>VZRL01006280.1:456256-568179 GCA_013397895.1 Origma solitaria | reverse complement strand
TTTATCGCTCCGAGGCAGCGCCGAAAATAGGTCAGAAATAATGTCCCGCTCGTCCCCGCAGCGAAGTGTCCGAGAGCCGGCCGTGGTGCTGGGACTGCCGGAGGCGCCTTTCCTCTCCTTCCTTTCCTGAGAAATACCGGACCCTCACAGGGTTTGAGACAGCAGGGTGGGGGGGCTTGAATTTTAATTTTTTTTTTTTTTTTAATGTCGGTTTCTGCGTGCAGTGTGGAAAGTTGCTGGCCGAGCGGTAGGAATAACTCGCAGCTATTTCCTGGTGCGCGGAGGGCGGCACTGGCGGCTCCCGCCCTCCCGCTCCGAGCGGGAACAGCGCGTTCCCCTCCGGAGCGCGCAGGGTGCAGTGCCTTCAGCAGATGCTCCTAACCCCCGTTACCGTCCGTAGGATCTCGTCAGGGCTCAGTTAACCTCGGGGCGAGCTCGGCAGGATTTGCATGATCAGTAAGCGCTCTGGTGGAAATAATTTTTCTGTCTTGTGTTATTTTAAGCAAAATTTCCAGCAGAACCTATTTGAAAGCTTTATTTGATAATTACGAGTTGCAAACATACTATTTGGAAGAGAAGTTGCATAGCATAACAGATTTTAAAAATTTGTAATTGGGGGATTTACAGTCATGTTGGTACTCTAACTGAAGAGGTATTTGTGCTGATGTGTTTAAGCCCACTTCCCCTTTCTCCTGGTTGCAGTGGATTTTGCTGACTGAAAAGTAAACAAGCTACTGTTTGAGATCTTACATTTTATCAGGTAGAATGGATATAAATGCCTATTTTGTTTTTCTGGGTTTTACTTTGTTTTTTAAGTGGTTCTTTCAACTGGCTTAACGTCTTAGACAAAACCTGAGCTAAAATCCACATGCACCACCTTTTGGTTTGCTTGACCGATAACAAGTAGCAAATGCTGTGGAATCTTTTATTTCTCTGGAAGGGAATGTCTTACATTTTCATCCATTAAATAACTCAAACTTAGCATTTTGATTGTGAAGATAGAATTGCTTGGCTCTTGCTAAGGGATAAATAGCACAGCCCAAACCTGGTTCAGTAAAACTCTGCTTTGCTAGAACATTACAGCTTTTTTACAATGAAAGAATTCCGGATTTGTGGAGGAACAAATTAGTTACTCCAGAATAGATTTTATTATTCCATCCAACAGTTCATTGCCCATTAGAACCAAACTGTTTTGCAGGAAGTGAATATCAGTCTGGGCTCTGGATGTATCTTTACAAATACTTTAAATGAATGAAGCACAGAGTTGTCATCTTGTTCTGTTTGTTCCATATGACTGTGGCCATAGTCACAGTCTGAGTACCTGCATTTGGTATGTCAGAGCACAGCTATAAATCTTAGTCTGCATTTTCCTTGGATGGACAAACTTGTTTTCATTTTCCCACCACTCATTTTTTCCCCTGTAAGTGGCGTAAGGCAGTTCTTAAGCTTTCCTTTGGTAATTGATAGAAGTTAGAGAATACGAATTTGAACTCATTCTTTGGAGTGGTTTAAATATCCCTTGTGTGAAGTACAATCCTACACAACTGGTAAGAGTTGTCTGATATGTGAAAATACTGGTTTTGGTCTGAAATTAACACTAATAAAATTGTTTTGTTACCTTCAATTCCAATTACAGTCAGTGTGACTGGCCTGGATAAGGTTTGACATGAACCAGTAATCAGTAATAGTAAAGCTTACACAACAACTGAAATCTGTCTTCAGAACTGTGAATTTGAAAATGTGCCAGACAAACCAACCCATTTGTTGATTCAATTTAATTCCATTGCAGTAGAATTTACTTTTGTTTTGAGTTAAGTAACCTCAAAATAACCTCAAAAATAACACATTGGGCTCTGTTCAGATTTCAGAAGAGCTAAGCCCTCGCATCTCTTCTGAAGCCCAGATGATGGATGTGACATTGTTACCTGACACTGCAGTTTTGTGGTTTTAACATTTCCCTTGGCAGTACCTGGGTTTCAAAGCTCGTTCCAGGACTGTCTCTGGCACTTTCTTCTCGCATAGAATTAGTGAATTCAGTTCCCAAGCAAGGAGAGATGTGAAAACTCAGATCCATTGCTCACTCTGGCATTCCCTGTTGAGTTTGCTAGGCAGTTATCTGCCGAGGAAGACTCTGACGAGTTCAAGTGGACTTGGTTGTGGTTTTGAGATATGATGACCACTCTTTGACAGGATGTTTCTATCAGTATCTCATTCTCACCAGTTTACAGTCTCATTTTCGGTGCGAGCTTCTCTTGCTGGAAGTGATTAGAATGGGATATGAATGCCACAGCCACCTGTCTGGCTGGGGAGGTGCATAGGAAAGCAAATCTGGCAAAGGAGTGAGGCAGATTACTGAGTGGCAGGGTTTTGAACGACTGCAGGTAAAGGTGTGGGAGCCCTTTATGAGCTCTGACTTTTGTACTATTTTATTCTTCTAAGAGATCCTGGTTGCCTACACCAGTCTAGGAGGCAGGTACCCAAATGTTTATAAATGTAATGCTGAGAGTACTGATGCCTGTGTCTCTCTCTTGGCCTGACTGCTGTCCTGAACAAATTTGAAAGTTAAATCAGTACCAAAGATAGACCTCAGCATAAGAATTAAAATCAACAGTTGTGAATTCTTGTTACTGTTGACCGTGTTTCAGTGTTTGAAGTTGTTATTGATAAACACTAACATTTCTCATCCTTGTTTAGTAACTGTTTCATCTTGTACTTGCTGTTTTCTGTCTTGAAGTCCTTGCCTTCTTTTTCATCGCCCAATCCCTATAGACTATAGGACTTGGCAGAATGTACTTTCTTGTTAACCAAGGTGGAAGAGTTGCAGTTTTGTTGTGTGGGTTTCCCCCCTCACCTTTTTCTCTGTATGGAAAAATGCAGTCTCACTAGTGCTTTGCTTTCATGTCAGGAAAGATGAGTAGCACCTGTGTGTTGACCAGCCATTGTCCCTGACGGATATTTGTTTTGCCAGCCCCTTGTTGTATGTCAGTACCTCTGACAGGCTGTTGCTCAGACAGCCAGTAGCTACTGTGTCAAGTGCCAGCACATAAATTTCTTTTGGTTAACTATGAGCATAACTCAGAATTTATTGAATTATTAATTATTTAATCTTGCATTCAATATTCCTCCTAATGAACAAGCATGGAAAATGTGATTTTTTTGTTAATGAAAAGTTTGCTTATATAGCAACCTTCAAAAGCTTTTTATGTTCCTATATCCTGGTGATATGGTTTACTGGTTACAGTGGTAGTGCTGGGTTGGCATTTGGACTTGATGATCTTTAAAGGTCTCTTCCAACTTTGATGATTCTATTCCATAATTCTGTAAGTCACAATCTTTTTAAAATAGGAACGAGAGATTGGTTAAATCCACTCAAAAATTACATTTTTGGTTCCTGTGAGCTTGCTACAATCATTCTGTGCCTCTGAAAAAATGCTGCTTCTATGTTTTTCTGCCACAGCTAGGCACAATAGTAAAGTATGTCCTTCCATACATTCTGTCAACATCAATGCACTATGTGTTTTCTCCTTGGCAAGACATGTGATTTTATGTTTGCTATGCTTCTGCTGATTTTGGCCTTCTCTAGCATTTTGCTAAGCACCTTTTCAACATATTAATTCACTGGATGCATCACATCAAGTACTGTGTGTAGAAAAATAAGCCACTGTTGAAGTATGAACATAATTAAATATTTATGCATTCTTTTATAGGAAAAGCAGTTGGTATTTGGTAATGTGGTGTTGCTGGTATTTGTAGAAGTCTGTTTTACAAACTGTCTTCCTTTAAGAACAATATGTGGAACCTTTGTGGTAACAAGAGTATACAACAAAGACTATACCAGAAAAAAATCTGAAAGGGAGGAAATAAGTTTGCCATAATTTGGGGTCAGGAAGAAGTCAGGTGAGCAAATTGTGTTTACTTCAAGCCGGAAATTGGTGACAGCACTGTTCTTGGAAAGAACGGGCAGAGAAATAAGGAACAGAATCAAATCTTGCAGAGGTCAACTTACAACAAAAGTTGAAAATGCTAAAGCAGATTGAAATTACTTCAATTCTGTTCTCTGTTAGATGATTTCAGTGCTTTTTTTAAAAGGGATTTTCTGTTGAGGTTTTGAAATTGGGAATATTTTTATTGCTAAGAATTTTGAACTTTATATTGTGCAAGCAGTTTTGTTGGAAACAAGATATGAAGTTTTGCTTACCAATATTTCTTGGTAATAAAATTATTATAAATAAAATAAATGAAAATATTTCTGAATTAGAGGTCTTGTATCAGAAAAAAAGGAAAAACTTACACACTTTGCTATTTTTAGTTTTCTAGTGAAAATTTAAAAATTTGTTACCTCTAATAGAATTATACATACGTATACATACCTATGTGTGTATATGGTTTGCTGAATCTTGTTTATAAAATAAATCACAAACCTGTACACACCATACCCCCAAACTGAGAAGAAATCTACAGCATTCATCAGTTAATTGTGCGGGAAGCTTTACACTTGACCTCTGACATTTTGAAATAATAAACGGACTTGTTTTCCAGATGTAAGTCTTCTTACTATAATCACAACCTTGTTCACGTGCTGTGACCTCATGAATTAATCCCTCTTACTGACGATGCCATAAATCACTCATTACCTGTTGCATAAAGGATGTTGAAAGATAATGCTTTATCATGCTTTCTAGCTATAAAATAAACTGAATTCTCTTTATGCTTTAGATGATTTTTTAAAGTTAATAAGCAAGGTTTCCCTTTTAATTTTCTTATTATGATGGCTTGTGGTACATCTTTTGTCTTCTTTCTATTGAAATTTGCAAGGAAAATGTTGTTGTATTTGTTCTTCTGTGGAAGAAGCTACACTTTCTACCCAGGCTGTCAGTTCCGTTATCACTTCATGATTTTTCTGTGTAATGATTGTGTATTTCTATGTAAAAAAATCAGTCTAAATAGTGTAATTGATGCTCCTGGGCTTTAATGGTAGAGGTGGTACAGTTGCATATCTAGTGCTTTTAAACTTAATTATAATTGCTTGCCTATTTGTATGTGGCCCATCTAGCTTTCTATAAATGCATTTATATGTTTTTAAAAGATTTTCTGGGTAAATTCTGAGATTGTACCAGCTATCAGATAATTCTAGAGCCTGTATTTTCAGGCACCTCTGACCTTCAGTCCCTCACGTCAGTGAAATAATCCATATCAAAACATGCCAAGGTACTGAGGATATTTGAAGTACTGAAATGATAAACCTTAGATAGTAGAAAACGTGTTTCACTGCTTTACATGTAAAACAGCTCAGAGGAAAAAACCTTGCAATGAGTGAGGTCAATACTACACCTAAACGTGGAAGTCAGGACCTACATCTGCATGTCTGTCATGCTGGACTTCTAATGAAGGCCCTTGTTGCTGTGGCAGAAGCTCTGAGACATTGCGTTTTACCTGCTGTTAATTTTTTTTTTGCATGTTCTTAAGAGACAGCCTTTTCTGTGGAAGGTACATTGTATGGCTCTGAAGTTGGTTTGAGTGTCAGCTACTAATGTTTGTGCTGAGTTTGAGTCGGTGACTAGAAGGTCTAGCAGATCTGTTACCTGCCTTTTGATTCAAATCTGTAAAAGCTGATGGAGTTTGGCTAGAAAGGCAAATTTTCATGGCCAGTCAATATAGTTTGTCCATCTCAGGTAGGACAGGAAGGAAAAACAGCCTGTTTGAAAACCAGCCAGCCATGCTATCAGCAGGGTAAGGAAAGCCTGTGATGACTTTGGTTCCTAGTTGTAGGGCCTTTTTTTCCCTGGATGCGTTATGCTGTATTTAAGGGGTGATTTTACTTGTTCTAGCTGTAGCAGATTTGAAAGCAGCATGTAAGGGGTTTAATGATTACAAAACGTTAGTACAAGATTTTCTAACTAAACATGACAAGTAAATGGTAGAAGAAAAGGAGTGAACAGAAACTGTTCTGTACAAAACATTGTCAAAAATTAAGTAGCATTGGTGATGCTTCAAGCTAATTCAGAAAACAGTTTTCTGATTTGTTTTGATGTAACCCTTCAAGTCTACTCATTGAAGTTACTAAAGGTGATCATTAGATTTGTTTTGTTTCTAATGTGTTATTTTGGAAACAGAGTCTTGCCATTTTAGTTTTGTGTCAGTGTTTTTAGCAGCTTCTCACACGTCAGCGTTGTTCTGTTAGTGAAATGCCACATGGAGAGGAGGAGGTCAGAGGGACATGAAGCCTTCAAGCTGCAAAATAAACAAAAGCAGATCTTGAAACTGAGTTTGGTAACGCTACTATATTTGTCTGTTTAATAGTGACTCTATTGAGGTATTCTGACACCGTAGTGGGGGAGGTGCAATGCCAGCACTCTCAGGGAGGGCTGCAGCCTGTGGAGCTCAGGTGGAGCAGGCCATGCTGGCTAGGGCAGCCCTGTCTCTCTCTTCCTCTGTGACAGGGAGCGCGAGAGCCCTTCCTCAGCAAAAATTGTTCCTGTCTCCTGATGCCAGATCTGTTGGCTGGTAAGTCTGCAGGCAGACCGTGTTTCTGGGCCTGTTGGGACAAAGCTGCTGGAAGCTGCTTGGCTTTCCATCCTTCCATGCCTCCCTCTGGAAGGAAGTGGTCTGGCTTGCCAGGGAGGGTTCCCAGGTGAGACATTACCTTCTTGGGAACTCAGGTCTGTGAGCAGAGAGCAGAACTTGCCCTGTGGAGCAGGGGAGAAGTTAGACTGAGCTTCTGCTTGGGCTCTGGACTTGTGTCCTTCCATGGAAGAAGTGGGGCAGGGATAGTGGGTTGCTGTTCAACTTTTCAGGTGAATCAAAGGAAGGAATGGAGGATAAAAATATTGCCTCAGGAGTGGCTGTGAGAAGGAGCAGTTTCTTTCACCCTGCTACTGAGACTTCTGCTTTGCTGTGCCAAGTCTGTGGCTTACGGAGGCTGAGGGGACAACTGGCCAAGGAGCTGCTGTGTTTTGCTGCTGCTCCGTTCCCTGTGCTCGATGGCACTGCTATTTGTGGAGCTGTGCTTTGAAACCGGATAAGGAAGTGATCTGATCAAGCCTGCAAAAATAGATTATTCTAAAATGGTAACTAATTAATTTTAAAATGCTGTCCCACGAGCACTGTGTTGGCAGTGTTGAGGGGGCGATGTACTGATGCTATGAAGATGTGAATGAGCACCTGAGGCAGAAACTTCTGAAACTGTTTCTAGTGTGGTAGACTTCACGTAGTTTCACAGGCAAAGATGGCTTAAATTCTTGCAGTGCCCTTGCTCACCTCTTCAGGGTTAGATGTTAATATAGGCATACTCTTTGAGATAGGTAGTGCAGCTGTTTGTGGAACCATGCTGTATTTAAATCAGTGAAATGCTGCTGTTTAAATTAAAAAAAACAAAAAAAACCCCAACCCCCCCGCCCCAACCACCAATAACTCACAAAGTAACTTCCAGAATAGCTGTAAAGATTTGGTTTGGTGCTGGGGGCATTTTGCCTCCCACAACTGCCAGCACAATTGCAGAGATGGCTGTTTGTGGCGTGGGTGCGAGCAAGTCTGCAAGGGTAGCAAAAGGAAATCATTTAAAGACTTCGCTGCTGATAACATAATGCGTTGTTTTCTCATAGTGCTTACTGACATCCAGTCTTCTTATAGTGTGCATGCTAAGCTCTGCTTGGTTTGTTCAAGCTACCATCACAGCTGTCCACCAGTGCTGATCAGTGTTATCTTTACTTGACACTTGTTTCTTCAAAGATTTCTTTGCCTGAGCATTTGTCAGTAAAAAAGTACACACAGTACTCTACGTGCTGTGTTTAGTCCCTTCTCTTCTAAACAGGTAAAAAAAGTAGGGAGTGATTAAATTTTATTGGGTTTTTTTTTTTGTTGTTGTTGGTTTTTGTTGGTTTTTTTGCTGTGGTTGAGAGTGGGGAATGTAGGTTGTTTGGTTTTATTTGTTTGTGGGAATTTTGTTTGGTTTTTGGTGGTGTTGTTTTGTTTGTTGTTTTATTTTGTTGTTTGGTTTTTTTTGCTGTTAGGTCAGATCTGTTTTGCTCCAGGCTCCAGTGGTAGAAAAGAAAGTGGGGAACATTAAGGACAGAGTATTAAAATCATACGCTTGACTGGTTTTGGTAATAGCTAAGTGAACTTAGAAGTTTAGTTATGTTTCAGCTTGGTGCTCTTAGATTTCGAGGTGTGCAAGACATAAGCTGCTGGAGGTGCCACCAGAGGTTGCAGAGAAGAATATGTCTCTTCCTCACCTGGTCAGTATGAAGATAAGTGAGCATCAAGAGAGCTTAAAGTCTTAGGCCAAATAGACATGCAGGTGTTTGTTTGCTGTAGATATTTGATGTTTTTGAAAAGCTTTCATGCACATTCTGAAATACTTTTTATGACCTTATTAGGTCATTGCTTGCAGTGGCAGTCTGCTAAATTGTCCTTCAACTTTGCACTCCTATCATTCCACCATAACTGAATTGCACTTTGTACTAGAATAATATGGATTTGACTGTAAAATTAATGCATGTTTTGTGTAGCAGAAGAGGTATAGAGAGGGTCTTAGAAGAGGGGTCAGTTGTAGAGAGGGTCTTGTAGAGCATCAGAAAATCATTAACAAAAGAAGAGCAAAATAAGAATATATGACTTTTCTCAAGCAGATATTGAATAAAGGCAGTGGGCAGATGATATGAGAAGTTAAAAACAATGTTTTATATTTCCATGGTTTTTAGGTTTGGGTTTTTTTGCCCTGAAGATCAAAGAATCAAGCTTCTAACCTAAATTTATGTGCTATAATGCTTACCTTGATTTCTATTGTTAAAATGGTAGGAAACTGGAAGCCAAACCACAAGGAAATCAGAAATAGTGTGGCCAGCAGGACCAGGACAGTGATTGTCCCCCTTCACTGTGATCCAGAGATTGGTCTCTTCTCCCAAGTAACAGGTGACAGAATGAGAAGAAGCAGCCTTAAATTGTGCCAGGGAAGGCTTAGATAGGAAAATTTCTTCACTGAAAGGGTTGTCAAACTGAAAAAGGGTGCCTTAGGGCAATGGTGAGATCACTGTCCCCAAAAGAGTTTAAAAAAGGGTCGACTTGGCACTTGCGGACATGATCTAGTGGTGGAAATAGCAGTGTTAGGTTAAAGGTTGGACTTGATGATTTTAAATGTCTTCTCCAACTTTATGATTCTGTGATTCTGTGAAAAAAAGGTGAAATCAAGGATTATGTTTTTAAAGATGTACTAGCCAGCCAGCTCCAAATCAGGTGCCTTTATAGTGGGTTGTTATCATTAGGTGTTGAAAAATAAAATAGATTTTGATACAGTACTCCTGTGCATTTCTGAAAGAACTTATATTTGTAAGAAATATAAATCGGCATCACTGTTTTTCAGTGTTGGCTGATCCAGCCTATCACCACCGATGCTATTACTGTGGGAACTACCAAGGAAGTGGTTTTGTGAGCACTGATCCAGGATCAGATTTACTATCAGATTATCCCCTAATGTAACTTCGATCAGGCAGCCAAGCTATCACATTTCTTAAGTTAATAAGAGGATGCAATATATCATTTGTGCTAACTTAATGTCTACTGTGGGAGGAAATACAGTACCTATTTGGCATAAAGCCTTCCAATACAAAATCAACGTGTCAAATCTAAACTGTATTCACTGTCTTGTCAAAGAATGACCTCAGAGCAAGTATTGGAACAATGACTCGACTCTGTAAATTGTGCAGTTTTATTTACAGAGGACAGTAGCACCTCTTGAATTATTATTATCACCTATTAAAAATAATTTACTGATCATATACAGTTAGATTTATTTTTCATTTCTCTTGAAAACAGAGTTTTATTTTTTTGAAGGTAAGTTTGCTTTTGGTGGAGGAGAAGTTGCAACTTTCTTTTGGAGACTCTTGATTCATAAAATATGGCAGACTAATGACATTAACAGTCATTTGCAGACATTTTAATGCCAAATTCATCCATCCATATGAAAGTTATTTTTCATTTAATGACATTGTTGGGACATGGAATTCAAAGAGAGAGAGCTTTCTCCCTTTGTATAAGCAGGAAAATGAAGTATGTTTTAAGTGCACTTAGACCTTCAGTATTTTATGAAGAACCTATTCCATTGGACAGAATCAAATTATTTTAGTAAGCTTCCCTCTCCTACTTTATTAATTTTTATCTGATACATCCTTCATAAATTCAAGAGTTTATGAGAAGGTGAATGTATTAAGCTATGCAAATTGGTTTTTTAAGCCAAAATACTACAGCCTGGAGTTTATTGGGTTTTATTCATTTACTGTAAGATCCTTATATGCTTTTCATGTAAAGTTCCAAAAGACTTGATTATTTAGTGTAAGCACTTCATTTTGCTTTTCCCTTTATATTGCTCTTCTGAATACATTAGGAAAAGCTAGATTGTTAGTTCATTAATGGGAAATGATAAGCAAAACAAGTACTTTACAGATTTATTTCTACATTTGCAGATGTATTTCTAGATACGGTACTGTCGCTGTAGTTAGAGGTGTTTATTTCCATCACCGTTATTAAGGTAGCTCAGCTTTACTGCTGATTTACACTGTCCACTCTCTCTGATTCTTAGCGTGAGTGTGTGGAAGTTCATTTTTCTCACTCAGCCAGTGTATGGGACCAAAGTGGGACAAGGTGGCTGTCATAATGTAGTAGCACATATCCTGAACTGCTACTGCTTATCATCAAAATGCTCTATTTAGCTGTTTCTGACTCAAAGGCAGTCACATTTGTGCCAATTATTTCATACCCTTTAATAATTTTTAAAATGTGGGATTTATTTTTTGGGGAGATCTTTGTAAAAGGCAAATAAAACATTCAGTTTGGTTTGTTCATGTTCTGTTTCAGTTTTCTGTGCTAATTACTGTTGAAACCATTGCTCAATTCATTTTAATGAGGAAGAAGAGAAGGGATCTCAGAGATGACGCAGTTTTTGTTTAGTGTAAGTTGTTAGCTGAAGAGGGAAGACACTGAAGTTAGTGTTCAAAAATATAGAGAAAAAATACAGAAATCTGTAATCATGGGGTCTCTTTTGCAGCAGGGGTTTTTGTAGTGGAGGAAGAACACATTGATAAGAAAGAGAGCTTTTAAATGTACTCTCACAGAACTTTTTATGTTAAACTTTTTAATGAGGAACCTTAGAAATAACATGTCATTTGTCAAACAGACAAAGACCAATGCTAGGATAGGAGGGAATAAGCCTAATAAGTGTTCAAGATGAATTATTTTATCACATGTATGATCTATTAATAGGGGAGAAGAAAAGAAATAAATGCAACATCTTAATGACTTCTGTGCTCAGTGGGAATAATCAAGTTGTCAGCTCAAAGTAGTGAGTGTGTTGTTTTTATCAGTGTGCTGCGTAGAGGATGAGATATTGGTGCTAAATTTAAAGCAAAATGTATGAAAACTTGAATTTTAATGGGTGATTAAGTTGGTTGTTTATCTAGCCCATTAAAATGTCATAGATACCTTGCATTAGCTTTATTAGAACCAAACCTTGTGGTTGGCTGGGAAGTAGTCTAGACTTATAGAACACGGCATGAAGAAAATTGTAATAGTTGAATGTTGCCCTGAGCCCATGAAATTAGGTCATTGTTTAACTGTATGTGTAGTTATTTACTTCATGTAATCATTTATAACTGTGAAGCTTTAAAAAAAATAATTAGAAAGTCCTGATATAAAGCAATCTGTTCTGAAGTCTTTTTCTAGTGATGGTCGTGTTGTCTTTTTAAAATTGGGATAATGAATTGAATAAGGTATTCTGAATATTTCCATTTGAAGGGTCTGTTTGTTTGCTTGGTTTACAACATGATGACTATGCAATCCAAAATTCAACTACATTTCTCTTCTACATCCTCACCTTTTTAATTATGGAGAAGCAGGGTTTATTTCTAGCACTGGGAAGCTCTAGTCTCAACCAGAACACTGTTATACAGGGTGCTGCACAGCTGTGAAAGGATTTCAAAGGACACGGCAGTTATGCTTGATGCAGGAGTCCAGGCGCTCTCTGCAGGGAATGCAGGGAGAGAGGTGAAATGATCAAAATAACAAGCTGGTTCTTCGCAGCACCATGCTGAACTAATACATGCACTGAATTATGCTTTTTCAGCCTCACGTTAATTAAAATAAAAGGATATTAGCTTGGATGAGTTTTGGCTGTGTGGATAGATGGGACATATTTTAATCACATGCAGAAAAATTTGGCAGATGTTCTGTATAGTCTTGCCAAAGTCTATGAGAACCCAGAGAAAACCAAATGAAAAATACTGTCTAGGTTCCCAGTCAGATTGTGCTAGTATGCACTCTGAAAGTAGGCGTTGGGAATAGCCTTGCTGGTCAGGTCAAGAACTTTGTTTTCACCACACTGAGTTTCAGCTGAAGACAGTGTCCAAGAAACAGCTAAAATTGGCATTGAAGGCAGTTCTCAGGTGGAGGGCACAAACGTGTGAGTCATCAGCACAGAGATAGATGGTGGCTGAATTTGTGTTGGCAGGTGCTGGATCTCTGAGCATACAGGGGAAGAGGACGGGTAAAAAAGCTTAGGGATGGAGGTGTACAAAGCTCCTACAGCAACTTTGAACAAAAATACTACTTGAAGAATGTTAAATGAAAGCTAGAAACAGACTAGAGCAAAATGAATGTTTTGTTGATTCATTTGTAGACTGTAGTGTTACTTTTGATTTCCACTGAATATAAAATACTAAATCTAAGGCTAGAAAAAATTCAGCTACTCAGAATTTTGCATGTTTTCTCTTAGAAAAGGAACTTAGTCCTCTTTAAAAGAGAACTGGTATGACACAGGCTGTAGTGCATTGTTAAACAAAGGTAATAAATGTTGATGCCATTTTTATGCAGCATTATGGGATCAGGATTTTACTAGGTCATTATTGATAATTTGTGGTATCAAACATGTAACACCAACATGACATGGACAAGTGAATTCTGTTTAAAAAAAAATCTGGATAATTTTTTTTTTTATGTTCTACTTTCTGTTTTCTTCCCTCTGAAACTAAGGCAAAACCAGCTTAGTTTCACAGCTTGCCTGCATAAGCTGTGATAGATTTGTGTTTGTATTTCTCCAAAATATACATACAGAACAGATGCAAAGTTCCTTTAAGAGGGGAGAACTAAGCATTCTCTTTTCTATGTCTTTGAATTTTAAAGATCATCAGATATAAAAGAGATTTTGCAGGTCTTGTATTGTATTTTTTTAAGTATTCTAATGATTCCAGAGTATAGGAGAGATTAACTGATTCTTAATAAACAGTTTTAAGGTAGTGGTTTCTCAAGAGCTTCAGGGAGAGTTTCAGAATATTAGGTCATACTACTGCAACTGCAATGTTTGCTCTAAGAAGGTGGATTCGTGGTCTTAAGGCTCTCCTCCTCATCCCCTGAATTTTGTCTCCTATGGAGAAGGGCCATAAAATTTACCAGGAGAATCTCATCAGACCTGTTCCCATCCGTTGTCTCCTCCCTGGTAGCTATGTAAGGCTGTGTGGGGGCTTGAGCTGTATTTGATGACTCAGGCCGGAATATCCTCCTACCTCTTCATCGCTGTTGCTGCTGGTGAGCTGAGAGTCTCTCTGATGATTGGGGAGGCTGTGGGGTGGCTGAGCATGTTCCAGAGTCGCTTGGGAGCTGGATCTTAGAATTTCTTGGTGAAGACAGGGATGGTTTGGCCAGACATAGCAATGTCAGCTTTGCCAGAGCACTGGCTTCATGAGAAGTTTTATTTTTTACTTTATTTTGTAAAAATACATATCAGATTGCTACACTTTGAGAACCGAAAACTACAGTGCAGGACCTAAGGGCAGATTGGAGAATGCTGGTAGGCAGTCTTGTATGATTGTTGGAGAAGTCTTGATAAACGTTGTTATTAGAACGCAGGAAAAGAGAATGAAATACCTAGGTGCTAAAACATTCTAGAGATGTTGGTCTTAGTAAAACATTTGTTTGTTTGTTTGTTTTTTAGTTCGAGCAGTATGTTTTTGACAGCAGTAGCAGAGAACTGGAAGACTGGTTGATTGTCATATTAAAATGGAGTATTTTCCAGTTCAGGTAAGACATTCTTTGAACATGTTTATACAGTTTTGTTTCTTAGTGTTGTCTTGCAGTTCCCAGTGCAAATATCTAGATTAAAGGCAGTGTTACACAATCACTTTTCTGAAAACAAAGCTGATTTAGGAGGTTTCTGTCTTTTCAGTTCACTCTCATATGCTCTGATGTACCTGCTTTAAAGTAGCACTAAAATAATTGATTTAAGAAACAAGAAACACAATAAACATTTTTTTTCTCCTTCAGAAGGACCTTTAAAATATGGTATCCTGTGATCCACTTTGTATTGTGGAAAGATTAGTTTGGATAACTAAAGAAGTGGTGAGCTAATGTGGGGACAGCATTGACCAGCCAAGATATATAGGAGATTTTACAGCTTAGGAAAATAAGTAAATCCTCAGAAGAGTGAAGGAAAGGAAAGATTGGCCCTCAGTGTAGGATCAAGTGGCTTTAGCTGACATTTTAGCTATTAGAGATGTTAAGTCTCAGTGCTCTAAATACTTTTGAATATTGAAATGCTGTTTTGTTTATAAATGTTAAGTAGCTACCAAAACCTGTTCTAGCTTGTGTATTAGGGTATTGCCATTTATTATCAGACCTTCTGATATGGGTTTATATGCTGCATTAAACTCTGTTTTTCTTATGTAGAGAGCTCCTACTGAAGGATTCTTTTGTTTCTTACATGCAGTTTAGTAGCTTGGTTTCCAAATGCTAATGATGTGCTTTAAAATACAACAGTAAATTTATTAAGTATTAAAATGAGTTGTGGACTTTTGATGTAGTTGAAGTTTGTGAAGTGCAGCTGTAAATTTGAAAGGAATGTATACAATAAATACCTCTACATGAGTTTAATTCCTTTTTTGTTGGCTTATGTATGATTAGTGTGCAAACTTAAGACATTGCTCAAGTTGAGTTTCTCCTTTAAAATATTTAATCACTGCATAACACTTTCTGTTATATAGTTCACAGAACTACAGCTGTTCTGTGCTGTTTTCCTTTGCACTTACACGAAAGACTTGGCATAAAAGTAGTGATGTGGTTTATGTCAGCCCAGGGCAGTCAATGTTCCCCTTCTTTTAGTTTAAGGTGCACGTGGAACAAGCTCATGCCCAACAAAGAAAAAGCTATTCCCAGTGGTCAGCTGACAGCTGCAACCCTGGGTACCTGTGGCAGCATGTGGCACTGCTTGCTGATGTGCTGTTCTGTGAACTGTGCCACAGTATTTCTTACTGGTTTTGCAGTTGGTACTGGAGCAAGGCATAGACGCTGTTTTTCCAAATACTGTTGGTGGTTGAGCAAGAGCTGCATTGCTGGATTAAAATGAACGGTGTTGTGTCATGCAGGCCTGTGGTTGCTGGACCCTGTGCTTGGTCTGCAGGGAAGAATTGCCTGCCAGGCGATTTCTAGTGGCCTGGCTGGGAGTGCTAAGTAAGCTTGATAGAGGAGCGGAGGGAGTGGCCCCAGCTAGTATTATATGCAATAGAAATACCACAAGTTCACTGGACAGCCCTTTTGGCAGTGATGCAAGATGTGTCTCTCTTAGGTTTTTTGTTGAATTAACTCATTCATAAAATAGACCTTTGAGCTTGTCTAATTGGACTAGTTCTGGTTTGTTCTGGTTTTTCCTGTTGGGGACTTGAGGGACCCTGAACATGGCCCAGCAACAAGTGCAGGAATAGTCTTTCCTTCTCTTAGTGGAGGCAAACTGTTCATGGATGTAGCACAGCTCATTGTGCTGGGAAGTCAGAGCCTTGTGACATCTTCCTCCCTTGAGAATGTAGTTTCATCAAAAGGCAAGCTGGGTGAGACTACCCCATGGCATCCATGCTTTATCCTTTTGCTTTTCCTTGACTGCTTTAAAGTGGCTTCCCTCCGAGGTACTGGACAGTTTCATGCACAGCCCACATGGTTTGTTGCCCAGCAGCCGGGGATCTCAGTAGGTCTAGGATCTCTGGATCTCTGCTATATCGAAAGTCAGGTTTCATTTGCAGAAGATACACTTATGTTTTGGGAGGTAATGCCCGTGTGATAATGCAGTATTGCATCCCCAGAGAATTAGAGTGCAGAACATCTTGATTCTAGCTTTAAAGACCATAGAGGACACAATATTATAGGCAAAGCAGTGGCAGAGGGAATTGCTGCAAAGCCCTGTAGGTTGTCAGTGCCAGTCTTAACACTACAAACTGTAGCAAAACATGTGGCATCGTTCAATTAATTTCTTGAAGTCCTTTGATTGAAATTCAATGATGACAAGATTTTTTAGACAGGCTGAGTTAATAGCATAATCTAGATGCTGTAGTTTTGGTCTTGAGGTAAGGGCCTTTGATCTGAGTTCTTCATGTTGTCCTAATGCAGAAAAGTTCCTCTTCCCCTGTCCCCTGTTACGTCAGTAATGTACTGTTCCTGTGTTATTGTAAAGTGCATTCAGAGTCCTTGTAGTGGCTGTTAAACCAAGGTCAGAATTAACATCTTGTTTATAGTGTAAAATCTACACCTGTGTTACGGTACTTGAAGCCTTTCAGCTCCTCTAGAGTCAGTACAGAAAGGGAAATCTTACCTTGAGTCATATGCTGAGATAATTTAGTTGGTAGGCTAGAGGTTGTGTCCCTGAAAGTAACTTTGCTTTCAGCTGACTAATACCTGCTACAATGATGACTTTTTTTGCCAGCTACTCTGTTTCAGTCTCAGTAGTACTGTCTGCTACTTCACAAACACCCAAACCCATGTTCAAAATTTTAGAAACAAAAAACCCCATAATCCATTCAAGCTCCAGACAATGTCTGCTGCTTCTGTGTCAGAGCTAGAAAAATGGGCTAATGTGCATGAAGGATAGATAGCCTTCTTAAGGTTTTTTGGTTTGCTTAGTCCTCAAACCACATGGTGCTTGCAGAAACTGGGAAGTTTGAAGACAAGTGTTTGCAGAAGGTGTAGTCTGTTTTATTAATCTAGTTGATAGTGGTGAAGGAAATCCAGCAGAACTTAAATCTGTAAGATTTTAATTTAGGTATCAGCAAGCAGTTGTAAATTAGCAGGAACTTGCCAGTCTGTGGCTGTGAAGATGACAGTGAGAATTAACACTTTTCCACAAAAAAAAATTGACTAAAAAGAAGCATGTTGCCTTCTTTAACTCTTGCCTCCCCCCTGGAATCTCTCCATCTAAAGCCTTACATGACCTGGTCAGGCATTTTCTCTTTACTGTTTGGCTACACTGTAATTCAGCTGTTCTGTCCTCATGCCAGAGTTGAGGCGCTGCTGCCTGCATGGTCATTCTGCACCAACAAGGGCTGGAAGCAGCCCATGCTCTTTTTCTCCTTGTCGGCAGTATTTTTCCCTCTCCAGCCAAGTACCAGAGCAGAGCTGCAGTACATAGGTATCAATAAGTGCCAGGATTGTATTATGCTGACAATGTGATGCTTCTCTGATAACATTTGATTCCTTCGCAAAAAAGGTAGAAGTTACTGTGAGCTGGATTTGGTACATCCTATATTCTTGTTTACCTCAGGGCCTGCGTAGTTAAGGAAGCTGTGAAAAACTGTGTATAAGCATTGTCCTTTTTAGGACCAGATGGGCGTTATCCCCAGCTTGTGTTCTAAATAGTTTGTTTTCTCTTTGTTTTCAGTAACTAAGGTGCTGACAAGTTTTGACTTCTTCATCCTCATAAACATGAGTGAAGTTCAGGCTATGGTAGAATTCTCCGTGGAGCTCCACAAATTCTTCAATGTCGATTTGTTTCAAAGAGGGTAGGTAGCGTCTTCTTCCAAACTTTACTGCGTTGGATGGCTGCTCTTGGGAAGACCTTAATGGGTACTCTATCATGTAGTGTTGCTTCATGTGTTACTGGCTATTTTTGTAGTGATCTGAATTTTTTTTTTTTATTCCATATTGGAAAATCATATTCTTTCTAGGATTTAAAATTAAATACTCAAATAATTTTTCTTAAAACTTCAGTTGTAATACAATATTTGTGTCTCATTGAAGACAAGGGAAAACCTGTAGATACAGAGAATACATTATAATCTTACCTAGGCCTTTACCTTCACGTATCTTAATTTCTGTAATCCCTTTTGTTTGAATTATGATAGGTATTTCTCTTCAGTATTTTAGAAATAGTCTTGCCCCAATTAACTTACTCGATTATCAGTTTGGCAGTGGAGAATTTCACCAGCTTCTCTCTTCCCACTGTGCTGTGCCTCCAGTTACACAGGACTCCATACTGCCTCTTTAGACTCTCCTGACCTCCTCTTACTCCACCTCATCTCTAGAAGTCTTTTTCACATTCCTTTCATTTGATATTACTTGATTGTCCTCAATTACTTTCAAGGTCCTTGTTTCCCATGGCTATGCAGGAAATAATCCTTTGTAGCTTATTTTGGAGTTAATAAAGATTATTGGTCCTTTAGTGTTGTGATACATTAGCCTTTTGTCAGTCTTCCTGTAGGCTACAGTAAAAATGCATGTTAGGGTTTAGGCTGTATCAATGTTTGCAGAGACAGAACAAGATGTATCCATGTTGATTTGTGATAGCTGCTTTTTCCCAAAACATTGTAGAGTAAGTTTCCTCAGAAACGTTTTAGTGATAAGAAAATACATGTTTCTTTTCAGCCTTGTCATAGTTCAAGTCAGGTGTGTGTGTGAGAATTGTTTTCAGTATAGGTAGGGTGGTTTTTTACAGAAGTGATGACCCATTTTGATTGCTGCTGCATGCAGTCAGAGTATATGTAACAAATTGTCCCCTTTTTCAGGAAAAATGTAATTTCACTCTTCATTGGAAGAGAAGGATTAAGGAAGGCTTAAGAGGTCTGGGAAAACACTGAGAATATTCTAATTACTTCAATAAAAATGCACAGTCTTTCGAGCTGTAGTGTTTTTTAATCTCTGAAATCGGTTGGGAAGGAAAGGGTAGAACATTGCAGTACACTTACTCGAATAGAGAACCTGAAGAGAAGAAAGTGTTTTGGTTGTCTTAACCTTACAGTTCAAATGGTTCCTCAGAAAGGTAGTTGAGAAGCAAAGCACAGCAATATAATTAGCAGTGCTTTACCTGGCATGTTTCTTTTTAGCTTACACTTGCAGTAAGCTAAAAAGCAGTAAATTCACAGGGTGAGTTCAGAGAGGTGGAATGCTGACATAATGAGAAAAGTGACATGAGGAGATATGACTTCTCTGGTTTCAAGCTGAACCTTTAACTCTGGGCACGTTCCTGTAGAAATTAATGTCAGGAAGAAGAGAGAACTTCCAGGATAATTTGACAGACTGAGAAATGTGACTGTTGCAATAAATTTAATTTGAGTATATTCCCTTATTTTTCTTGGGAGCTGTCTTTGATTCATTTCAGACAGAATGTGGTACTTTTGTTGCCAGAGGAGCTCTTGGATAATGGATTGAATGAGCAGAAAAGGAAATCTTTAGTTTCATTGTTAGCCTCCTATTTTTGAGTTACCACTGTGTTTAGCATGGTTTCTCTCACCAAAATCAAGTACAGAATTGACTGTATTGTGTGCATTCAAGCTTACCCAGTGTGGCATGCTTGTCTCACAGTGTTAGAAATATCATGACCTTCTGAATTTTGTAGAATAAAATGTCAGCTTATTGCAAGTAATCACATCAAGTTCCTTCTTAAAACTTAGTAGATTTTTATCCAAAGTATTTGCTTGCAGAGTGAGTCCAGATTCTTGCTCATTCGATTATTGGAGATGTCATCATTTCCAGCCTAAATTTCCTTCTGATCAGGTTTAGTTGTTTTTCTTTACAGCTTTGTCTTATGTTTTGAATCACTCTATCAGTCTGAAAGTTCACTCTTAGGTATTTTAGATGTCGGTCTTTTGTCCCTTTTACTAAATACGAACTGACTTGAGTTTGGTCATTGGAATTTTTGGCACATTCTCCACCCCACTTCCCTTTCAGTAGAGTCCACATACCCCAATATCCAGTCAGACCCATTTTACTCTTTCCCTGCTTTTATAACTATTTGAAGAAATCTGCCTACTCTTGCATCCAACTGTATCATATTTTCTTGGATCTGTATCTGTAGTGACACTACAGTTGCCAGAAGCACTTACTACTGTGTTTACACTAACAATTAAGTTTGGTATTTAAGGAATTAATTACTAGAGGCAGTGTTGATGTCCCTGCATCTGTGTGGTTGCAGGGTTACTTCAGACTAGACTTGAACCTCATCTTCTGGACCAGATGTTTTGTATCATGAGTGTAATTTGAAATTGTTCATATCAGTAGTTGGTTCAGACATTTTTGTGCCCCCAGGGGTTGAAGTGCATTTTGTGACAGGTAGATCAAAGTAGTTTAGCTTCTTCAGGAGACATCCAGGTTCTGTGGCTGGAAAGCTCTCAGTGAACTGAATCAGCATGAAGCAAACCTGGGTCTTTGGGGAAAGTGCCTCAAAACCACTCTGCTGATCTAAACTGATCTAAATAATGCAGACTGAGCCAAAATTTCTCATCACTCAAGATCATATTTATCTGAAGGATTATAACCATATTATTCTCCTAAGTGGCCCTCTAAAGCAGACTGTTTTCTTTACTTTTAGATAACTGTTAGTATTTCGAGACAATGCAGACATTTCATTGTAATAGAATATTTTTCTTATGTATCTAATACAGCTACTTTGTTTTCTTATTACTGTGCCATTTGCTTTAAACCCAGCTTGTTCCAGACAGTTCCATTGGTTTATTATTATTTTATTACATTCAAATAAGGCTTCACACAATTTTTCTTTTGAACTTGTGAGATGTGAAGATAGAAGTTTTTGACCAGTGGCTGATATGCAAGTATTGAGTGACAAAACTAATTAAAGAATTGTATTTATTTGGGACTTGCGAGAATGACAGTCTGAGATAGTGGAGTTTCAGGCTGTTTTGTCGTCTTAGCTCATTAAAGGTCCAGAGAGGTGTGGCCTCTGTAGTACTGACCTTCTGTAGAGACAAAGGAAACATAACATAGCTTGACTGCAGGAGTGAATGAGTTCGGTGAAAAATTGGTTGGATGATTTGGCTCAAAGAGTAGTGGTCAGTGGTGCAAAGTCCAGCTTACAGCTGGTGACCAGTGGCACCTCTCATGGACTGATACTGGGTCAGTAGTCTCCAGCCCTCCTGCCATGGGGAAGGCACTTTCTGTTGACCAGGTTAGTCAGAGCCCCATCCAACGTGGCCTTGAACACTTCAGGGATGAGGTATCCACAGCTTCTCTGGGCAGCTGGTACCAGTGCCTCACTACCCTCTGAGTAAAAGAATTTCTTCCTAATATCTCATCTAACTATACCTGTGGCAGGTCAGTCTCCATGCTGCCTCCGCCTCCCAGGCCGGTGCCAGCTCCCTGGGATCCCGGAAGGTCTGCGGGACCCTGGGGAGAGTCCTTGCCTGGGTGGGCTTTGAGGTAGTGCTGCCTCCGCCTCTCTGGGTGGACTTTTGGTGGTTTGACTCCGCCCCGGGATTGTGGGGAAAGGCGTGCCCAGAGCTCTGGCTCTGCCCATCCCTCCAGAACCTTCTTTTCTGTAATGTATATGATTTGTTAGTTTGAATTGTACCCCACCCTCTTGTGTAATGATTGGTTCTATGCGATTGTACCCTCCCTCTCCCTCGTTCCTGATTGGTTAACGCTTTCCCCTTATAAGTTGCTGCACAGAGACAGATCCCAAGATTCTCCTCCCTCTCCCCTTCCCAGACAGCTGCGCCCGGAGCCCTCAGTAAAGGGGAGCTTGGGGGAGACTCCCTCCCGCACACCCTTTGCCTCGCCGACTCTATTTTTATGACTACAACATCTACCCTCCTTCAGCTTAAAGCTGTTCAAGCTCAAGTTCAGAGACTTTGCTGTAAGAACAGGTTGCCATTCAGTTTTCGGCTGTGGACTGTGGGTGCTTACCCCCTCCATTTCCATATATGTTTTTTATGTGTCAGCATGCATATGTGTCCTGAACTGAGGTGTAAATGTGTTGAGAATGTCTGGTTCCAAGCAACTGGTTACTGAAAGTGCCGCAGTGCTTTGTAGTGCTCAGTTGAAGTTCCCATGTTCCATTGTGGGTGATGGATCCTGGTGTCTAACTTGGGACAGTTATACCTTTTCTGTGGGTAGTGAGAAGAGTGAAAAGAGTTTCCTGGTAGCCCTCACTTGTGAGAAGATGAGGTTTTCATTTCCCTGGAGCTGTGTACTGCTTTTTGACCTGTAAATGGCAAATCTAATGAGCTAAAGAGACTTAGCTGGTGGTTTGTAGTTTAGCATAGTGCACACATTGCTGCAAGATCTGCTTTGAAAACAGCTTTAATCTACGTTTTCCCCATCTCTGTGCATATTTATAATCCCAGTGTTAAGTTCTTAGTCACTGATCTTTTGTTACTTTGTCAGTAGAATGCATGCACACACAACTGGCACACACATTACATTGGTTGTGTAATGTAGCTTAAAAGAAAATAACACTGAATCAGAGTATGAAATTTACCGAATCTTATTATGATTACACAGTAATGTCATGAGAAATAATGCAATATATGAAAAGTTGTATTGTTTTCTGGATCCAGTGAGTTGATAGTAAAATTTTTAACAGAAAATTAAGATTCAAAACATATGCTTCCAGTAGGACCGCTTTTCTTCCTTCTGGCTATATCAGAAATGAAAACGTTTTGTCCTTCAATGAAGAAGTAGCCCTTGCTAATGGTTAGTGTTGCTAGCATGTGATCAAATAACAAACTCTTGATGGACAAGGAGCATTCAGGTTCACCCATTTGGTTTTCTTTTTAATTCATACAGCTCAGACATACTTTTACTTTCAAACTACATTTCTGTATGACACATTTTTTCTGGAAATACATGTCGTGAATTGCTTTCTGACAGGATAGCTTATCTTTTGAAGTATTGTATTGTGATCTTTACTTAATGTAATGCGTCTTTACAAAGAAAAAAGCTGTCAAATTTGTCAGTTGTAAGATGAGCTCTGTTCTTCAGCTTACGGTTTACAGTAATACAAATAGCAATTACACAGGTTTATGATTTGGAGGGCTAGGCTGTAAACTCAAGGGAATAGTCTGTCTAGGAAAAATAATGCAAATATTTTTGGGTTTTGTTGTTGTTTTTAAAAAGTGGATCAGTTTCTGATTCTAGTTCATCAGTGGATGCACACTGGTCCTGCTTGCTCTGAGGCAAGAATAGATAAGACTGGGAATGAGCAGTGGGGAAGTTTAAAGATGGCATTGCTTCAGAAGTTGAAAGTTAGTATCATCAATTATCCTATTAGTGCTTCTGATGTGGAATGTCTGAGACACCAATGACATGGTCTGGTCCCAAAGAGCAGTAACAATTTAAAAGACAGAATCTTGTCTTCTGAAATAAAAAGTCTGATATTTGTTGAAAGTAGGGGTATAGAAAATTAAGTGGAAAACTGAGCACTGTTTCCTTTGAGTTAACTGAGAAATTAAGGTTTTTTGAAGCATACTGCTGAGTGGAACTGAAGATGTGGGGAGGTTGTTCTGCTTGTCTTCTTCAGTTATCTGAAGTGTCATGCCTGTATTCGGAGACTGCCAGCTACACAGGGAAGCTTGTCCAGGGGTGACCTAGAGCGACTGTAAATTGGACTTCTACTTTTGAATCCTCCTCCCTGCTCTTCTCCATGTTAATTCCTGGAAGACTATACTTCAGCTTAAGAAACTAAATGAGATCCTGATGCTGCAGTTTTTAGCTACATATTCTGACCCATAAAGATGACTGTACAGATGCTTATTTCTTCCATTATTATTCATAGAGGTATAGCTAAGAGTTGGTAGTTGTAGTTGTCCTGGGGGTGTAGTTTTTTCCTGCATCCCCCCCCAAATTCCAAAAATATTTCTTCAGTGTTTTGTAATGATCATGGGTACTCACTACATCTTCTAGACTTCTCAGATATGGGGTACAAATTTCAATTCACCTGAATTTTATTCAGACTTTAGCTCTTACACTTAAGTAGTACTTTTGGGCATTTTAAAAATAACAACTTTTGCAATTGAAATTATTATTTTGCAATGGAAAGCATTTTCTCCACTCAGAATTAAACCTTTCTAATGGCATCCCATATCCTCCAGGCATTCAATTTGGCAAAATTCCATTTTATAAGAACAAAAAGATGAAGAGCTCAGATGCCTAGTTATGCCACTTTGCTGTCTTTCTGGACCTGACAGTGCCATGGTTGGCACAGCTCTTCGGTGTGACAGTGATATGGCATAATTTGCTGTCCTTTGAGGACTGCTTTTGGGGGGGGTCTGTGTAATTCCTTCCTTCTTTAAGCAACTGAAGAAATAGGGGTATTGTGTATGTAAGACCAGGTACCATTTCACACTGCAAGGTAAAGATTGTACATCAAATGCCTTGTCGTGAAGTCTGTCGGAAGAAACATGATCAATGAATTTATTTTAGTGAGGGAATAAATGACAGTGTAAGACAGTAATGAGTATAAAAAGATTTTGTCTGGAAAAGGCCCTTTCTTTTATTCTGTAGAACATATATCTGTTGGCTGTGTATAATTTGAAGGTACAACAGGCGTAAGTGTTAGTTGAAGGCATCACAATAATGATTTCTTGGGTGGGCACCTTCTTTTCTTAAATTGAGTTTTACTGAGTTCAGTGTTCTGGAGTGGCATGTGACAGCAGTAACAGTTTTAACTTTGCATTGAATACATATTTAGTCACTAAAATTTCTACTTTTGAGGTTCTTTCATGTGTTAGCACCCTTCTGTTCAGAAGCTTGTAGCTTGTGCATTGTCTTACAGTTCAGACCTGATGCTGTAAGATGGTAGCAAAACCCAGAAAAATCTGTCATTCTTAAGTGTTCATTAAGCATTCTTAATGCTCATCCTGTGCTCATTCTGCCTCACAATACAGCAGAAGTTTCTGGTATGGTGTCTTTTTTGTGCCTCTTTTGCTGCATGTACAAGCTAATAGCACCTTTATAGATACCTGTATCTGTAATCACAAACAGCACTTTATTGTATCATCAAATACTGCAGAGACCATATGGCTTTGCTGGAACAGAGAACCAGGCTCAGTCCCACCATCAGATGCAAACTCAGACTCCCTGCCTCCAGTCAGGTGCTTGCTTCAAAATCTCTTCCTCTTTTACTTCTTATACCTCTTATTGTACTCCACATAAAGTAGCTCATCAGATTTTTGAACATTTTTTTAACCTTATTTCACCCTGCTCCACTTGTTTTCCCTTTCCCAGATTCTGACTCACATTGGCCATGGGGAAAGAAGCTTAAAATACCTCTAAATACTTAGAGGCCCACTAGACTGGACCATCATATTCATGCATATCCATACATAACTTCATTTGTTGATTTGCAAAGTTCTAAAATTGCCCAAAAAATTCGTCTCATATTTTCTCCAAAAATATGATGAATACCTTAGATTAAGTGATCAAAACCTCTGCTGCTAATCATTTTCTATTTTCATGTGTTTTTACTGCAAGAAGTAGCATCCAAGCTATTGGAGGTGATCAGACTGGGGAGAATTAGAAAAAAAAAAAGGTGTATTTTTCACTTGTGCATGTTTCTTTGATGTGGATGGTTGTGCCTGAGCACTGGGAGGTTTTTTGGTGGGGGGAGAGGGCAAGAATATACCCAGCATGGCCCACTGTTGATGCCATGAACCCAAATCTAGTGTGGAACAGCATTCTCATCTATGTGTTTATAGTTGGCCTGAGCATGTATCTGCCAAAAGGTGTGATATGCATGGTATTCTCCTGTTTTGTTTGCTCCTGAAGACAGGTCAGTAAGATGGACTCGCTTTTGACAGCATTGTAGTCGGAGGAGTGGGTTTAAGCTGGCAGGAGCACAGGGCTAATAGTGTAGATGTTACAGGTAGGGAGATCTGTTGGACAGCAGCCACCTGAGCAGGGTGGTCCTGCTTCTGGTGCTTTCTGTGTGCCTGCAGTAATGCACTTTCACCTTCTGGTTGGTCAGCTTAACATGGTAAACCAGCAGAAAAAAAATGGGCAAAACCAGAATCATTCTGGGTTATATTTTTTTTTATTTCCCTGGCCCACATCAACATCAGATAAATACTCTGTCAGTGGTGGTGCAGGCGTATAAAGTACAGAGGAGCAATGGGATGCCTGCTTCTGTCACCAGCTAGCTTTTGGTTTGATTTAACTGTGATCCTGGTCTGCGTCCTGAGACAAATGTCCATAAAAGTTCCAGCCTCCGTGTTAGGAAGACTTCTCTGGAATGGGTGAAGCCATTATGTCAGTATGATCTGCTGAGCAAGAGCGGCCCAGAGATTAGTATGTTTTGAAACAAAACCTCTGTTTGAACTTCCACATTCATCTCAGTTGGCATCCCTGCCCGTAGGATACAGAGTTATGACAGATGTCAGGTATGTCAATTCTAATTTCCCTAAGCCCTCATGTGGAGATACAGAGCTCGCCTGGTGGTGCCAGTTTGCAGTTTCCACCTCCCTTGCTGCTGGCAGCTTCATGCCGCGGCAGTGCCCTGCCCTGTGGGTTGTGCTGGCCAGGCTGCTGGAGCTGCCTGCTGGAAGGGGAGCTGCTGGATCTGACCAGTGTCCAGAACTGCTCTGCAAGTGGTGCATTGGTGTAATTGAGAAAGGAGTCAAATGTCTTGCAGGGGCAAAAGTTGAGTGCCTGGAGACACAGGACAGAGGAAAAGGGGAAACAGAACTCCTTAAACTTCATTTCTTGCAGAAGTCCTTATATTGTAAAAGAACAGCCTAAATTTCAAGACATTATTCTTGACATTCCCTTACTATAAGAAGGATAGGGTTTCCCAGATGCCAGCTTGCTTGACTGACACAGAGAAGGAATCAGATTATTGCAGGCAACAGACAGGTCCAGCTCTGGTACTTGCTGGAGAAAGGGCCACTAATCACCTCCAGAATGCCAAATCCCTTTCTGTAGGTCAGCTCTGAAAGGGGGAAGGAGGACATGATAGAAAGACATCCAGAGCGTCAGAAACCCTCAGCTTCCAGCAATGCAAGGAGAGCTCAGATTCTTCTTCAGTGGATTTTGCAGATCCCAGTTTACAGGGAGCAGTGGTGGGAGGTCAGCCTCGTAAGGGGAACAAAAGGATTTAGATAGCCAAAAGCATGGAAAGTTGGTGGCTCCTCAGTGTATGCAGAAAGTAAATCATACGATCACCTTGATGATCATCTCTGCACTTCAGTCATATTACTATGGTTAGTGCTTCTTCTGTGGAGTTTTTCTCTTCTCCTGATCAGTTTTCATCTCACAGTACTTTTGCATGCCTTCCGTTCAGCAATTTGTTTCCTACCTTTGCAGAATACATTCCTACATAAAACCTATTTCAGAATATTTTGGATACCATTTGAGGTTTTCTGCAATGCTCGTTACAGTTTTCTCAAAACAAAAGCCTTTGAAAAAATGTAGACTTCAGGAAAACAATTTTCTTTTTGTTTTGCTTGCTTAATTTTTTTTTAACTTGTTGGACAGGTTCAGCAGGCACTGTGTGTCTTCGGCTTATGGAACCTGGCAAGAGAAAAAGGGATTTGGCTACTCTGGTCTGTTTGTTCCCTGTAATTTGTTTCATTTATTTAAACTGCCATCAGAAGTTTAATTCTTGTGAGTGTACTGGATAGGGTAGGCCTTAGGAGGTGGAAGATAACTTTTGCTAGAGGAGGTGGCTCTGTCGTGGCAAAAAGAAGAGTCTGCTCAAGAACAGCAACTCTTTTTTTTAATGAAGGGGAAGGAAGTGGAGTTTTTGCTTTCCAATATTGAATGCTTACTTTACGCTTTCACATTCATAAGCTTGTAGGATCATTGTAATTTAGAGAAATGGGTCTTGACTTGTGCTGCTAGCTTTTCATTTCTTGCTTGTGACATTGTTCTAGTAATATTCTCTGAGATTATTTCCTAAGATCTATGTTAATAATGAATGCATAAATACAGTGCACTGTCAGCAGTTCTTCTTCTCAGTGTTTTTGGAGTTGCAACTCTTGAAGAAAAAAGTAATTTCCTGGAAGTGGCAGTACAATTTCATATTATTTCTGAGCGTGGAGCCCCACCTGAGCCTAGCTCAAGCTGTCCTAAGCCCATGTCATGTCGCTGAAGGGAACACTTCCTCCCCTGGCTGTGCGATCCTGCCTTCTGTAATAGCCCCTACTGGATTCTTTTTTTCCCTTTCCAAGTGGATGAGCATGTTGGTTTGTTTTACCATACAGTTGATGGAACATCAAAACCTATTTGAGGAGGGACAAAAATATGTAAAAGAGGTTTTGGTCTGCAAAATGCTTCTACCTGTGGCAGTACTGGCTTAAGCTGATTCAAATGAATCATGAAAATGTGCCTTGCTTGAAGGAAAAAAGATAGATGCTTCTAATTCTGAGAGATTACTTTTCTTTCTTAGTGTCCTAATAACATTTCAGAGCAGTATGTTTTATTTGAAACGATAGTGTTTCATTTTAAAACATGGAATGACAGGAGCTAATGTGACTTTCATGAATGGCACAGCTTACTACAGCAGAAAAGGTGAAGATGTTGGTAAGGGATGAAAGTGATGACCTTTGAATCTTACATAAGATACAGTAGTTCACATGAGCTCTTTTGTCATGATTTTTTGCGACAGTTTTCTTTGTGGTACGTGATTGTCCATCTCTGGTTAAATGTACGATGTATTTGCTATTAAAACAGAGATTGCCTTTCGTTAAAATGAGGTGCAAAGTGAATTGTGAGGCTTGTATACTTGTTTACTGATAGGTGAGAGGAACAGAATTGCACAGCTCCAAACTTATAAAATTTGAAAGACTAGTAAACGCCAGAAATTGAGTTGTCTTCTGGTTTCCCATCTGTTGCGTTTGCTAAACTTTGATTCGAAAACTAGCGTGTTATGAAATGTCTTAGTAAAAACTGATGCCTGTTTGCATGGGGTGAAGCTTTGTAAAATTGTGATCCTGGATACCAGGAAAGCCTAACATCCCGTACTTTTCTTCCCAGAAAATGGAAAAGTTCCAAGCCACAAAGTAGTTAAACAATTATGATACATTATTTGCAAGGCTAGTATGCTGAATCAAAAAGTCAAATGAAAAATTCTTTCAAGCTAAATAAATGGAATTGAAAAGTTGTTATAAGAGAAAATGGGAAATCATTATTCCTGAAGATAAACTTTATAGGACTGTTGTACTTTAAAGATGTAAGGAAATTTAGTATTATTTCTTTCTTGTTCTCTTCAGTAAAAACAGGAAATAAAAGAGGAACTAAAATTATTAATACAGGCTAATATGAGATATATTTGATTAAATAAGAATTCATCTATTACTGCATGTTTATGTGTCTCTTCAAAAAAGCAATACTTATTTGAGGCTATTCCCCTTTCAAGTTTTTTAATAGATGTTCATAACCATTGCAGGAATTCTGCCTGAATGTGTCTTGTGGAAAGAATGTGGAGGAAAGGGTTTTGTAATAATAAGGCAAAATGTCCAGCTGCATTTCTTTTCCCCTCTCTCCTGTTTTACGTATTTAATCCTGTTTCATAACAAGCTGCTATGACTTAATTGAGGTATTAGTCTCCCAAATAACTCTCATCAAACTTTTGGTCTAGTTACTATTTTGTTTATATATAAGATTTTAATTTTCAGAAATAATGTGTGCCATAGACATGTGAGGTACTTCAAAAAAGTAACTTTCAAGGAAACTTTCTTTCAAATAAATGGGAACCTCTTATCTATTTCCTGTAAGTTTGCCCATTGTGTTATTATCTTAATAAAAGTCAGCTGGGAAATACCTGGATTTTTCATTAAAAGGGATTGATAAAAGATTTTAAACATAGTCTTTTGGGCATGATAGTTTTCCTGCTGCTCAAGCATCTAAATTAGAGTTTCTCGGATAAATCCCACAATTATAGCAGAGTGTAATCTCATATTGGTCCCTATTAGAAATACCTATTACAAAGTGATTGCAAGATAAGAATCTTTCTGTGCTTTCTATACTTCTATTAAATAATTTCCTGTCTAGATAAGCTGTGTAACTAGTTTGGTGTCCATTTGGTGTTCTGTGGGCCTCAACTGTATTTGGTAGGATTAAATTTTTATAGATGACTGTGCATGTCTCCTGGTGGGAAGCAAGTGTAATCAATTTTCTTTTTAGTTTGGCATTTCAATAATCAACATTTTACTGCTTGTGCTTTGTCTTTCTGTATTCCCTTATTTCTGTTCCATTGCACCTTATTTTACTTCTGTTCTGATTTTCATCTTTGCCTGGATTGCCTTTTTACAGAATGCTTATGAGGTTACAAAAAAATTCTGGCAAATTTGTGGTAATATTTAAGAGGGAGTATTTGTGTTCCACAATGAATATGGAATGCTTTAATCATTAAAGGTGTACTCAGATTGCTTAAAGTATGTTGGCATTTGTCAATTTTTGCTTGTGACTGTGAGAAATGCTAAATGTCTTTACTGCTTTTAAGATATTTTTTAAATAAATCCATGAAAGAGCTAGGGATGTAGGGTCTCTCCAGTAGCAAGGGGGTTATCTCATAGAGCAGAGGGGTGTTGAACAGAAGTAAAGGAATGCTTTTCCTCACTGTTGGATCCTTTCAGTATTTTGCTGACTCAGCCTCTCACTGCAACAGGAGTTGCTGTTCGTGTTGGTTTGCTTCCGAGGGAAGAGGTGTGATCTGTAGAAGACACAGCTCTGCCAGGGTCAGTCTGATGCTCCCTCCATGGAATCGCTGACACCCCACCCCCCCCAGCTGCCTGTTCCTCCAGAGACTCACTCCTCTATCTGTTTTCCTTGTAGTTCTGCATTTCAGTGCCTCATTCTTTATTTGCAAAGCAGTGCTTCATCTCCAGCTCTGTTTCCTCCTGCACTAAAATAATTATGCTTGCCTGAGCTGCAGCTCACCTTGGAAAAAGGAGAAGTCTTAGGAGCGGTCTGCAGTGGAGGGTGGGTTTTCAACAGGGCACTGCATTCAGTAGATCCCAAGAGCTCTCCCGAGGTTTTGCATATACAGTCACAGCTGTTCTTCCATTTGGTTAACTGATAAATTTAGAATGTGCCCTGCAGGTGATCCAATGTGCATGTGAGTTTTACAGTCCATGACATTCAGTGCTTGCTCTTGTTAATGTGACTGAGTGCATTTAACTGTGCAGTGAGTGCAGTGGGATTAAGGGAAGAGGAAAGCCCGAACTCTGCCATACGCACTTCTGCCTTTCCTCTTCCTGGTGAGAGGAATTGCAAAAAAGTTTTGCCTCAACAATGAAGTATGTTATGAAGCTTTTTCAGAATGTATACTTGCCTTGGAATGTTCTTTAGCTGACAAACTAAGTGGTTTTTCAAGTAAATTCTTCTGCAGCTATTGCTGTAAATGCTCGTATGCTTTTTTAATGCATGAGGTTTTTATATTTTAATAATGGTTGTACTTAATGACTGCATTTGCACACATTACTCCCTGTGGTTCCATGTGGGAACATTAAAAAGTCAAATCACTATTACTTCACATGTTTCCATTTTTGTCAGTAGCAAGATACATTCCAGTTATTGATAAACCTATTTTCGGCTCAGATTATAAATTACCATTTTCCACAGATATGGTAAAAACCCCCTTACTTATGCCTTTCAAAATGAAGTTGTCACCCAGTGGGCATTAAAAGAAGAAACCTGTCAATTTTCCTGTGTTGGAAAACATTTTCTATCACATGCCAGATTTTTGAATCTTCAGGATTTTAATGCAGCTTGATGAAAAACATTTAATCCTTTATACAGGATGAACAGTAGAGGTGTCCTCTGCCTACAGGAGAGCAGTAATTCTAACTATTTATTTCAGAACACCTTTTCCTGCAAGGTCTGTAGTAAGGACACTAAGCTCCAGATATCCTTGAACCTTTTAATATCGTGGTTATGTATTTGCATGTAATTACACTGAGGACCAAATGACATAAACAGACGCGAGCAGGTACATGCATATATTTACTGAAGAATGACTGCATAGACTGAGCTTGACAGAAATTAGCTGGATATTTATAAGCTTTCCACTTCAGCTTTGCTTGTGTGTGCTGTCTCAGTAGACATGTCAGATGTTTAGACTATCTCCCACATTGTGAAGCAAAAGCAAAGGTACCTTTTAGGGGATGGGCATTGAACTGTTTCAGGATAAAGCTTTTGAGCAGTGCAACTAGATCAAGAGATCTGGTATTCATCGTAGACCTCATGTCTGTGGCCAAGATAAGTAAATGCTGTAAGCATTTAGGGAAGGAAGGGTTGGCAAGTTTTCAGAGGTGGTGGTGCGGGTCATCTTTTTTTTTCCTAGGCCTATGACATTGGAAATGTAATAGGAAGTAAAAGATGCTGCCTTTCAGAGAAGCACGAAAATCAGCTGTTGAGAAGGATTTTGCCTGTGTAGACTCAGGAAAACCAGGAGCTGGAAGGTGCTCTGTTCATAGATGTGGCTGCAGCTTGTTTTGTGTAACAGTTCCCAACCGTATGTGCTTTTTACTGTGTTGCCTTTCAGTCATCATGTTGTGAATTGCTGAGCCCTGTTTTTCAGGTTTCCTTTAACTTCTGGGATCATGTACTGGTTCAGGGTGATGGGATAGTAGCATATCATACAGTCAACCTCATGCTGAAAGGAGGATCAGAACTTGATCCAAGCCATGTTGCTTGGAGCTCTGTCCCCTCACATCTTGAAAGCTTCTGTAACTGGAGATTCCATAGCTTATCTGGACAATCTGTTCCAATGCTTAAGTATCCTTAAGTCTGTTTCAAGTCTCATTTGCTCAGCCTCCCTGTGGAGCCTGTCCTTCAAATCACATCAACACCATGAACATCAAGCTGCTTGTTGTCTTAAAAAAATGGTTCTTAAGACTCATTCAAAATCTGTTCTTTGTGTGGTGTCAGACCTTCATCCAGCTGTGTACTCTGCACCGCCTCTACTGCAGTGACTCATGTTAAGGCTCAACTTCCTTAGCTGCCATTGTAGCCCAGCCTTTCTAGAGTGCCAGACCGTAGCTGTATCATCTGAGATCACCCAAATGTATCTTGCTGAATTATCAGGTGGTGATTCTAAACATCATGGGTGTAATCTGTCAGGGTAATTTAGAAACTGATGCATATCAGGCTCTTGCTCAGGATTCATTTTTTAGTGCATTTTCTATCATGTTGTAAGTTAGAGTTCTTAGTGCTATTTCTGTTGTTTTATTCTCTGTTTAGTAAAATACAGTTACCCTGCTTGAGCTAATGGCACAAATGATAGTCTGATGGATATTGCTGTTTTTGCAGGTGATTAATGTGTGTTCTTACAGTGTATCACCTTTCTGAATACCACTGATTCTTTTCTGTGAAACAGAGTAGCTTTAAAGCATCTTTGTGAAAATACTTGACTTCTTTGTTATCTGAAAAATGTCAACTCTTAATAATTTGAAAACGGTGGGTTTTTTGATAATGCAGTCAAAAGTGAGATTAAGGGACAGATTGTAACAGATTTTTTCAAATTATTCTTCAAAAATCTTCACATAAAAAAACACAATTAGTCTAACCTTTAAGAGCCCTAGCCCTTTTCTGGAATCTATATGCTGACTGCAAAGCTTGAGCTATTTTCTTTTTATAGTATTTCTGCTCTGTAAAGCAGTTTTAAATAAATCTTTATATGAACTTGAAATCCCTATCTCTGTTATCAGTAGAGCATTTTTCTCGGTTGCTGTCAGAGTCAGGACTTGCAAATTAACTAGACTGGTGCAGGATCAGTTTGATTTTTCCTCTGTCATGTTCCTGGGACTTGAAGGTGCGTGTTAGAGAAAATGCACTATACCGACTTTGAGTATGTGAATTTCACTGGCTTTGCTTCAGCACGGGCCATGCTCTGAGATGTCTGTGCTGGGTTCCATTCCGGTGGGCTTCAGGAAAGCAGTTTCGAATAGACACATTGATGGACTCAAGCTGTTACTGTCTGAAAAGTTCTAGTGGTAAGCCTGCAACTCTGTGATTAAGTCTGCATATGCCACCTTTTGGAAGATACTGGACTGGGGTCAGAAAGCATTGTTAGACTGGAGTTATTTAATCGATTTGGGCAAATTTGCTGTACCATTGGTTGTGTGATCTGTAGCATTGTTATCATATGGGATTTTTCCACTACTCAGGATACCTTCATTCTCTCATTACATTAGATAATGGAGAGTTGATACATGAGACAGTGGAGAGCTGATTGTATTCAGATCTTATTTATGGAGTGTTTTAAGGATATTTGGGTCAATTGAATGTGATAGATGAGTAACAGGTCCTTGATACTGAATTGTTATGTGTCAGCCCAAGCAAATACAATAGATCAGGTTTATGAGTCAGTTGCCCCCATGAGAACTCAACAATGTTTATGGTACAGCTGGGAAATAATTCTAAGTGACTTGGTTTTGGTTTTTAATAGAAATTGAAACATTGCAGCACAAATTGATTAGTGGGTTGAACAAAAGATGGAAAGATGAGGAAGACAGGGCTTGGGGAAAAGAGTGATGAAGCTTGATGCATTTTTTTACATTACTTTTATAATTTGCTGCCAAATGAGAAATGTATATCAAAATTTTAAAAAGTATTTCCTTATTTACAAATTGCAAATATAATACCTCTGTGAATCAAGTATCATGTTTCAGTTTAATAGTTCTTCATTTGCAGATAGATCCTTAATATATACAGCATTTAAAGATGAATGACAGTGAATAATCCAGGTAAATACTGTGTAGGAAGCTATTTTTCTTATTTAACTATCTTGATGCAGTTAAATAATTTTGTCATATATCTAGGCATAAGATTTTGAGTTAATGTTTATGTATTTGCCCTGAGCTGAACTCCTACAAGATTTTATTATTCAGATTAACAAGTGAATGTTTATGTTCTAAACTGCTTAAAGTATAAATCTGCTGAAAATCAGAGCTACCTGTCTCAAACAAGCAAACAATACACCTTTATCTCCACATTAACCCAAATAAAAATTTCAGGCAGGTAAAGGGTTTACTGAATAAAAAGGATAGAATGGTCTATTCTTGATTAATTGCAAGCAAATAATAAGAAAAGGAAGGATGTCCTAACAGCCTTTTGGTTTCACAAATAACATTTTAAGCATGAACAATTCTATTGGTTGTTTTCTTTGAGGCACAAATTGTAAACAGTGATTTAATAGTATCTTTAGGGCAAATGAGTCTTATTGGATTAAATAATGGGAATATCCCATTGCACCTTTTTTCTGTTCAATGCTCAGTTTTTATTTTACCTTGTTACGGTTCTAATTCAGTAACCTATCCACATTTGATAAAGTTATTAAGCCTTAGTTAAATTTATGCTCTGCAGAGCTGCCATGTGCTTCTAAACAGCAACTGAGAATGATGCAGATCTTGGGGTTTTTAAGTCTAATAGAATGACCTAGTTTGATAGGCTAAAGCCGAGATGAATTAAAATATGTGACATGTCTCTGAACTTACTGAGATATAATGTTTTACTAGAAAACGTACTGAGACAAAATAGTTCATGTAGACCATATCAACAGTTTTACTTTTTTTTTTAATACAGGAAGTAACAAGCAGTATGCTTTACCATGACAGGCTGGTCATTAGGATCACAGGAAGATGCAGCTAGTAGTGGTAGGGCATCAGGCTCTTGATGAATGTTTACTGTGAATCCAAGAATGACTGTGAAGCTGGGGCTGGTGGAAAGTATCCCCTTGCTGCGGCTATTGTACGTTACAATGTATCCCGTTTCTTCAGTATAGGTGAAATGAGTAACTCATTGGATGATGGAAGTCTCATCTGACCCAGAAAAAAGGAGTACAGCAGTGTACTGCGCTGCATCTTCCTGGGTTAATGTTGAGAGGGCACTCTTAATCTTCTCAATTGTTTATACTCTTGGAGAAGGTGACAGTGAAACTGTAATGTTAATTTATATTTCTTTAACCCAATACAAGATGAATTAATTTAATATTTATGAGTCATTTAGGGAGCATATTCGGGATCCTATTTGACCTGTGGGTTTCAAAAAATAAAATGTGTTACTAGTAGCTTGAAATAGGTTAAGCTTTGCTCTGTTTTTAAAAAGTAGGAATCACTTCATTTCTTATCTCTAACAGTGATACTGGTTCATTATAAAGCATTCCTTGATACATAATTTTGACATGACTAAAGTTGATGTTTTAGTTTTATGGAAGAATTAAATTAAGCATGTTTTCATTGGCTGATTGTTAGGCTAATACACAGTCCCATCAGTTGTAGTGAAGTCCTGGATGGTGAGCTTTAGTTGAAGTGTTAGAAGCCAGAGTCAGAAAACCACAAATAGATTGGTTTGGATTTGGATTTTTGGGGGTGATGAAAACCATGACTGTGATTGAGTGTACACTGTGAGTGAGATACGAAGGGTAAATGTGTACTCCTCAGGGCATTTATGACCATGCTTCTACCAAAAGCGGAGTTTTCTTCTTCTCTCCACCTGTGAGTGTTTGTGCTGCCTCCCTTTCACTGGTGTTAGTATTTGTGGAGCTGTGTGGTAGGTCACATCAGTTCACTGAGGAACTGAAGCTAACTCCTCAAACAAAAATGAATTATCTGAAATGGGATGAGATGGTTCAAATGTGTCATCTAAGTGTATTTGTGGGTGCTTGTGTTATGTAAATGCTTCCATACAATCAGTCTGGTAACAGTTAAGGATTTCTTAGATGAAAATCTAAGTTGGAAAGTATATGGAGCTGAATAAGATGAAAAATTGTTTAGAGATAGATGGGGCAGAGACCCCAAAGACTTGTGTTGGGGTTTTTCTCAATTTTAGGCTTGAAGCTTGCAGTTATTGCCTTTGATAGCCTAAAGGTATTGTCCTGTTTTGCCTAGCATGACCCTTTATTTGCACTTTTGCATAACTGCTGGCCATAAACAATCTAGTGTCTGGTAAGCGATGTGTTTTATGGGGATCCCAGAGAAGGGAATTTCACAAGCTGCAGTTTCACAAATAGCTCCTTCAGTGTCAGAACTGATTATAGCAGCCCCATAGATGTGCTATGTGGTAGATCCTTCCAACATGACTGTAGTGTAGCTGACAATCCTGATTTTTCATTCATAGCTGTTTTCCAGTGTAGTTCACTGCATGTCTTTACAAGTATTTGTCCTGACTCTGCAAGATGTGGAAAAACTAGTGCTTTATTGGGACTTCTTTTTATTCATGTTTGGCTACTGCTTTAGTTAATGATTTAAAAAATAAATGTAACAAGATAAAGAGTCAAGTAAGAAAGTACTGGGCTTTGTACACTTCCTTGACCTATTCCTCCTTCCCATTCTCCATGTCAATATATCTGTGTATTGTAAACGAGATGTGCTGTAATGTATGTGTGGCAAATCGCTGTCTTTTGCTTAGCTTTTACCAGATTCGTGCATCTATGAAAATTCCTCCAAGAATTCCACACAAATTAGAAGCTAGTTTGTTACATGGAAATGGTAAGTGCAAAAACTTTTCAATTTAGAAAAATTGGATCTTTATCTTGCCTTGCTAATTGAGGGTTTACACTTTTTATCTTGTATTGTTATAACTAATATAGAAGTGTTTTTAATTTTGTTACTAACACAATGCAAATATATTTTGTTCTTAACAATGAGACTTAAAAGTTGATTACAGAATTTGTGTTACTATTTTTCACCTGCCGATTGCCTGTGCTGGTGGCAAAACATGGTGATTCCTTTATATTACTGTCTTCTGTTTTTTTCCACTGATCTGCTCAGTCTTCTCCATGTTTCAGGCTAAGGGCAGGACCAAGGGCAGATCTCATTTAAATAGATATCTCAAAGTAGTGGAGAACTTCAGATACAGGCTCTTACGCAGATTGATAAGCCCATTCTTTTTCTGAAAAGAATGCTTTGAAAGGATCCAGTTTTCAAACCTACTCTTGTTCTCTAGTGGTAAACTTGAAAATTGATTTAACCTCCTGAACAAAATTATCTATTCCCTCATCTTTCTTCTTTTTTTAGCCTGGTATTCACTTTTGGTTTCTATGTCCAGGCAAACTGAACCCAGAGAAATCTGTTAGTGCTCTCCTAATTCTGTGTAGACCATACCTCAGCATGGTGTAAAATTGTGCAAAGCAAAAAATGAATTAAGTTTTCAAATGTTACATGGAATTACTGGACTTTGGAGGGAGAAGAACCTAATACAGTCCAAGAAAATGTGATAGGATGTTACTGAAACCTGAGTTTTTGAGTCTGTTTTGAAAGTAATTCTGAGTACAGCAACAGTGTAAATACTGAATTTTGGTCAAACCTCCTATATATTTATTGGATTTGTGTGAGATAAATGAATAGTTCTGATGAGCCAAGATTACTCCACTTCAAAGGCAAAGTTTAATGTAGTTTAGAGAATTTGGGTCTGGTAAACATCCGTTAGTAAAACATACCTTTTAATAGTGACACTTAATAATATAATTGATATTGCTGGAAAAACATTTTTCTATTTCATGGTATATTTTTGAATGGTCTTAGGTTATATTTTCAGAAAGCTGCAATCTTGTTAGTAAATTGTGACATGTTAGCTCTTTTGGTTTCTTGTTACTAGGCATAAACATTAAGACTGCAATTTGGTGTGAGTTTAGATCAGCAGTTCCCACAAGGACAAAAATCAGCCCTTTATTTCCCCCGGCCACTCTCTCTTACCTTCGTATTGCTCTGTTTGTTGTTGACTCAAGACTCTGATTTGATCTGGGAACTCAGCTGGGCAACTCATTCAGCTGACAAGCAGCCGTTTTACAAAAGACCTTCACACCCAGAAACTGGGGTCCTTTTTAGATCAGTTTCTCAGTTTGGTTTTTCACAGGTACTTACTGATAATGTTTGTCCCACAACAAAGCAGAGGGAGGCTGGTCAGGATCCCATGACTCCCACTCTCCAGAATGGTGTCCTATGTTGATCAGGTGCTTCTTCCTGTACTTTCCTCTTTCTTCTGTCTTTCTCATACTAACCTATTCTAAATCCTATTTGCTTTGTCATATCATGGTTTTCCCACTCTGCCGTAAATCATTTTGCCTATTTCTAGCTCTCCCTAGACTCTGCACAAGTTACCTGTAGTTCCTTACATTAGCTGTGTTTTCCCCTCTCCCGCAGACCGTTTGTTTGATCTCTCTCCTCCTTTTATCTCCACAAGTCAAATACATAGTCTGTTTTTCCTCTTCTTCCTGTTCCTTAGAATCTCCTTTCACCCCTTGCCCAGCTATTCATGCTGTCCTTCATTAATTTAAATAAGTTTTTTTCCCATTTCTATTTCCCACTTCCCTTAGTAGCTCACTAAATCTGCTTGGTACCCAGCATGAGTGTCATTACAGATATAGGAAGGCAATTCACATGCTTTAGCTCCAGCCTTGTAAAGGTCTTTTATTGTTTTTGTAATTTGAAAGAAGATGTAGTTGTGGTCTAGAAAATTAAAATAAAAATATGTATTTTTAGCCTTTATGAGGTAATTTCAGATTTGAGGATGTTCTGAATTCCTCCTTTTCTCAAAAATTTGTGTCTGGTTTTCAAAGGGAAAGAAAAGGGGTACAAAAAACCGAAAGCACGTTAGGAAGGAATGAGGTGTCTGGTTTTACGATGCAAGAGTAAATTATCTTGTAAAATATAAATCAAATATATATATATAAACCCATATATCTAATAAAAATATAAACCTAGTAAATTTATATGCAAGACTAAATATGTAAGAGTAAACTGTAGTTTATATGCAAGAGTAAGAAAGTCCGACTATTTTTTGTCCTCTGTTGTGGAAATGGCCTTTTGTGTGGATAGACGTTTAGGAATAGTCCTGGCCAGTCACTGCATCACTGATTTAAGAAACAGTAGTTCTACCTTGATGATCTCACATTTGTGAGACCTTGCTCCCCATGTGGAAGTGGCTTAGCCTGTTCCTGACTCAGCTTTTCCTCTGCTGCTCCTCTCTTTCCTGGGGGTGCAGGTTTGGGTTATGCTGCAGTCAGCAGGGCTGAGGGCTGTAACTCAGGGTTGGACACTGCAGAGGAAGTGGGACCTCAGCCATTTGTCTCCCTTACTTCTTTTGTTTCAGGCGGGAGTGGGAGATCCCTTTTGCTGATGCTGTGCAATTATGTCCGATTATGTGCCAAGTGAAACCATACCTGCTCTGCCCTTCAGCTGTGACAGATGACACAGATGGATATAAGCTCAAAGTGGCATTATACATAGGGGAATTACACTGTAATGATCCAGCCTTTGTAAGCATTTTGTCCAGGACACCTAAACTGATGATATGTATGAAAACACTTCACCAAAACCCAGTATTTGTACATTTCTGAAGAGAAGTTGAATTAAGATGTTACTAAGAGAGGGAATGTTTGCCAAGGGCAGTAATATTCTATCAGAGGCCCCAAAGCTGTAGACCGCAGACTGCAGATTTTTTTTTTCCTCTTGTGGATTCCTTTGAAGTAACTTATTAAGAAGAATCAAAAGAATTGAAAAAAATCTTTTGCACCCTCATTTACACATTTTCTAAGACTTTGTGTTCTGGAAGACGTTGATGTTATTGAGCCATTTTTTAAGAGGAGTTACAAGAAAGTGTCAGTATTTCTGTTACTTCTGTTCTTCTGAGTTCCAACTTCTTTTATGTATTTTCAGAGGGTAGTACCCATCATGATACTTCCTGTGTGATAGCCTGTTGCTATTATGATAAATATTTCCTCAGTAACTGTTTTAAATCATTCCCTTTCTCATTTCTTCTGCAAGTCTTTTAACTCGTCTTTTTTCATCAAAGTATTCCCCAACTATTTATCACACTTTTCTGAACTCTTTTTGATGAGCCTTTGGATTGAAAGCAGAAGTGTCATATTGCATGAGCAGTGCAAGGTTCAGGTGATAAGCTTGAAACTAGTCTGGACTGAGTAGGATGCAAAGATCTTGAAGGAAAGAACAAACGACCTCTGTTCTTGATTAATTCAGTGGAGTATATGTCATTTAACCTCTTTGCCTCATCTGTAGGTAATTAAGTTTTCAGTGTGGCTAAATCCTGCAAGTTAACATGAATGCTAGATGAAACAACACAGAATTTAGGATTTTTATTACACTTTTTGATGCCTATAATGTCTTCTGTGTGGAACAAAGCAAAAATTCTTCAGAACATACATTAAAAGCAAATTATATTAGAAGTATTGATAGTGTTTCTTTGAAACAAAATGTACTCCTTCAATCTTCATCAGTTTCTGACTGAAAAGAAAACCACTGATATTATTGATGTTGTTTTAATAGTAGTCATGAAACTGATGGAAATTATAGTTCCACTTTTTAGGTGCTCTCAGTTTTCCAGTTATATTAATACTCTTTCTCTCTTCAGGTGCTTCGGATCTTGCCTTTCCTGCTTCAGTCCATGACAATATAGTTTGCAGTAAAACATTTCAGATTCTCTACAAAAATGAGGAAGTTTCGGTGAATGATGTGATGATTTTCAAAGTAAAAATGCTGTTAGATGAGAGGAAGGTAATCCGCCATTCAAATTCACTATATTCAGATAATTTTGGCTTCATAATGTACAATTTGAATTAGTACGAATAAGGGACCTGAACAATTTCATCCTTTTACAATTTCTTTGTAGATTGAGGAGTCGCTTAATGAAATGAATTTTCTGCTAACATTAGATTTGCACTTCACGGATACAGACTACTCGTAAGTTTAAACATAGAAGATTTTATCAAAGCAAGAATACATGTTAACTTTTTTAACTGTTTAAATCTGTATTATTTATAGGTGTAGTATGTTCATATTAGACATAAATGATTGTAAAAAAGAAATCCAATGCTGAAGTCTGTTATGATTTCATAACTGGTTTGTCTCATTCTGATTTTTTTTTTCCCCCTGGGGGAGACACCATTGCATTCCAAAGTATGGACCTATGCTAAATTGCTATTTGTGTCAGTTATTAATACCTTGCACTTTAAATATGATTGTTCTAATTGTATGTTGTTTTGTTAATTTCTTTTTAGACCAGAAGACCTGAGCACACTACAGCCAATTAGTAGCCGAACTTTAAAGTTGCACTTTAATTTACACCAGGGCCTTCATCATTACGTCAATGTTATGTTTGATTACTTCCACCTTTCTGTCATATCGGTTATAGTCCATGCTTCTTTGGTTGCTCTGCATCAGCCATTGATAAGGTAATCTCTTGCTATTAAAATCCAAATAAATTATTGAATGTCCAAATGGAAATGTTATAAAGACAGAATAATTGGGAAAGAGTTAAATCTATGGACAGTATTGGTTTTTATGATGATTTTGGAATTCAGGGCCCAGAGGGATGAGAAACTTTTTGTTTTTAAAATTGTCTGAAACAAATTTTGAGGGATTTTTTAATTAGACTTTAGAGTATGTAGTGTAGAAGAGAGATAATGTCCAAGACCAGAGAAGTGGAGGAATGTATAAATATCTGTATTTATATATGTATATTTGTATGTATAAATACTTATTAATTTTTCTAATAAGGAAGATGTGCTGCTCACTCTACCCAGTGACTGAAATAGCTGCTGTCAATACAAATAGGGTGCCTTCTGTTAACGATTTGCACACTTTTCAGTTACTACTGGAATGGCAATGATATCTTCAAATTATATATTTACCATTTTATTCATGTAAATGGAACTGGAGAGTTTACTTTTCTCTTTAAAAAAGATTTTGGCTAATTTTTGCTGAAGCCTTTTTATTTCATCTACTTGTGTCACCCTTTGCAATCTCTGTTTACTTTGCATCTCTGTGTGAAAAAGGGCTGTACAATCAGTCACACATACGAAGTGTTCTTTGCGCAACTTTTTCTTTTGCATATCTATCTTTTCCGTCTTTCATGGTCTTCAAATACTCCATGCTACTGCCCTCAGGTTTCTTCATATTCAAGTACAGTCTGTGCCATAAATGCCCAAGACCTTTGGCTTCAGGTTATTGCCTAAAAGACAGGCTGCCTGAAACAGGCCAAGACAAATTAGGCGTATAAAAAGCAGACAATTTATTCAAGGCCTGCAAAGGCCCCGAAGGTACATTCAGGCAAGCAAAGCCCCCCGTCGGGGGCGACACCCAAAATGGATGCTGGGTCATGAGCCCTTCACCTTTTTTAAGTTCTGTCCTATTAGCATATTGGCCCTTAATTCTCCAATCGCACCCTTAGATGATGATGTTAACCACCCCAGGCCTGCTCCCCCCATCTCACAATTGTTTACATATTTTTGGGCCCTAAGGCAACGATCATGTCCTTGAATCTGTATTCAGAGAGCCTTGTTTTGGCTAAAGGTGCTGGGAACGGAGCATTTTAGCACTTTGTAAGAAGCACAGAACTACAGCAAGTTACAGACACATGAAGAGTAAAAAACTAGAAATACCTGAAGGCATCAAGGTATTTCCACTCCTTGTGCCTGTCTTCGCATCGTGCAAAGCACTATCTCTATGTATGTTAGACAGCTGTTCCGTGCAGTAGGGCTGTGCTGGTTTGGAGGATTCAGCTACCTTTTGTAGGGTTTTGTGTCCTTTTTTTCCCTCCTCCAAGTTGGTTTGAATTGTTTTGGTGACGTGTTTTAGGCATGGTTATATAGTAAATGAGCTGACACACCTGAAGAGATGGTGCAGCCTTATTTGGGAGAGAAGCAACTACTGAGGAGGTGGGAATTGTTGAAGACACAATCTGATAAATCCAACTTAAGTGCACTTTTTAATGTGTTTAAAGTAGCATCATATATGTAAAATGTACATGGTCACAGAGTCCTACAAGTGAAATTCAGGCATTTAACCTATATTGATCACTTCGTTGTCAGAAAATGAAAAACGGGTTTTGATACAAATTTTTAGTCAGAAACATATTTGTCCCTACTGACCTTTTAAAACGTTGCAGTAAGTCTGAGGGATTTTCTACATATTTTTCCTCAGCTTCTGGCTTTTCAAGTGATGATAGAATAACGCTATTTAATGTTAAACCTCAGCTTGATAGAGCTGGTGTAAGGAGATACTGAAACAAAACAGCAACTTCTATGCTGCTTTTGTTATCTTGAGAGTAGTATGTTGCTGGTGTCCACAAAATTATTTTAAGTATTCAAGTTGTCCTTTAAATCAGCTTACAATGGGGAGAGGAAGAAACTTTAAAATTTTGTGTTTCATTTCAGCTGGGCTCCCCCATGTAGCAAATACTTGATAGTTGCTGTATACGTATCTGGCTCACTTTTCTGGAACACGTTTCTGAAAAACCTGAGAATTGCAGATGTCATTCCTCTGTCATTTGGGCTTTCATGGGTGACAGTTTGCTCTTCTGTTTGGATCATGCTCATATTATTGACACCTCTTCCTGTCTAGGGTTGGTCACTTTTTGAGTGTCTTCTTCTTATGAGTAGTGTTCAGATTCACCTTCTCTTGGGAACAACCGGTGTTAACACTCCTCTTGAAAGAGGAGATAATACCACTTGGCTACAGCCCTGGAGTCTGTATAATCTATGCTTTTTTATTAACCTGTAATTGCTTATTTCTGCGTGTTATCTAATAGACCCCACTTTCTGCATTCATTCGTTTTTCATTCATCTTTCCTAGTTGTTACCACAAGGCTACTGTTGCAGGATATTCTGTTCTTCCAGGGGTTCAGGATAAGATCTCCTCCTCAGTAGGCAGAGGTCAGGCATCCTTTAGGAAAACAGCAATGTTTGTTTGTGTGACAGCGTTCAACTTCTTGCTACTGCTTCACTTTTAAGAGGTTAAATCCTCACAGCAAAATTTGCTGAAAATGAATGCTTCATACCTGTTATAGTTCGAAATTTATCTTTCTGTCTTAAACTTCCAGGAGTATTGTTGAAATTAATTGAAGTTTGCATTGGAAGTAATGAGGAACAGTATGTTCAGATTATCAGTTCATTTGTGCTTTTTGCAGTTTTCCCCGCCCAGTGAAGAACACATGGTTGAACAGGAATGCACCAGCACAAAACAGAGACTCTGTGATTCCTTCTCTTGAAAGTGTGGTCTTTGGCAATAACTACACAAAACAGTTGTCAGCAGATGTAAGAATATATAATTTTAAGATTTTATTTGTATTCTGTTGGTTGGCATGAATTTTATCTTTTCTGTGGAAATATTACTTGATAAAGAATGAAATAACTTCGTTAGTTATTTTGGGGTGCCATGTGATAGGGGAAACGAGAAAAATTTTTCAAAAAGGCTATGTTACGTGCTTCAGGAATGTACATATGGAAATCTCACAATATTAAGTGTTTAACCTTCTGTTTAAATGTCTTGCAATCCATTGAAAATCACAAAAATTTTGATCAAGCTTATGAAAAGAGGCAATTGCTTATCTTTTTCGTCATTCTGCTAACACTTCATTTATTGTACAAAATTAATATGTGTCTTTCCTTCTTTATTTTAGGGTTGCAGTTTTGTTGTTTCAGAGGCTTTCCTCAGCCATGCTTACAATTTCCACTATACGCTTTGTGCCACTTTGCTGCTTGCTTTCAAAGGGTTGCATAGGTATTTCATTACGATAACAAAGGAGCTCCCCTCCTCTCACCGAATTGAACTAGGTATGTTCAATTTCATAAAATGTATCACTTTCTTGTCAATGTCTATTAAGAATACACCTCTCGTAGACTAAACTGTATTGATTGCATGTCTCTTTTATAGCTAAAATATTTTTGCTTAAATTGATCTCAAATATAACTGAAGAAAAAATAAAAAATAAGCAAGTACTATCACATCTCTAATAAAATAAAGAGATAACAGCCTAAATCTATGTAAACATATTTTTTCTTCTTGGTCTTGATTTGTGCTGTTATTTCAAATCACTGTGTTTAGTGGTGAGAAAGTTAGAGAAGCTCTTAATCCAAGTAGCACACTGCACTTCTTTGTTTGTTATAAGGAAAGATTGCATATTTGTACAAAAACTGTAATTCTGTGAGCTTTGAGAAGAATATTTCACTGGTAACTTAAATGAAAAAAGACCTACGAGAAAAAATTGCTGCTGGCTCAGTTTGTTGTTTAACTTTTTAAACAGACTTGGTTGCCATGAAGACTTCTAGCCAGCCACATATGATAAAAGTCACTGTGAAAGTATTACATGTAATCTATGGAAATGTACATGTACATTACTTTTCTGTAAAATGCAGATGTATTAGAGAGCCTAGATTTGATTTGTGAACTAGTAGAGCAGTGGAAGTAAAAAAGGAGAATACACTGGCATTACAGAGAATGATTTTGACTTTTTCATCAGCAAGCATATACTTTTTTTAGTCATGTTCTATTTCAAACAAACAAACAAGAAAAACCAGATCTTTTGGAATTATATGGATTGTAGACAATATGGATGTAGACAATTTTTGTATTGTTTAATTTTACCAGTGTCAAAACTAAGCATAATGAAACAGTAAGGTTGGTCGTTGAGATATGAAAGATATTTTAAAAACGTGATGTGGTCAGGTAGTGATTCAAAGAAAGAGTGTTTCACTTGTATATTATAAAATACAAAGCTGTTTTTTCAGAGAACAATTTCAGGGAGTATATTACAAATCTGTGCATAGAAAAATGCTAGAAACTGACATGTTGTCTTTATAGAAGTAAAAACACTACTACAGTTACTGCTACATTTCTCCGTCAGTTATCTTAATCTTGATATGGAGGGAAACACCTTATTAAAGGAATGACTCAACTTCCTTTTAAGGTCATAATGTGCTTTTTGCCAAATCATAAAATTATAGGGTGATTTAGGTTGGAAAAGACCTCTAAAGATCATGAGGTCTTTAAACCATTAATCCAGCACCACCATGTTCACCGCTAAACCACATCTCTAAGTGCCACGTCCACATGCCTTTAGAGTGCTTCCAGGGATGGTGACTCCACCATTTCCCTGGGCAGCCCTTTCCAATGGACCACCCCTTTAGTGAAGAAATTTTTCGTAATACCCAATCTAAACCTCCTCTAGTACAACTTGAGACCATTTCCTCTTGCCATGTCACTTTTTACCTGGGAGAAGAGACCAACCCCCACCTGGCTACAGCCTCCTTTCAGGCAGTTGTAGAAGAGCACTGAGATCCCCCCGAGCCTCCTTTTCTCCAGCTAAACACCCCCAGTTCCCTCAGCTGCTCCTCAAAGGCCTTGTGCTCCAGACCCTTCACCGGTTTTGTTGCCCTTCTCTGGATTTGCTTTACCAGCTCAATATATTGAATCTGATGGCACTGTTGTCATTTTAAGGATAGGCTTAGACTAAACCTTGATACCTAAATGTTTCAGATATGAACATCAGTTCCCCTAAAACATTCCTTCAAAATATATATCTATGTAATAGGAAAAGGCTGCCATTGAGTTCATACTGGCAATACAATGTTGAGTTGTATCTTTCAACCTCATTGAAGTAACCAAAACCGCTCATAAACTTCAGTGGAACTTGAATCAGACCTTTTCTCATCTCTGTGGGTAATACAGCTTACCTTTAGGAATGTAGTTTTGAACAAAAATGCTCAAAATAAATATCTGAAGAGAAAATTACAACTTAGCTTTAACATTCATTGTACATATTCTACTGATAGTTTGTTTCCTGTGGGTTTAATTTTTTTTTTTAAGTCTCTGCTAGAATTACTTTGTTTTTTCATATTTATCAATATATTTTTCATTTATTTCAGTTACTTTGTATATACATTGATTGGGACAACTGATATAATAAAAAGAACTAATAATGTAAATATTAATTATTACTCACATTTTGCTCATGAAAAATTATTAATACCTACCATTAACGCTAATGTTTCTAAAATCCATCAACAGTTAACAAAAAAAGCTGTGTTTCTGTCATGTCTATAAAGAAATAGAGGTGCACTGGACTTCAAAAAGTACACAATTGTAATTTACGCTTTTTAAAAAAGATTTTAAAGTAAATGAACTGTTTTATAGAGGATATTTTATCCATGAAGTTTAAATGGGCATTGCAGAAGAGAATATCCAGTCCTGTTTAAACTTCAGAATCACTGCTTTCTTGTTTAAGATAAAATTATTGTTTCTTTAATTTTGTTTCTTCTGTTTGCTTTGCTATTGCTCTGTCATATAATTTTAACACAAGACACTGATTTTGCAGAAGCATGTGCAGACAGCTGTTGGACTCAGTAACTATAATTGGGCATTTAAATATTACTGGTTTCAGGAAATCAAAAATGCTACCTTAATGTGTTACCACAAGTGATACTTAATCTAGAAATTACACTAAAATTATATGTTTTCATGTACTGATCTAACTGCACTAATTGCTAGGCTAGCAATAAGCTCTTTTACTAACTTTAAGGCAAATAATAAATCACAGGTGAAAAAAGGAGTGTAGTAACTAGTCATGTGTGTACAATCCCTGTAACTAGCCAAGGCCAGCATGCAGGTCCTTTATGAACGCCTTCTCAGAAGAAAATATCCACGAACCCAGAGATTCGCCTACCTAGGTATGTTTCCAAAGCAGGTGATATAATCCCTCAGATTTTTATTGATACTATAAAATATTATATTCTTGTTAATCATATAAAATGTTACATCATTTGTGGAAAGAAACAATTTCAATATTCAGCCACAGTGACCATATGTTGAACACTGAAGTCTGCAGAATTGAGCTACTTACTTTTAGGCTGAGTATAGATGATAAAATGCGACATCATTGCTGTTTTTTGGTTTAGTGTTGGTCTACGTTACTACACAAAAATGATTGAAAGTTCAGTCAGTCGTCAACATTTAAAAAATAGCTTAAAATTACAGCTTCATTTAATGCAACACAAACTCTTTTATGTTTTTTAGAGAATGAAATATAATGAATACCTTTTCTTCCTGAGAAATCTTTCAGATTGCTTCTGGTATCTCAAGACTTAATTCTTCCAAACACTACATGAGGCATTATCAGTGCTTAGGGTGCATTTGTCCATATCTACATGGCCAATTCTCCCTTTCGAGAGTGTCAGTGTGGGCCTAATGCTGGACAAAAGATCACAGAGCTGTTTAAGCACGAGGAAATTTCTGTCAGGAAAAGGATATAATAGCAGTTCAGTCTCATAGTAGGTCACCAGTTTAATCATCTATAAATGTGTTTTGGTTATGCTGTGAAAAGGAAACAAAACTGGTTTTTAGCAGAGCCAGCAAAATTGCATCACATGTTTGCTGGGTGAACATTACTGCTGTAGAATATAAGTGCTTAATTTCCTTTTGTATTGTATTAGCTCTGTTCTCTCTTCTCTTTTTTAATTTAGCATTGGGATATTAATATAATTTGGGATTTTCCATAGTGATTTTAGATTTCAGAGTTTTAAATCTTGTTCTAAAAGCCTATTCTCAATTGAAGTGTGACAAACAAATAATCGGTATTATGTCATAAGTTAACCATTTAATTTTTTCACTGATGACAAAATTTGTGTGGCCACATCAAAAGTAGTATCATATCTTAAAATATTTACATGTATTTTCAGAATAATTGTCATCAAGTACTATTTAGCAAAAGGTATATGTAGTTTCTTTCAACAGCTTTTGTAAATTTGTTTCTGAGAACATCGTCTATTTCTGCAATTTGCTTTTCTTCTCAGAACTTTGAGTTATGTGAATTAATTAGTGTGGAATTAAGTTCAAACCTAAGTATGATGAATGCTATATAGTTGAAAATCAATATATACTTAACAAGTACAGGTGGCATAATTCAAAGAGAAGTTGAGTATACACATTGTTGCTGTTCTGTAAACGTTTATTCATTATCCATATTCTGAAGTGACTATTGGGGGTTTCAAGGCATGTTTTGTTGCTGTGTTTTTTCAAGAAATATTGAACATTTTTGTCCTTAATAATGTGTTTCAAAAATGAAATACAAGTACTTGTTACAGGCAATTTTAGAGTTTATGAATTATTCCCTTATTACTTGTGCTTTAGATACAGAAGGACATTAAACATAACACCAAATTAATATTTGATTTATCAAATCCCCTGAAGTAAATAGGGCTGTTTAACAAGGAGAAACATCTACATGAAGGAATAAATCTGTTTTCTTCATAAATGTCATTCAAAGTTCAGATCCAGTTTAAACTGCCGTACTGTATTGGATTGATTTGCTCTTAATATTGAGCTATTGAGAGAAATATCACTTAAAGAACAGTTTTATTTGAGTAAAAAATAAATCCTCATACAATTAAAGACTTGTATTTATATTCATGTAGCTTGTAAATAATATACCTTTAGAAAAATTATATTAGAATAAGGTTTCTCTAGAAAATTTGGTAGAAGAGGAATTGTGTTACCTTGGTTTTAAATGATGACATTGCTGCTGAATAGCAGCAGCTATCAATGTATAATCTGAAAACTGTGTCATCTAAACGACAGTATTTTCAAATTTAATTTTGAATGGAAAATTGTTGTCCTTGACAAGGTATCATGATAAGCAATCATGATAATTGCAAACTTTTTTCTTAATTATGTTCTATCCTCAATCTCAGAAACTGCTATGAAATTATTTTAATGACGTTTATAATTTACTTAACTGTGGCACTTAATATGGCTTTTATTTGACGGATTCTTTTTCATGTCTTAAAATTGTTTTGTGAGGTAATTGGTTTCACTCTGCAACTTGAAAAATACATTACTCATGGATATGTCCTCTCATCTTTTCAGAAAACATAGATGTAGAAATCCGTCTTACAGAATTGTGTGAAGAAGTCAAGGTACGGGGCTTTTTTCATGTATTAAATAAGTGAAATAACTATAAAAGTAGAATGTGCTGATTTTATATGCTACTTGGGATTAAACTGTTTGTTCCAGGGATGACAGCATGTATGTTTTTCACTAGCACTTATTTCAGCTCTTCCTTCAGCGAGAAATTGCTCAATTGACGCCAGAACGTAACTGTTGATCTGGCAGTTTGGTGTGTCAGTAGAAGCCATGTAACTTTTTATATCGTGAAACTGATGGTTGTAGAAAGGTGGATTACTTGTATGAAAATCACATTTTGAATTTTCTGTGTTTATAATTTGATTTTTTGGGGTTTGATGGTATCAAATAACAATGACACAATGACACGGTGGTAGTAGTTTGTACAAAAGGAAACTCTGCAAGTCATCCCCTCATCGGAAAGTACTCGTTCTGATGCTATCTCCTGTTCCTGTTTTCCCTGCATTCTCAAGGAAGCACTGTATACTTCAAATGGCTTGGATTTGTCTCCCCATCTTTCTTCTTAGTCAGAACTAGTCCCAGCTGAATAACTGATTTCTTGGTCATTGCGAAGTTAAAAAGGACAGGTTTTAAAACTTCCTGAAAGATTATCTGTGCTTTGCTGCCAAGGGGCCCATCTGCCCAGTTTTGGAAGAACAGTTGGCTCACCTTTAGTTACTGCAGTGGTAGTATAACTGCAAGAAAATGTAATATGGCTTTTAAAAGGATGGAATTTGTTTAACTCGAGATAAATTCAGCACTACTAGCTGTCTATGGGCAACTAATAATCTTACTTTATGTATTAAAATTTTTGTAATACATACATAGGTTCTCTGAATTCTTTAGTTTCTCCCTTAGCTTGCTCAAGTATAAACATTTCCTGTTTTCTTCTTTCTGTTCTTTTGTACAGTTCTCATCAAAAGTGTCTCCTATTTCTCTTGTTATCAGTTAGGTTGATGTTTCTGTATTTCCAATCCTTTTTTCTACTAGCTCTGTAATATTGCTAGAATTGAGTCTTTACTATCTTTTCGTTTTAAGCCCTTTGCCTCTGTGCCTTATGGGCCTACAGTGAGTTTCTGAAAAACTGTATTTTTTTCTAGAATGGCTGGGAACATAAGCCTAGCTGTCTACAACTGGCTGGTGTGGGACTGTGTCACAGGATTACAGTATGCTGTAAAGAAAGAAAAACTTGTTTCACACTGAATTTGTCTTGGTGTGATCTGGTTCTAGGAAGCCTATGCTATAACACTGCTTCCTGACTATGCTTAAAATGTATGTAGATGTATAGCATCTAATAAAGGTTATTGTGAGTTTTAACTATTCTGACATGGTGATGCCTCTTAAATTCTTACAATTTTAACAATGTTGGACTAACATAGCAAGTGTCAGTTTCAGGTTTCCCTATTCCTCTTCCTTTCAGGCACACCGTATTGTTATATGTTAGAAAATACAACAGTTGAACTCAGTTATCTTTGCCATAAGTGATATTATTGCTTTAATTTTTGGTCAGGAGTCCTAATTCTAAAAAGCAATTGGATAATATTTAATATGACATTATCTATTACTGTTGTAACATAGATTGATCCAGTTCTGATACTTAGTCAAAACAGTTCTCATTTGGAAGTTGCTTTTTGAATTAAAATTCTCAGTAAGATAAAGTGTATTTTTTTAATTCCTGTCTATGCATTATGATTTCATCAGTGAATCATGTAAATATTTTTTCCTGACTTCAGAAAACAGAGAATCCTGATGAACTGGCAGAACTTATAAATATGAATCTTGCTCAGCTTTGCTCACTTCTGATGGCTCTCTGGGGGCAGTTTCTGGAGGTCATTACCTTACAAGAGGAGGTCACAGCTTTGCTAGCACAAGAGCATCACACGTTAAGAGTAAGTATTGACTCAGGCACCTTCATACGCTTACTGGGACACATTGTTATGGAAATATGCATCAAAATGAGACTCCAGATTATCATTTTGCTATTTTTATTTGGGAAAGCTGGTTGGAATTGTACAGGGAGCTGTTGCATTGCATTTGTTACCTTGTGTATAATGTATGTTGTTAGAATATAATGCATAAAACATATTATTTATGTTTACGAACCAAGTAATTCACTGTTCTTTTGAATAAGAAATGCAGTTCAGAAGGCAGATTGCAGTCTGTGGAATAAGATTTATTTGTGCAGACTGATATACTTATCTGTGGGACCCATGTCTAGTGCCCACCCTACGTTTTACTTTTCTGCTGCATTTAGGCTGCCTGCTTACATCATAAACAAAGTGTATTTTCTTCTGAATTAAGAATTTATAACATGAGTAAGTTTTGAAAAGTCTCTTATGAGGGATTTTATAGAAGAAGAATGTATGTGAAATGCTCTGGCACCTGAATATGCATGTGTATATACAAACAGATCTATAGTGCCACTGGTCTGTCTGTGGGTGTGTGCAATTGCTGTGGGCTCTCTGCAAGCAGAACCACAGCAGTGCTGTTCCCATGGTGAAATATATTCAAGTATGAACTAAAGCATTACTTTTACTTGATAAATCACATTGATTAATGAGGAAATTGTGGTTGTGGAAGTAGCCTGTTCTGGAGAATAAATGGAATCTTTCAGAAAGAATGCAAGGGTTATTTGTTTGATGTGCTAGTCATAGGAAAGGGATCATTTTATTGTCTGTCTTTGAATCCTACTTTACCTTCTGTGCTTTTCATATAAATTCTGGAATCCCTCAAGTTAACTGGTAGAAGGTATGAAACAAGAATAATGTTCCATTTAACCTGCACTTGCATTCAGCTCCTGGTATGTTAGTGTTTGTACAAATTTAGGAACAATTAATATATTAATTTTTACTGCTCTAGAAAAGACACTGCTAGTGATTATGTATTTATCTTCTTAAATGTGGTTCTTTTAAAATCTGTGATATAAGTCATCCTCCTTAGCTCATAAATGCCTTAATTATTGTATTTTACTGCAATTTTAGGGAGTATAAATCAAAGTATTTAATTGTACTTTGGGAATTGAGATTTTGCACATATTAAAAGTATTTCTGTGATGCTTTCCAGTTTGGAAAAAATTCGAGTAGGAGTTCTCTTCCTCCCTATAATTTGATTTCACATCTGCATGACCTGTGTCCTTTTGAGTTGCTGTTATGCTCACTCCTGTTGTTATCTGTCACTGTACTTTATGGATACTCTGTGATCTGTCAAAGACTCAAGGAGATGCAAGGCATGGGTAATCCTAAAATAACATTTTTAGTTAGGGCCTGATAGCTAAAAGCAAGCAGGCTGACTCTGTAAGAATTGCATAATACAGCATTGAGAAGGGATTTTTACCTGAGCCAACTTAGCTAGAACCAGCAGTGTGATATTACTTATTTTTAAATGGACATTTGTTTTCTTCACTCCATGATGGGATGAGTTTGTATGAATACTTTGCAAATATATGTTATTTTGTATTACAAAACATTTGAACACTAAACTAGTTCATCTCTTTGTTCACTAGTGACATCTTCTGGTAGCTCTGAACATACTCTTCCAAAATTATTTCTTTCAGTTTGATTAGTCCTAAAATAGGAGAGCTGCAAACTAAGTTCTCTGACTGCTATTCAAATATATGCAGAGACACACTATGTATTCCACACCAGTTTTTATAGACAGTTCTTCTGTTTACATTGGGAGGACCATAAAATTCATGCTTTTGGCAAGTCTGTAGAGATTAGGAGTAGCAGCTGCAATTTCCTCCTGCAAAGTCCTTGTGGAGTCAGCCCAAGTCGGTAGCGCCTGCGCCCCTGTCACAGCTGGCAGTCGTTCTGGATCTGCAGAGCCTGTTTAACAGCGTCCTAGCAAGTGCCTTGTCCTTCAGTAAGTTAAGCACGAATTAATCATAATAAACTACTGTTGATTGGGGTTTTTTTCACTCATTAAGAAAGACTCAAATGCTTTTGGAGCTTGCTTTCAACTAGTTTTATACTGTTGCTATTCTACTTGGAGCTGTCTGGAGCTAGTAATGAGATCTTCTTCAAAAGCACTGGAATTACCTAAACAATTACAAATGGGTTTTATTGCAAATGAAAAAAAAAAAGCCTTCCTCTTCTGTTTGAGTGAGTGCAGAATTCTGAAGATCTAGTCTCCATATAACTCTAGTTACTTGATGTGATGAGGTGCTCACATCTAAACTCTAAACTACCTTGCTTGCTTTCTTGGCATATACCACAGACATCTACTATTGTGGCAATGCTCCTGTAACTATTACCTGATTGATTAGGATCTTCAATTAATTTTTAAATTGTTTAATTTAGAACAGTAATGTCCACTCTCCATGATCAATTGTTCTAAAATCCAGTTTTTAAGCCGTAAAATTATCTGTTAAGTCTATTGTATAACAGTCACCCCTTTCTGGGGGAAGGGTTGGGGATTAGCTCTGACGAAATCATGTATTTGCAAGGTAGATGTCTGTTTAGAAAAGCCAGCTGGGAAAATGCAGCAAATTACATGAGAACACCAATTCTAATCCCACATGTGTATGCATAAACTCCTAAAAACAAATTCTGATGGAAAGCAAATTAAGTTCTGGTGAGAGTGAAAGTTGCATTTACAAGAAAGTGTTGAATATTTTCTTTTTACTTCAAAGCATTTTGCGTGACCATTCAGAGATGATGTTATGACTGAGATTAATTTCATGTAATACAGTAAATTAAATTCTGGGAGGTTGGGACAGGGCTTTCAGCTTCTAGTGCAGGTTAGAAATTGGGGGTTAAATGTTTGTGATTTGGGGTTAGGTTTTCTTTTAAGCACCTTAGAACAGTTTTTTTTCCAAGTTCTTGTATTAAGAAAACAGAGAAGTGTAGAAGCTACAGAATTTAAAGTTAATCCAGAATTTAAAGTTAATCCAGAATTTAAAGTGGTACGCTCTAAAAGTGTTCTGGGCAGTGTATTAGGAAGGAAAATTAACTCCCCTGCAAGTGCTTATCTCTGGAGAAAATTAATGTGATCCTGAAAGTCTGATGTTTGCCAGTTCATGCACGAGATTTTCATAGAGCCATGTCTGCCCTCAGGGTGGACACAGATGATGGCTGCAGCTCAGAGTGAAAGAGCTGAGGGAACTGAGCTAGGTCTGATGCCAGCTTCACACTGTTAACTCCCACAATCTGTTAGGGAAGTTCCATAACTTAAAAGGAAGACCCAGAGTTTATTGAAGAAATAAAGGAGTAGGAGGCAAGGAAGTGGTTAGTAAATAAATTATTGATTCAGTAGACTAACATATGTGATTCTCTAAGCAGAATAGAAATTTTGTTTTAATTGGTACAAACAAATTAATGTTAATGAACAAGCTATTGCCAGCAACCATTGCACAGTATATTCTCTTTAATTTGCTTTTTTTTGATGCAGGTAATTTGGCAGTTGCAAAAATAAAATGCATATAGATTTAATTCATATTTATATATAATATTGGAAATGTGAGAAATCTCATCTTACAAAACCTTTGGGGTTTCTAGATACTGCATTTTCATGACATTGATTATGTTTTTATTTGTAGTAAATTGCTGTATAATTCACACTCTTTATTTAAGCATGTATTCAATGGTAAAATATTGATGGTTTAACATATTTGATGGTAAAAGAATATTTTACCCTATGTTATTAAATACTACTTCAGTATCATATTGTTTATTGACCTCAGGTATACAATAAAGTCTTGAATACGGTGCTTATAATTAATGTACATTCTGTTGCTGTCTTCATCATTTCCAGCCAAAATCTTTGCAAACAAAAGATTCTTTTGCACAGTAGTTTACTGTGGGTTAGAGGGTATTTGTGGAAAGTTTGAAACACTTCTCTGCATTTTGAGATTGCAGAATATCTAGTGGGTTTCTCCTTCTGAAGGTGATCATCAGGCTCATTCAGAAGTGTCAGCTGAACAGTCATTTCCTTACTTCTCATCGAAATTTTCCATAATATTTTTGTGTTACTGTTTCAGGTGACGCTGATTTGGTTGATTGATTTATTGGAAATCAAGTTTTCAGCAGCCAGTTGAATCTAATATAATTCCCAGTTATCCAGAGCACAAATTAAAATTATTGTTTCAGTCACTAGTCTTGTCTGTGGCACCCACCCAGAATGAACATATTAAAAAAGTAACTGTATGTATTATACATACAAATGATTCATTGATGCATAGGAATGCTGGTGGATTTTTTTAAATTATTTGTAATGTAAAATAAGCTCTGACTTCTTTTGGATTTGCAGGTGCGCAGATTTGCTGAAGCATTCTTTTGTTTTGAGCACCCTAGACAAGCCGCTCTTGCCTTTCAAGAACTACAGTGAGTAGCCTTTGGAATTCCATGGTATATAGCATGTAGTACTGTTACTGTGTAGTCTATGTTGTGTAGAAGCAGCATTGCAAAAATACATTAAAATTCAAGAGAAACTTATGTTCTCAATATAGATTTAAAGTACTGAAAGTTATGTAAGAAGTTATTAAATAATCAAGCTTATTAATAGTCGATCAGTAGAAAAGCTTCTAGTAAAATGAATTAAACTGTTGGAAATTTCTGTTAATGTAAAAATAAATAGTTTTTTTATGGAGGGCTGCTTCCTTTTTTTCAGTGCTCAAAGTCATCTACAGATGTGTGCAGCTATCAAAAACACTTCTTTCTGCAGTTCTCTTCCACCCCTCCCGATTGAATGCAGTGAACTAGATGGAGATATTAACTCCTTGCCTATTATCTTTGAAGATCGATATTTAGATTCAATTACTGAAGGTAAGCATACCTCCTCACAGTACAGTTTCCTTTTCGAAGAAATGAGCAAAAATTATACAAAACTTGAGTATTTTTCTATAAATTTCTTGCTGGCTTTAAAGGACTATATTTATTTGATAGGGTATGGGGTTTTAGCTTGAGTTGTGAGTATGTGTCAAATTCTATAATTGCTAGTGTTTTATAGCATCAGTTATCTGCATAATCTTATTATAAACATCCTTTTTCTTTTGTTTTTTTCCCCCTCTTTTTTGTGAAAGAGCTGGATGTACCCTGGTTGGTAGCTCAGAGTCTTCCAAAGGCAGAGTCCAATAAACTGGATAAATTTGAAGCTGAAGAAGGTTTTGTTGCTGGTTTTACTAGCCCAGAACTCAAAATAAGACCTGCAGGTGCCTCCATCTTTTGGCATTCAGAAGCTGAAAAGATGCTAACAAAAACTTTGAAAGGGAAAGGTGAAGATACGAATAAATCCAAAGTTAAGGTTACTAAGCTCATGAAAACAATGAAACCTGAAAACACAAAAAAAGTCATAAAACAGACCTCAAAGGACTCGGTGGTGTTAGTCGGATACAAATGTTTGAAAAGTGCAGCACTGGAAGATGCCTCTAGAAGCTCAGAAGGCAGGCCTTCATACAATGCTAACGAAGGGCTGGACCCTACAGCAGGTGGAGTTCCTTGTGATACAAAGGCCTGCATCAGGCAAATAAGTCAAAGAGAACTTCCACTTTTGCCATCTGAGGAACAGACTGCCAAGATTGAAGGTGACCAACCAGGTCCAAGCAGTCCTGTGCACTGTGAAAATGAGGCTATTTTTGACCGACCGACTGTCTCCCAGACAGGTTCTGGAACTATTCAAGCAGAGAGTGCTTTACAACACAGAGGTACACTTGAAGGTTGTCAAGGAGGTCAGCCAGCTTTCTCAGAAGTCAGGACAGTCGAGGTCAGAGCACATAACAACAGTCTTTATGAAGAGGAGAAAGGAGCAGCTCACACTGGATCATGGGCTGAGTTTCCACAAGGTGGAGTGCATGAAGAGAATTTGCTGACACCCAATACTCAGTCTTCAGAATGTGGAAATAAATTGAATTTGGGAGAACAGGAACCCATGCTTGAAAAGGAAGAGGTCCATGAGAGAAACTGTCAGCATACCAGTGACATCTTGACAAAAATGAAAAGTAATCCACCTACTCTTTCAACAAAAGAAAATCAACTATCTGCAAGTGGAGACATGACTAAATTACCAGATGTTAGTGTGACGTATGCCTCTTCTAGGTTTTCAGATTCAGGTGTAGAAAGTGAACCAAGTTCTTTTGCAACTCACCCCAACCCTGATCATGTTTTTGAAAATGTTCATGGACAAAGTGCATACAATGGTGAGAGAGTGTTTCCTCAGCCTTTACTAAAACCAGACTGTGCAATAAAAAACACAATGGAAAGCCATTGCACTGAGAGTACGAGTGCTGTAAGTGAAATACAGTCATCCCTGACATCCATAAATTCACTGCCTTCAGATGATGATGAGCTGTCGCCTGATGAGAATTCAAAGATATCCGTTGTACCTGAATGCCAGCTAAGTGACAGCAAAACGGTATTGCATTTAGGAGCAATTGACTTGCCAAAATGTGATGACAGTAAAACATCAAACACCAATTTGCAGCAACAGCATGTTGTATTTTCAGAGCACTTGGATAACAAAACTCTGTCTATACATTCCTCACTCTCAGGAAAAAAAGATCTGTCACACTTGGTTGTTTCAGATGAGGATACGCCTACCAATGTGAAAAGTTACAGCCCACAAACAGGCCCTGGCACAACCTGCAAGGACTCTCAGGACCTTGAAAGGCATCCTACAGCTACAGAAGAAACAGTTACATTGTGTTTGGAAACGACTTGTATGGGTGAACCATCTGCTGTTTCAGGTTCTTCATCTGTAGATGCAGTGTACGAGGTTGAAAAAACAAACAAAGAAAAACATAATGAGCCTTTAGAACTGAAGGGCACAACTGAAGAACTGTCAGTAGCTAAAACTGGTACAGATAATCCTTCTCCAACTGGTAGTGCTGACATGGTAAAGCAAGGGCTTGTTGAAAACTATTTTGGCTCTCGAAGCAGCACAGATATTTCAGATGTTTGGCCTACGGACAGCAGCAATCCTGTTAGCCCTCAAAAGGAAGCATATGAAAAACAAAACATTTGTTCTTCCCAAGAAGATGAGGAAGAAGAGGAGGATCAAGAAATGATCGAAAATGGGTATTACGAAGAAACAGATTATAGTATATCAGACGGAGCTTGCAGTGCTGACCAGGATCATGGCTTAGGAGAAGAGAGAGGCCTGAGATCTGAAATGATTGACAGTGGACACCTGCAAGACATAATGACTGTGCCCCCTGTCTGTACTCCTGGTTGTCTATCCTTCCCTTCTTCTCTGAGAGACTCTCCCTGCACTGTTACCTCTTCTTCAAAGAATAAATCTGATGCAATTACACAACAGCCGGGCAGCACATCCTACAGCTCAGCCTCAGCTGTTTCCTGGTATGAAAGCTCCCCAAAACCTCAAATGTTAGCGTAAGTGATTGTTTTAAACAAGCTTTTTACTTTTAGAAATTATGTTAATATAGTAGAGAAGGGGAAAATGAGCATGTTTGGGCTGCTGAATGCCCCCAGAACTGTGGCTTGTGGATTCTGCAGGCCCGAGTAACAGCATGTTCTAGATGTTCAGATAAAAAGTGTTTTAGCACGGAACTCCTTCTATCAGTTATCTTGTAATTTCATGTGGTTTGAGAAACAAGCAAAACAGGATTTTTCTTAGTTATGTTTAAAAAATTATCATTCAGCTGAAGAATGATGTTGTAAAGGCTACTGAGCATAAAAATGGTGTTTTATGAAATGGAAATCGTTAAAATAGCAAGCTTGGGAAAATATGCTTTGACTTTAAAAACATAAACCCAAAAACATTGTGTAACTGGTTGTCCATCTGATTAGTTAAGTGAAGCAAATGTGTAATGCAGGCTATGGTAATGGCCTTATTTTTAAATCTTAACTTCAAATATCAAAAATGTAACACCTCAGAGACCACAGTGCTCTAAATTACACTGCAGTTTGGATACCAGGAAAGCCAAATTTAGAGAACATCAGGGATCCCAGATTGTACCTCTTATTGCTGTAAACATAGGAGTTTCCGTGATAACCCCCTACTGCTAAATGAACATGGGAAGCAGCAGCTTATGTGTTGTATTGGAAGTAAAATGTTGCTATAAGAGAGAAGAAAATTTAAGAGAGTGGTAGAAATAAATGCTGAGTGGGCAGAAGAGATAAAAGACCAGCTAGTTTGTGAAAAGCAGCTGAGAACAGGAAGAAGGATTTAGCAGTCAGGTGGAGGAAAACAGGTTAGAAGTGGCCAGAAAAGTAGCTTCTGAAATACTGTACAGTAGGTACTGGTGTGGAATGGGAGGGAGGAAGAGCAAAGACTACTCAGGCTGTTCTGTAACAATGAAAGTGAACTCAGAGTGAAATCAAGGACTTGGCCTTGAGAAAAGCAGAATCCCCTGGAATGTGAGATAACTGAATCCAGAGGGTATGATCTGCTCCATAAAGAACCACCCTTGGTATGTTCAGTTCAGAAAACATGCCTTGAGTACAAACTGGAGTAGCTTCTGTTGCAGAGTGATAAGAGCAGCTGCCAGCAGTGTTTTCTGTTCAGGCTGACTTCAGTGAAGCCTGCTCCTGCCAGTTAGTGAGGAATGAGCTAAAGATAAAGTTGGGAAAAGAGAGAACAAAAGGTAGAATGGGAGGGAAACAGTGAGCCTGCAGAAGGGGATGGCGTACAGCATGACAGTGCAGAACAGACAGATTGAGGAAGCATAAGAAATATGCTGCCAGGAAACTGATATGCAATTAGGAAGGTCATACACAAAAACTAAGGGAGGGGGAAGAAGGGGAGGAATACAAGGAGCATGTGAGGATCTCAGCTATCAAAAACCTCATAGTGTATGCCTTCATATAATATGTAAAAGATTAGAAGTCTGGATTTGGCTGTTTCAGAAGCAAGTATCAGTTATTCAGCCTACCACAGGGACCTTACGGTGAGACATTACAGTACTGACTCCAGCTCTCTGCTGACCTAAGAAATGGGTTTGGCAAGAATTATCAAAAGTCAATGAAAATCTTAACCTTGACTTCTGATTGGTTATAATTCCTATAATTTTGTTACTGTGTGTAAACAAAGGTGTTGTTTGTTCAAGGCCACAGTGAACCCAGAATCTTCAGTGGTTTCAGAGATACTTGAGAGTTTGCAGAGATGGTCAAAGGAGAAAAGAGAGTAGAGCTTGAGATACAGTTTTTGTTACAGAGGAAAAGGGGCTTTAGGAATCTGCAGTAAAAATATTTTGAGGAATTTTCTTAATAAATATATTTTCCTTCATATTAATTACATAGAATACAAAGCAAAATGACAGTAGAAACCTGTATCCTGGAAGACCCCACATTTATCTAGCAATAGTAAATGTATAAGAAGTATTTTTTTATTCCAGTTTCCTACAGGCTAAAGAAGAATTGAGGCAACTTAAACTTCCGGGATTTATGTATAGTGATGTTTTCAAGCTGGCTTCTTCAGTACCTTACTTCAGTATGGAAGAGGATGAGTGTTCAGAAGAAGGAATACATCTTATAGTCTGTGTCCATGGCCTAGATGGTATGCTGGAAAATATGATGCTGTACAAGACAGCAGTTCAGATAACCAGTGATATTTAGCTTTGGTCATTCCAACTCTGAACTGAACACCTGAAATAGGTTCACTGGAGGGAAATGGGAATCTGACATTGTACTGCTACATTTGACAATGTGTTCCATAAAATCTCTTAGAGAATTCTGTCTTTAATAAAACTTCCTTGCACATAAATCTGTTTCATGCCATAGGTGACATTAGGTGCATCTTTCAGCTTTTTATGGCATAAAGGAATTTGTCCATGTTGTGGTGATAGGTAGTGACTTAACTGAGCTACTAAGTTATTGACAAAACTGTTTTCTTCAGAATTGCTGTGTTTCAAGGAAAACTAAATGCGTGTATCTTTTTAGGATAAAGAAATAGTACATGTAACATGCAGTAAAATGTTTATAAGGTTTTAAAAGGTTAGGTCACTGAATCACAGAGTGGTTGAGGGTTAAAGGGATCACTGGGGATTGTCTCATTCAACTTCCCTGCTCAGAGCAGGTTCACCTATACAGCAGGTTGCCCAGGATACAGCCCAGTTGGGTTTTTGAATATTTCCAAGGACAAAGATTCTACTGTGGTAGAATTGAGAAAATCTCTTGCTAATTGAAAGGGTTATAAATTCTAAATAGCTTGAATATATTCAAGCTGCTTTTAATTCAAAGCATATACACATTTTAAGAAATAATATCCTCTCTAGTTTTTGTGGGTTTTTTAGACACTTCTTAAATTAACAACGTAAGAAAGCACAAGTGGGCAGTAGAATAAAGTATTGGGCTGCACCAGCACTGCACAGGCACCTTCTTCATTTTTCAAATTCCTAAGTTAAAAAAAATAAAATAACAGCATAGTTTATCTCTCCTTCTTTGGGCAGAAAGCAGCCTTTGTGCACTTGAAAATAGAGCTCAGAGGTATTCCCTCTTACTAGTGTAGATATTCAAGTGATATTGGATGTAGAACTGGCACAAAAGTTAACCAAGAAGCCTGTTGTTAAAAAAAACCTAGTCTTAGGAGGCTTAGCCTGTTTGAAGCCTTAGGAAAGTCCACATAGTTAGAATTTTCTTATGAAATGATGAGCTTATACAAGCTATTTCCTCTAAGTGACAGACATAAATAATTCTGTTCTCTAATTAAGGCAGAAAGGGTACTCTTTCTTCAAAAGCATCCATGATTATTGATGTGGAAAAATCTTCAGGATGCTAGTTTAAACTAGCATTTGTTGTCTTGGGTACCAGTCTAAAAGTATCTTTATCTGCTGACAGTTCACTCTGCCTTTTCATTTTATGAAAATGCTCCTTCACTGATGTCTTTAAGCTAGTTTAGAGTTCTTTAATTGACTTTATCACAATTAATTAGGTTTCCAAGAATGTAATGTTCACAGTGCTACGTCTCAGTTGGATGCTAAGACAAAATCAAGCATGACTTCCTACATCCTTGCTTTTTTAAAAGTATTTGCCTTGAGTGTCATTTCCATAGACCATTTTGTCACTTAATTTGACATTGCAGTTTATCTTTCAGTCTTAATGAATTTTAATTAGGGATGAGAATATCATTAGCTGTGTTTAAATATAAAGTTCTGCCAGAGATTCGTTTCAATATTCTGAGTGCTTTTATTGCAAGTTAACTTTGCAGAATCTAACTCTTGATTGTTTTTCTTTTGAAGGTAACAGCGCAGATCTAAGATTAGTGAAGACTTATATTGAGCTAGGGCTGCCTGGAGGAAGAATTGAATTTCTTATGTCTGAAAGGAATCAGGTATTTGCCAACTAAAAAAGAATTTTCGTAAAGCTATAAACAGTGTAAACCTTCAGACATGTTTATTTAGTGGCACTATTGTGTTTACCACACTTTGTGTATTTTTATTGTATTCCCGTGGAATCCATGATTTGATCTGTGACTTGTGTCAAAGTAATTACAAAATCTTGTATGGTATTGAAGGTCAATTTTTTAAGGGGTAACATTTGTTGCTACCATTTTGTTGTGTGTACTGTGTCTCCTAAGTTCTCAGCATAAGTAGTTTGGATTGTGGGTAAAATACGCTCAATACTAGTGGTGAAAATGGTAATAGTGAAAACTGGTGTGGCAAGAAGGGAGATGCGTTACTTCAGAGGTTCTGAGAAATACAAAATACCTGTCTCTTGTTCTTTTGTCAGCATACTGCAAGATCTACATCATAGCACTGAACCAATATCAAATTACCTCTTCTGTTAAACTTTTGTGAATTGTATTATTTTCTGATGTAGTAAACTTGACAAAGCACAAAAGACCAATTTTTACTTTTTGTCTGTGTGTGTGTGTTACATATTGTATTAGACATACTTCAGAGATGAACTAGAACAGAGTCTCATCAATGGCTCAAACAAAAGCTTCATTTAGTGCAGTAGCATTTTTCTGGCAGTAGCTGCTGGGATGCTTTGTGAAACAGGCTGGACAGGCACCAAGCCAGGCTTTCTCTTCTCTAGCCCTATAGTTTGTGTCAGTCAGCAGCTGTGAGACTTTCTGATTTGTGAATTCCACTGAGACCGCTGAGCCTAATAGCTACTGACAGACCTTTCTCCTTAATGCTGGCTGATTCTTTTTGAATGTTTTTACTTCTATATCCACAGCATACAGTTGAGGTTAATTCTGTGGTTCATATACATTAGTAATTCAGTTGCAAACAAGGAAATTTAAATAATTTACCTTACAGCTTGTTTTGGAAAAAATACTCAATAATCATCCTCATTCACTGCTTCAGTTAATCATGTATTTTATAAACAAGTATAATTTCTCCCTCAGGAGGCAACTGAAGAGACTTAGTCCATTTAGTATTTCTTAAAATTAGATGTGAAAGAGTTTCTGTTCATCCATGATACTCTTCCCTGCCTGCCCTCTTGAAACTTCTTGTCATTTAAAATCGAATTATCAGAACTAGACAGGGCATTTAAGATGCTTACACACTATGGACTGACAAAATGTTATATTGCTGTTTTCTTTCCTTGCTTTCCTAAAATAGCTGATTATATGCAACACACATGTATAGATTATTGTTTGCATGTGCAGTTAAGGCTGGTTTTCCCTGTGCATTTCTTGCCTTTTATCACCCAGGCATACAGTAGTGTAAGATTCTTCTGAAATACTGGTTAGTTCTACATTTGTCTATCCTGGATATTTAGTTTTGTCTACAAACTGGTACTTCATCTCCTTCTTTCCCAGATCATTTACCAATATGTGGAACACTATACAGATTTTAGCACAGATCCTTTGGAACTTGTGTTGAAAAGTTTTAGGCAGGCTTTGCCTATCTCTTAATTTCTTACTGCTGATCACTGGAGAGACTCAGCTCTGAACTGGGGATAAGGTCTTAAGGATTTTGTTTGTTTCGTTTTGCATAAACAGTATTAATGTAGACTGCTGTTGCAGTAATTGTCTCATCTATATTTGATGGACAGTGGGATTTAATTCTGAATATGCAGTTTGGTCTTCTGCTTCACTACAGATAATCTTAAGTGTAGAGAATGGCTTAGAAGTAAGACTGGGCATGTAATGTTAAGATTTGTTTTGGTGTATTAGAAGAAAGTAGTCTTACAGTAAAATGTGTATCGCTTTATTCCATGTTACAAGAAAATTACTTGAAAAATTTATAATAACTAGCTGCAATGTTTGTATTCAGAGTTAATATCGATGCTTTTATTTGTGTGCTGTTGATCAAAACACTGGGGAATAAGAATTCAGACTGAATGCAGAATGTATATTGCTGCATTAGAAAATACAGTTATTATTTTTTATTTCTTTTATTTTACAGAATGATACCTTTGCTGATTTTGATTCCATGACAGATCGTCTTTTAGATGAAATTATACAGTATATACAAATTTATAATCTAACCCTTTCAAAAATCAGGTAATATCTGTTCTATACTATTTACAGAAATAAAAGTAGTGCCCTGGGTTGTTCTGAACTGTGATGCTCAGGAGCAGGCCAAAAGAGAGATGGGAAAAAGCTATTTGGGAGGAGGGAGGAGTTGGGGAAAGGAGGACAATGGAGAAGAGAGGGAACTGGCAGATGAAAGAGGACTGAACAATTGTTGTAAGCTCATCTGTTGATGGTTTTAGGGCAGAGCATTACATTTTAGGTTAAGCATTACATTTAAGGAATTGCTGTTCTGTACTTCCACAAATCCTGTGTAATAGGGCTATGCAGAGAAACAGATAGTATTTTGAGAAAGTCGAAGGAAACTGTAATAGTACTATGCCAGGATGAAGTTAGCTTCCTTCTGATTTTATAGTTCCTTCACTAAGTATGACATAGCAGACTGTTTGTCTTGTCATTCCTACAGGGCTCTTTCATCTTACCTTTGATATTGAAGGGCAGCTGCATGAAAATATATTTCATCACTTTTTATGTTTTCTGGTTGTTTCACCTGCTAAAGAGCATGTTTTACATCTGTTAGAGGGCTCACCACAGTCTGTGCATTCCTATTTTCTTTTACATTTACTTCCAGGGAATGCTTGTTGCATTTATTTTCTCAAAGTAGGGTGCACCATTTGGGCAGACTACCTTACTAACTCAGCAGTGTTGCTGGAGTTAGCTCATTGATAGATGAAAGGAGTTAATTCAAGCCCGACTTCATCCATTTTAGGCATCCTCAAATTATGCATCCAGAAGGTTTTTTAACTTGCTAGTCACATGCATTTCAGACAAATTTCTGCATAGTTGTGTTTGGTAGGCCTTATTCAGCTGGAGAAAATATCAGAAACATTTAACATAATCTCAGTATTTAAACAAATGTTTCTGTTTTGAGATAGGCAAGATTTGACACGCTTAATTTTGTCTAAACAGTTGATGTAAAAATTAAAAAAGCATTGTGTGATCATATTTTTATCTCACAGTCTGCATGGTAGCACCCTCAGTATGGGAGAGAAGAGTTCTGTACCGCCAGCACATACCAGGATCTTCTCTCCCATGTGTTTGTCTGAAGGCTGTAATGAGCAAACCCACCCACTTACCTTCTCATTGTCCGTACCTGAGAACTGAACTCGTCTGCTTCTCTCATAAGACTTTCCATTTGTAAATATTTTTTCAATTTTATTTGTTAGTCGTCACTTGAAAAAAAAAAGAATTAGCAATTTTTTTTAGTTTCCTTTTCAAGGTGTATACTTGTCTCAGGCCCTACTGAAGCAGAAGTTTTCATTTCTCAACTTTAGCTTTTCTTATGAGAAAGTTAAATCTGTCAGCGAATCCTGTAGCTGATCCCTGGTAGCTAAATGAGAGAGCTGTCAGAAAGATGTGTTTCTATGCAAGGCCTTGAAGGGACAACCCAGAAAGTTCAGGAAAGTCCCGTTGAGAAATCCTCTGCTCAAGTAGCCGATGCTTTCCTGCCTCATTTTGGTTTGCTACTGTAGAAAACAGACCTTGTAGTAGTTATCCATGGTCTCCTGAATGATGCTGGTTTCTCCTCATAAAATCTCATCTCATAAAGGAAGTGTTGTCTCTACAAGTGCTGCTCAGTAGCCCACTCAAATCAGACATCAGTCTCCAGATCTATGATTTTGTATGGCAAAAAAAGCCGACATCCTAAAACTGGTAGATTCTGTCTTGCTTAAGCAGTGGGATGTCAGCATCCCAGGGCTTCAGTGTAAGGGGAATTATGTTCACAGTGGAAGTTCTGGCTTCCTTGGCCTTGGATCTGGATAGATTAATTTCATATTTCTACATTTCCAGTTGGCCCATATGCTCTTTCTTTTGTTTCCCACTTACTCCTTTTTTCCCTCCATTCTCTGTTGTCCCTAACATTGGCTTTTTCTTCTGAGTTGTACAATTAACCAGTGACCATTAATAGACCCCTGGGGATCTCTGCCATATGATACCTGTACCTGCACTCTTCCACACCACACTTCATTCTGGTGATGCACAGTTCAAGCCACATGGAATAACTACTCGTTATTAATAGAAACTGTAGTGAAACTAAAACCGCTTTAGACCTGACTTGTTACTTCACTGGCAGATGATCGTTGTTGCAGCTAAAACAAATTAAAATCAGCTCAGGTCAAGACAAGTCCAGAGACATTCTGAGATTCTGCCCTTTATTCGGATAAATGCAGAGTCTCATGCTTTCAATTAATGGTGAAATCCTATTTACTGTGCTACATTCCTGTACTGAGAAAAGACACTCCCTGTAGCATCAGAATAGTGTCAGCTTCATTAAATATTTTGGTACTTCCAGAGCTAATAGCAGTTATGGCAGCAATTCACTATCTAACACATTTGTTCATCTCTGAACAAAATCTTTGTGCTCACTACAAACATGTAGCAAGCATGAGCTGGAAGCTTGATTCAAAACAAATGCAATTTGCCTTATAAAAGAACTGTTTGGTAAAGAATCACAGGGGGCTTTAGGCTGAGAGGACATCTGGAGGTCATCTGGACCAGTTACCCACTCATACCAATGCTACCTTCAAAGTTAATGCAACTTTGAAGCATGTCAAATTGCTCAGTCATACCCGTTCAATTTTTGAGTATCTGCAAGGATGGGAGCCCTTCCAGGTAATCACACAGTTAGGGAGTAAACCACCTGCTCTTCTAATGTAGTTTCAGAAACCATTTTGCACATGTAAGGTCTTACGTACATTTCTGATGACTTTGTATTGAACTTTGACCTCAGGTGGATTAATCAGCTTGTCATCCTCTTCCCTAAGTAACATTGGCTCATTAAAAAAAAAAGGAAATTTTTTAATGCTATGCATATATTAAAACATCTGCTTGTTGTTTCAGCACCTCATTGATTATGAATTTTGATTGATTTTTCTTCCTTCCTTGGATTTTTATAGGCGGACAAGATTTTTGTTGATTGGCACAGAATAATGAGGTTTTACTGTGTCTGATTTTCTAGTATGATCTGAATTGGTAGACTTGTATCATAAAGCATGTATAAAAACTATAATTCTGTTAACTTCTATGTACTAATGATATCTTATATTCAGAAGATTGTAATATTGCCACCTAGTGTTCATTGCTTTTGCAGAGCATCCCATGAGTAGGATGGATTACATTCCTGTCTTACACTTTCAAGACCCTATTTGAAGGGTTTTCCATTTCTTCCCCTTTTTAATTTGAGCAATTTGTTAAACCTTTCTTTATTAGAAAACAATTTTAAGGCTTACTATGTGTTCACCTAAGCATCTGAATTTGACCACAACATATTGCTGTAATCTTTGTCATATTTCTAAGTCTTTTCAAAGTAAATACAAGTGTTTAATCTTTGAGGTACATTCACATAACTGATTGTGAGCACCTGGTTTTCCTCAAAATGGATCTTTCATGTTTCTGAAGTTTTGGGTTAGGTATGCCTGTATTCTTAGGGATGATAGAATTGATAGATGGATTGCTGCTTTTGTTTACGGAAAATGCCCTTTGTTATGATACAATATAAGAGTTTCTCATCCCCTATTACTTTTTAGTAAATAGTCTGAACTATTAGAGAACTGTCAAGAGAATACCTTTGCTAATGTTCAGATCTTCTTTAGAAAACAGTCTCTTTTATTCAAGAGTAGTTACATCATGAAGATCATCTTCAGGATCAACTCAATTTCTGTGGGCATTTACTTGTTTTCAAAGAAATATGTGGTTTTGTTCTTGTGTGAATTTTATGATGTACTCTGAGAGAATAGTTTTAAATTTTAGTATTCAAGAAAGCAGCTCAGTGTTTTGTTTTGCAAATGGACTGCTGTTGTGCTGACACCACAGAGGATACATAATCTTTCATTTCAAAATTAGTTAGGCAAATATAGCAGGCTGAGGCAAAGAATTTCTCATACTCAAGTAATTTTGAAAATCTAGTAGTAAAAGCCAATGAGAAGAATATATTTTCATGCTTATGTATTAATAATGAACAAAAAGCCTTTTTCTGTCATAGAAATGCATTACCATTTTGGAGTTTACGAGTTCAGGGTGATTCTGCCATTCTATAACTAAATGCTTGAATTTTTTTATTTACCTTTAAACTGGTATTTTCTGAGGCAGCTATTCTTGCTTGGGAAGCATTTAAACGGTCAAGTAATCTTTTAGCACTGTATTTTACACAGATATTACAGAAATTTGTTTCAGCTACTTTGTTTTAACTTTGATGATTGTAGTGATACAGAGCAAACAGGAAGGATGATCTTACAGGTATAGTATCGTAGCACATATGTGATCCAGCAATGGTAGTTCTACTTTACATAATTTTGGATGGTTTTCTGTTTTCTCCATGTCGTGAGATTGCATCTGTAACACAGGAATGCACTTTTTCCTTCTAACTTTATGAGTCTGGTCCCTACCCTATGCTCTTTAAGTCAGTGCTGGTCTGGTGTGGTCCTTACCTCAGCAGGGATCTGTAAGCATAATAACTAGAATTGCTTCTTTTTCTAGTGTCCATTTTAAAGAAATCTTTTACATAGTCTTGGGTATACAACAGTAAGCATGTCAGATTAAGTAATATTTATCCTTAGATATAAGAAGCTAAAGAGTCCCATCCATCCTTCCCTTAAATTGCTTAACCAGAGAAACACCTAGAAGTAATATTCACCTGACAAAGAATTCTTCAATTTTTCCATTGCTTGCTCAAGCTGATAATCACTTCTTTTTGTCCAGCTGCTAAGCAGATCTGAGATGTGGCTTCTATTTTTAAATAATCAGGTTCAGAAGTAATGGTGTTCCCCCTTATTAGGACTACCTTTGGAATCTGTCTCCACTAGATTGTTTCGGTAATGCTTGTACATTTATAATATTGAATGCCATCACATGCCAAAGTATTGATTTTTTTCAGTCATGCACAGCTCATAAAATATTTTCTGAATAGTTGGTGCTAAGGGAAATGAACCCAGAAATAATCTTGGGTTTGGGTGGTAGATGCTGGTAGAAGGCTAGTTTGGTTTTGCTAGCTTTTCAAAAATGGTGTATAAAATGTTTTTGGAGGAGTTCAGAACATGTTTTGTCATGACTTTGTGCAGCTTGAGAGAGATGGACAAGCTATGCCTTCTGTATGACATAAAATACAGGTTCTCAGTGGAAACTTTTCATTAATTTTTTCCTATGCTCTTTTAGCATTTCATGACACTGGTTTTCTTTTTCTCTCTTAAAAAAAAAAAAATTCTGCCATAAAATTCCATGTTCTATTGCTTTTTTTTTTAAACAGCTTTATTGGACACTCATTGGGTAATTTAATAATCCGTTCAGTGCTCACAAGACATCGATTTAAGTATTACCTCAACAAACTTCATACCTTCCTGTCTCTGTCAGGACCACATCTTGGTACCCTCTACAACAGCAGTGCTCTTGTTAATACAGGTGAAGTATTACTTTCAGTAATATAAGTTTAGGGGAAACTTTGTCTTTTTGTCTTTGACATTTCATGTGGGGTGCACATTTCTGCATTACTGTGATTATGAGAAGCTGCAAATTTCACTGTCATAAGCAGAGAGAAGGGTTATAAAAATAAAGTATCAATAAAAGGATGTTCAAGAGATGATGGGCATACGTATTTTCCAGTATGCTTGGTTCAGGTTTTTTGCTACAGCATAAATAAACTCCAGTTGTCATCTGTTGAGCTCAATTATTTTAAACTGAATTTGAATATACTTAATCTGATAAACCGTTAGATAAGATGCATTAAAATAATTCTGAACTACCAGTGTCTTTTCTCTCAAAAATGCCTTACAACCTGCAGTGTGTTTCTGCAGATGTGCATGGCAAGGGAGACAAGATTTTCTGAAAAGCCAGTTAGCCACCTGGCTCATTGACTAATAAAGAGAACACAGCACCATAGAAAACGTTATAACGATGGTATTCCTCTGAGAAAATGCTGCTTCCTTTTTTCAAGTTACATATGATGAGTTCAGTTTACAAATCTGAGAAGCCTGTTGTTTTTTGAACATCGAAATGTTCTAATATTATATAAATTATTGAAATAGAATGTGTGTATTCTGGCTAACGTTATGGTATTTACACGTTTTTAGAAGTTATTTTTTGTGGGCAGGCATATACGTTAGTGGAAATCAAGGCCTTCATGCTTCAGTATATAGATAGACAGGAGGGAATAATGAATGAAAATTTAAACTGTTTCCGACCTTGACAATGCTTACATGAAAAGTAAAATTAACATCTGAGAGGCTAAGCTGTAAACTTTTCGTATTATACTTACGTTTAATTAGTTTTCATATTTTATTGTGGATCTATACTCATGTTGTACCTAACAATGCAGGACTGTGGTTTATGCAGAAATGGAAGAAGTCTGGTTCTTTATTGCAATTGACATGTCGAGACCATTCAGATCCACGACAGACATTCTTATATAAACTTAGTAAAAAAGCAGGTAAGCTTTGTCAATGCTTCCTATGTCTTAAAGGCAACTGTGTATAAATGTGAATAGGAAACCTAAAAAAAAAGGGAATTCTTTTCAACAAGCTCGTGCTTCAATTTTAATATTTAAGAGTTCCTTTAGTCCTGTATTCTGAAAGTGAGGGTTAACCATTTTTGTTGCAGAAGTAGGATGTTAGTTTGAGGCTTTCCTTCCCGACCAATGAGCAGACCTTGAGTACAGCCACTATACCAATAGCTAAATAGGGGATTTTTTTTAATATCTATCTATGAGCCACTGTGTGGTGAGTCAGTACCTTAATATACCTTTAGGATTATCTGTTTCTTTATCTGTCTTTCTTATCTATATTATAAGTGTAAAATCCTACTTTAAAGTTTTTGCTAACTAGTCTTTTATTACCTCATTAAGATGGTCAGGGAAAACAAAAATTCATTTTCATAAAGGAAGGAGAAGTTGTACTTAGCATAATAGCTAAACCCCAGATTAGATTATTAATACTATATTATTCATACAGTTTTCTCTGCATTGAATATTCTTATTTCAGCTGTTGGTTGAGAACGTGTTTTGCCAGTGGATAATGTACCAACAGGGGGTAGTTTCCATTAAGGATTATAAAATTATTGAGGCTGCATCTGGCAGGTGTTTCTGAATGTGTGTCAGTCAAGCAGTTGTGGAGCCAGAGATGCTTGGGGTGTCCTATGAAAAACTGAAGCATGTTTCTACATCAAAATATTTCTAAGTTGTTACAGCTGGAATTTTGTTAAAAGCAACACAGTGCAAAGATAAGGGCAGGAAAAGACTGACATATAGCTCTTGAGGTGTTTGAATATAAAATTTACAGGACTTGGAAGAAGCAGAAAATAATAAGGAGCAAAAAAAAATCATGGGTAAGATGGGAATATTGATCAAAAATTGATTCTAGAAAGACTTGGGGGTTTTTCACCCTTCTCTTCAGAATCTACTATCACAAAGTGATTTTGTTGATAATGTAGTATTTAAGGCTGAACTGGTATTTAAAGGCAAGCTCAATCTAGTTTTGCAGTCTTTTGAAAATAAATGTTTGAACATAAGCAGAAGTTATGTGAGAAGTTACTCACTGGATGCTGAATAAGATTGTGGGACCTGTGTTAAGAGATAATCAGATTAATTAATCAGTTGGCTTTAAAAAAAATTGGTGTTCCATGGTTTTTATGTGTATGTATCTCCACATAACTAGAGACTCTGTTGTTGGAGTACTATTGTCTGTTGTAGAAATGTGACTTATTTTCTGATCACAGACCTTGATATGACAGGATTTTTGAAAGGCCTGGATAGCATCGTCTCAAGAATCACAATGTGCATTTCAGACTTAATTCCCCATAAATGGTAGAGTGAATATAAAAGTCTTCAGGCTCAGTTTCTTCTTTTGTCTTTCTTACCAAAAATACGAAAAGAGCTGTCATTTGGGCCACAGCCTCATACACCATCTTGTTTTCAGGTCCTTCAGTGAGTTTGGTGTAAGGGGGAAGGAAAGGTTGGAGGAGAAAGGAGAAAGAGATGTGAAAAATTAATAATTTTAGATAAGGAGAAAAGAAAGTAAGTTTTATGCTTCCATCATAGAGAATGAAGAAAGTTTTCCTTTGAGGGGTGTTAATATACTGTAGGTACACTGTCGGTGTTGGTGCCTTTGACTCTTGGTATCTGTACAAGGCCTGCTTCTGTCCTCCCATCTCTTTCTTCACTCAGTGGGCATACAGCATTGGCTGTGCTTGACTCTCATACACAAGGTGAGAGGCATTTGGCATTTCCCAAACTGCACAATTCCTCTTTTCAGGTTCTCAATATAGGAATTTATATACTGGTCTCTATAGAAATTCTAAACGTAAGTCTTTCCAGAAGTCACTTAAACCCTAGGTTACATGCAACAGATTGACAACACTGTTGAGAAGTATAGCCCTGATTTTGCAACTTCTGTTAATTTTTGTAATCATATAGGAAAATAGGGGTCTAAGATGAAGAAACATCTGTTGCTGCTTAATGTGGTGTCTTCTCTAGACATTGGCTTTGCATCTGGGATAATCTCTAAGGTAGCAAAAACTAAAACTTGCTGTGGATCCAGCAGGTGATATTTTGAGGGTCAAGGTCTCAGCCACATTGTTGTATGGTGGCTTGTGGCTCTAGATTTCAAACTTGCCAAAGAACATACCTGTTAAACACATCATCCTGTTGCTTAACCCCAGAATGGATGAATAATAGGTAAACAGTAAAATTCACTTATCTTATGAAATACCCTATATACCGTCTTTGCTCCCACTGAAGATTTTGATGAAACACTTTTTCATAATGAAAGATTCCTGGTATTTATGTCTAAAACATGACATTCAGAAGGGGCTGTTCTAAGGCAAAGGAAAGGTATTTTCTTTAAGTGCTCCATTGTGTTTGGCCTAAAGCAGATGGGCAGCACCAAAAATCTGCTGCAGCTTTCTAGAGAAAACATAGCAATTAAATGTCTTTAAGGACTGTAATTACATTATAACTGGGAGTTCCTACCTTTGCATCGTTCTACTATTAGTGTGCTTGTCCAAGAAGTAGGAAGTCTGGGTTTAGTTATAAAGGTTTAATTATACTTGAGGGATTGTGTTGGGTGGATCCTGCACCTGGGCCTCGAGCAGGTTAAACCTTACAGTGAGGCAGTGCCTAATAGAGACACCTGCATTAGGTGGGCTTTATTGTTTATGTATTGGTTCTAGGCATGAATTCTAATGCAGCTGTTGTCTGAAACATCAGAGAAGACAAGACACCATCCATCTTTAGATTTCTTTAAGTGATGTGGAGGCTTTACTCTCTTCTGTATAGCCAGAATCCAACCACTGTATTCCTAAGAAATAAGATGAGGGTTTGAACCATACTCAGTTTCATGGGAAACTTTAAAACTGAGCCATGGCAGTGTGTGTTAAATATGTACAGAGGAAAGGCTGGTACCAAACATCTCCTTATTTTGTAGCTCTGCCTATTGTTATTGATTTTTCTGCGTTTTTGTTCAAGATCTTCTAATGAATTGGTGCCAGATTTCAGTTGTAAAATGCTTTATTATTCTGTAGTAATAAATCAAGGGATTTGCTATAAGTGATACAGTTTTCTCTTTTCTTGTAGGTCTTCATTACTTCAAAAACATTGTGTTAGTAGGATCTCTGCAGGATCGTTATGTTCCTTATCACTCTGCTCGCATTGAGATGTGTAAAACAGCTTTAAAGGATAAACAATCAGGTAATAAATATCCTGCAAAATAAACAAATTGCTCAGGTTAAAACCTCACCAATATCAATCTCCCGTTTAATTTTGGGTGCTTAACTGAGGCAACTCTATTACGTGTTTAGAAACTCTGAGCTTACTTTGTAGTAGTAGAGAGAGAAAATCCACGTGGGGGCTGAATTGCTTTCTGTATCTGTTCTATTACATACAGATGGAGATGAGACTAAGTTTCTAGCTTACAGACTTTGCTGAAAGTTAGGTGACACAGACACAGCCCTTGATGCACTATTCCGTTAACAGAGAGGACAAACATCTCTGATTTTTGAGGTTATCAAATTGTAATATCAAGCCCTGAGCTGTATTTAGTTGTGGCTTATTAGTAGCCCTGAAAGAAAAGGTAATTTTTCCATCAGTCAGGGTCCATTGTTGTATTTACTGCTGAGACATCCTAGCACAATTGCATTCTAGTATTATATATTGACAAATAACTTTTACATAGTGTAATAAATTAATACCGATAAGTACATTCTCACTATAAATGTACAAATACTAAAATGCATAGCTTCAAATTATTTTTCCAACATTTCTAGAGGAAATTAAACTCTGGAATGTGTTCATTTTGAGTTCAAGGTCAAAGAATTGTGTTTCTTTCTGATAATTCACACAGTTCAACTTTTCCTCCACAGGACCAATTTATGCTGAAATGATCCAGAACCTGCTTCTGCCAGTTCTTCAAAATAAGGAATGTAATTTGGTTCGTTATAATGTAATTAATGCATTACCCAATACCGCAGATTCTCTCATAGGGAGAGCTGCACACATTGCTGTTCTTGATTCAGAAATATTTTTAGAAAAATTCTTTCTTGTTGCTGCCCTAAAATATTTTCAGTAGAGAAAAGCATTGTAAGAGACTTGGTTATTACCTCATTAACAGATGAATTCAGATAATGTGTGGTGTTAAAGTATAGCTGCAGCTGTATTTTAAGAGATATTTATACTTTTTATATGGAAGATAATTTATATCATCCACACTTAGGGCTTTTTAACATCAACTTTACTTTCTAGGTAATGTGACTGTGCAATATTTTTTTTATTTTGTTCTTTTTACTTTTCTATTACTTTTTCTTAATTTTGGGTACCTAATTATTTAGAGATTAAAGCACAGTGTGTACTTTTGTTTGGTTGGTTATTGGCTCTCAGACAACAGAAATCGATGTTACTTGGCTACATTTTACAAGAGGCTTCAGATGCCAAAAATAAATTGGATTTTAAAATTCTAATAATGTCTTACGTGTTCAGTTGTCGTATTTTAGCACTGTAAGAAGTTTAACTGGAAACACAATGAGCTGCTAAAATACTGGATATTTGAAAATTACTATATCTGCTACAGCTTAACAGTTTTTTACAAAATCATTACTGTCATTGTTAAATATGTTATGCCTGTGGAAATATATTTTCTACTGATCTCAAAAACATGTGAGTTTACATACTCAAATTTTATTACTGGAACTTTTGTTTTCAGAAGCAAATGGCAACTAAGGATTTTTGAATGTTCAATGATAGCTGCCTTCAAATAATTGGGGTTTTGCAAACTGTATTAAGATGGTTCCTTACTCTGTCAGTTCTTCAGATGAACATGGACAATTTTACATGGACTTCCTTGTATGTACTTAAAATAAGTAAATGTTATAAATTTCTGCAATACTTTTATGAATTTAAGCAATTTTTAAATATTGTTAAAATGTTTTATTTACTATAAAGTATTGTAAAAATAAATCAATACATCTTCAAATGAGACAATATTGTAAACATTACCTGTTTAGTGACACAGATAAAATGTTTTTGATATGCAGGAATGTTAAAGGTCTGTTGACTTTCTACTGGTGCTGAATAGCATTGTTTTGTTTCTCCTTCCTTCCCTTGTCTCCATTTCAAACAGTAATTCACTAAAGGTGGAGGAAAAGAGTTACATGTGCATTCACTAATTGTACACTAATTGTAATGAACATTTTTTGAAAAAATATAAATTTGTTGTATAATGCATGTTTATTTTTAGCATTGTGTTATTGCATCTGGTGTTAATAAAATGAACAAATTACGCTAATGAAAGCAATTAAAGAAACTGAAATGTTCTGCTAATTACCAAAATTCTGGGGAGGCTTTTTTATATATAATTAATAATTTTGTACTTTTGAAATTAATATAACAATAATAGTTTATAATGAAGTGATTTTGCATTTGGTATGGAATGTTGTATAATAGTCTTTGTAATATATGAGGGGGTTCCCTATAACTTACAGTATGCTCAAATGAACATCTACAGTTCAGCAATGTATACACTGCAAAGAGTATTTTATCAGACTTGTGTTAGGCAAGTCTTTATGACACAAAGATATCTTTACTGCATTCTTACTATAACAATGCCTATTTTTATTAATAATTTTGTATTATGATGTTGCTGCTAAGCTCTAAATGTTTAAATTATGTTCTGGTATCTCAATGTCTTTTATTTAACAGTGTTATAGTATTTGACAACTGATCTGTTTAAGGGAGCTAAAGTTACAAAATATTCTTTGATTCACAATGAAGACTTTAGATTGCTCATAGTAAACAAGTATGTAGATGGTTGTGCCACTATTGAAAAATGTCTGTCTTGCTTCCTGTCTCTGGAAATCTGAAAGTGTAAAGCATGCTTTTGTGATCAGAAAAGCAGAAGTACCCTGGCAGAAATAGCCTCTTTTTTTTTTTTTTTTTTTCCTGGATGACAGTAGAAATCATGTGCTATTTGCATGTAAGTTTACCAAGGAACAGGTCAAATTAAGAGAACATTAAATTCATTCTCTCTTCCCTGATTTTTATTGCCTAGTCCATAATATGTGGTAGCCCTCTCAGTACTGCAGCTTTTGTCAGGGCTGTTTGACATCCCAAAGTCCCAAAGGAATATGTTGTTAGACAGTAGTGAGTGGTGTGATGACCCCAACATGTCCTTGAAGCATAGGAAGCTCATATGTACTTACAGAATGTGTGGTCACTTGCAGTTGCTCTCTGAGCAACACATGCAGGCTGGAATGTTTTGGACAACTGTGCATGTGTTGCATGGAATGGTCCCCCTCCTCCTGCATTTTTCTGCCTTCTCTTTCCTAGACAGAAATATAGACTTGTGTATATACAGGTCAGTGTCATCTGATGCAGTAGCAGCTATAAAGTGTTCCATCTCACTACTCTCCTGTTTGAATGAGGGCTTCATCTTCCTTTAGCAATAGTGACCTCTCCATTATGCAGGTATGCTACAGCTGCTTGAAAGAGAATTATGCCGCTTATAGAACAAGAGGTAAGAATTGAGGTCTTAATATTCCTCTTGAGAACTGTCAGTCTCTTGTTCGCTGAAGGCAGTAGGTTGGTACTGTTATTTCAGAAAGTTCTCAGTGATATTATTAGGAGATCATTGCATAAAATGACATCATGTCTGAACTTCTGTTTGCTTGTAGTGTGTATAAATTAATTCCTTGGGTTGTGTTTGAATCCTTGATAAAAATTAAACTTTCCATTCCCGTAGATCCAGGAATTGCTACTACTTTGGAAAAAGAGCTTATGTTATACTGGGAATCACCAGGCTTTGCAGCAGAGCCAAGAGATTTCACATTGATGGAAAACTTACTCTGTAGCCACAAAACAAGCTTGTTTCCAAGCCAGTTTTATTTGCCCATCCCTGACCAGGTGTGGTGATCAGATAACCAAGGTTCTTCACATGGTCTCAGAGGCAGAGGGAGCATTTAGGCACTATCAGTACACTTGCTGCCCAGGGCAATGCTGGTTGTGGTGCTTTCCAGATAGTCCCCAAGACGAGTACATTTGACTCATCTGAACTGACCTGCTGCAGGCTTTTTGCTAGCTCTAAGTCTTTTCTTCCCCACTTTTTAGAACAGGAAAGCTAAATACAATATTATGTCATCTCGCAAGGCAAGCTGCAGTGCAAGAGATAAATGATCAGTAAACAGAGGAAGGAAAACAAGAAAAGAAAACACTCAATTTAATTACAAATAGAAAATTCCTGTGGTGTATGCTACATTGTTTTTACCAATGTTCAGATTTATTACCTCCTCAGCCAAAAGATCTAGAAATGAATAATTCAGGAGTTAAAAGTGAATTTTGCATTTTTACAGCAATACAATAAATAAAGACTAGAAATACATTTTGAAGACAATTAATTTTTAGGTGGGTAAACAGTACCACATTAATCTTTCCTTGCTATTTCATTCTTACCATTTGAAATTTGACATGTATGCATGTCCATATGATGTATGCATACATGTATGATTTTTCATGGATTATGTTAAGCCATTCAGGAGCAGAGCTTACTATTACTTGGTGTCTGCAGACAGCTTGGTACAGTTTTTTTAAGGGAAGGATTTCATGCTAGTTTTTACTGTGTTGAACACATAAATGATAAGCTCTTGAACCTTGATGAGATCTGTTCAGTTTTTTTTCTTGCTGCTTTTGAGCAGAAGAACATTTTTTTCTGCATTCATCTTTATTGTCTCTGAGCTAGAGACCCAGCATCTTGCTGTTAGAATAAAGGAAAGGGTTTGCATTATTTTCAGTCTCTAATGTCTAATTAACCATGTTATAAAAGGCTGGTTGAGAAAATGTCACTCATAAGGCAGTCAGTTAAATTTCATCACTTTCAGTGTGTAGGCATTGCCAGATGTGTGTGGTGCAGTAAACTCCAGAGAGTGCTGCTGCTCTTAATTTACCAAGATTTACTTTCTTAAACCTTTCAGATGCGAACACAAAATGCCACATTATCTTCTGCGCAGTTTAGTGTCTTTGGACAGAGTGAACTCTGTTTATGTTAAGAACAAGATTGGCTGGAGAAGTTTGAAGAGTGACAAAAACCGAATGTTGCTATATTCAAAACATTAACTAGCTAATTAACTGGAGGGCCACTCCATGAACACAGGTGTTACTTATCCCAGGGTTAAGTTTATACTGAGTGTTAAAAGCAACTTCACTGATTAAACTTGGAAACTGGAAAGATGCCGTCTGAAAGCACAAACACTGTCTGTACATCACTATGGTATTAGCCAAAGTTGCTTCATATCCTAAGTGGCCTTTATGTATTATTTGAACAATGTACATATTTTTATTATTAAAAAACCAAAAATCCCCTAGCTGGACTGCACTACGCATTGGGGGGTTAATGGGTTCTTGCAGCGCTAAACTCTACACTGCATCGAAGAAGGACGACGACTTTGCTCCAGGTTTGGAGAGGGGTGGAAAGAAGAGTGACAACGTATTTCGCGAGCACCTCTGTGAGCCCGTAGCTGCCTTCATCGGGACCGTGGCTCGCCAGGCGCCGTTCGTCTCCGTTTCCCGGAGCCAGGGAGAGCAGCACAGGGCACGGGGAGCTGTGAGGCTGCTGAGGCAGCTCCGAACCGCGGCCGCGGCCGCGTTCGCCGCCCGCGCCCGGCTGGGGCCGCCGCCGCCTTGGGCGCCTGCGCGGCGGCGCTGCCCGCCCCGCACTGCTCCGTCCCGGCCATGGCTCTGCGGCTGCTGCGCGGCGCGCCCGGGGCAGCGAGTAAGAGGCGGCGGGAGGGCGGGAGGGCCCGGGCTGTGCCGCGGAGGGGCTCCCCGTCTCCCCTGCCCTTCCTCCCGCAGGGAGTGACGAGCGAGGGCAGAGGGCGGGCACCGCCCGGGGCTGCCGGCGCTGGGGGGCTGGAGAGCACCCAAGATGGCGGCGCGTGAGGACTGTGCCGCACCCCGTCTCCTCAGCCCGCGGGGCTCTGGGGGCCGCTCACAGCGGGCTTTCGCTTTCACAGCTTTTCCCACATCCTCCATTTACCTACAGTTTCTCTGCTCTTCATCCCCGTCCTTCCTTCTTCCCCCGCCCCCGATATTAATATTCTCCCCTATATTGCAAACCTACTGCTATTGGTCGTATCTGTTATTACGGAGGTTTTCTTGCCCCGTCGTTGCTGAATACTTTTTAAAGACCGTAAAATGTTAAAGAGTGGTTTAACGATTGTAGAATAGCTGGAGGGAGCGTGCTGTGGTTGTGGAAGTTACTGGTCCGTGCCCTTCACCTGAGGAAATTCAGGTGCTCTGTTTATGGAGAAATAAGGCAGCCTGGATAACGGAGCTTGTCCCACAGGCCTCAGATTGGGCTGTTCGTCGCGTACTTCCCTCTCCGTTAAAAGCTGAGGTTCGGTGATGCTATTCATACAATGCTCCTCAAAAAACGAGTATGCTGTATGTTAATGGCAGACCTGTTAAAAAGCTGTTGTTAGATGTTTGTGCTCTATTTGGCTGTCAGGTTCATGGCAAGATGTAGCTGATGCTCTAATCCTCTGAGCATCCCAGTGTGTGTCCAGCTCCCTCTACATGGGTGGCTTTGTTACGATAAATAACAGTCTGTGGGCTACTTCAAAAGATGGGATGTTGCAGTGCAGCAGCTTCAAAGACTTGGGATTTTCAACTTCTTTTCAAGTTCAATTATGTAATTAATAAATGGGAGGACTTTGTGACAGCCTATAAAGGAAGAGGGAATCAAAGATCAGTTTGTAGAATGTGGTTAACTGATGAAGTTGATGGTTTGTATCTTTTTCAGAGATATTTAATGTTGAACTTTTGTCTCATCTCTGTCAAGAAGACTGTATCTTGGTTAAGCATACTGAGTAAATTCATCAAGGAAAATGGATTTTGCCTGTTCTCTGGTGACTGAGATAATCGATTTCACACCAGTACCTTAATCTGACTTTTATTTGTATTTGGACTAGAATACCAGCTATAATTTAATTTTTTAGCTAGCTTCTCTTTTAGCTTACTGAAGAATGACAAGAAGCTTGGCAGGAGTAGAAAAACCCAATGTTTGCAACAGATAGATCCTTTACTGTTAGTAGTTTGCTATGTCATACTTAAAGAAAAAGAATTGTTCCTTTGGGGCATTGGCAGCACTTGGTAGACATAAAACAGTTTTTGTGGCTGCAGGGTTTGATATTAAAGCTGTGGTATTTTAAAATGAATGAATATGCTGATTCTGGGAATACAGTTGGGTTGTTGGTTGGTGTATATTTAGGTGAGTCAAATTGACGCTGCTTCAGAAGGCTTCCTGATTCAGTCTCCTCAGCAAGACTAGTAGTTCTTTCAGGTACTTTGCACCCACCTGGTACAGGGAGGATTTCTGTTTGAATCTTCCTTCTAAAGAAATGTCAGAGCTGCTTTAGGCACATGTCCATAGCCTAAATATTTTTAGTGGATAGTTTATGCTTACTGTGGACATTTGGCTTTTTAACCAATATTAGTTAGTAGAACTTTAAAGTAGGACTTTTACCAAAGTTAATAGTACTTTAAAGGAAAAAAGTTAATGCTTTTAATGAAAGCATTTGCATGCAGTTGCATAACTGAACTTAAACATGCTCAAAGTTTTTCCTACTTTTGACTACCAGCTGAATTATTTTACCCTCCTAAGGGAAACCCAACTATCCTCTGCCGACATTATGGAAAACCTGTTACTAAGGGAACAACATTTTATTTTTTTTAACTTTCCTTTGGGAAAGCAGAGCTTTTTCTGACTAAAAACCTGCTGGAAATGAGCCGAGACCTGGAAATCAGCAGGTTTCTTGGGGGAGGTTAGGATTTCTCCTGGAAAACAGAATGTACTGGTCTATGCTAGCATAATTACTATTTAAGAATCTAAAATACAAGAAAGTAACAGCAAAGATAAGTTCAAGCAGTTTAAAATGCACTGTTTATGTGAACTGAGTTATACAACCAACACAATTTTGCCTACATATGTTTCTAGGGCCAAAAATAATTATCTGTGCCGATTTCTTAGGTGTTCATGAGTTGAATGTTAAATAATTTTTGAGTTTGTTTTCCTTTCCTCCACTCCCTCATTCCTGAAGTAGGTTTTTTTCAGTGGTTCCCTGGACAGTCACAGAGTTACTCAGTGTTAAACTCCCACATTTATGCTACACGTGTCTATTTGCTTGATAGATTCATCACTTCTTTGCCACTTGCGGAGTAGCTCCAGCTCTAAGGCAGGAGGAAGATCTGAATCTGCCAAGCAGCCACTTAAGAAACCAAAGTTACCAGTAGGTCGGTTTGATGAGCCAGAAGAGTCCAGTATGGAGAAGGAACCCCTGGAAAGTAAGTAATGTTTTACAAAATTGAAAGCTGTGTTTTAAAGGCAAGACTGTGAGATGCTGTGCTGATGTCAGTTTAGGAAGATGACAGGCATTCAGCACTCTTTCAAATCCTTTTCTAAGCTTACTGGAAAAAAAACAGAGGCAGGGTAATGCACACAAGTTGCAGCAAATAGTGTACCAGGGAAGAAGTCTTAAGAACCACCATGGTCAAGCATTGTGACAAGTTACCCAGAGAACTGGGATTCCTCTGCTCTTGGAGATAGGCAAATTTGCCTGGTTGTCCTGACCTCGTACCAGCCCTGCCTTGAGCAGGGCTGGGGCCAAGTGCATGGCAAAGGTGCCTTCCACCACAAACCATTGCATGATTCAGAGAAATGTAGCTGGTATTGGTCTATAATAATGCAGCTGTAAATGGTGCCTGTTAACTCACCAGGGCACCAGCTACTTTGTATTATTCAAAACACCTGTAATATTTCTTAGTCCACAAAATATTTCCAATTCATGCTGTATTTCATGGCTAACATTTCTTAATTCTGCAGGTAGTGTTTTGAAAAGAAATGATAGTTTACTGAGCAGCTCAGTGGGGCCTGGGCAGTCCTAATGAAATGATACTCATGTCCTGGTGACCTCAGTGGGGCTGCATGTGGAGAACCTGACAAGACTGAGCCACAGATACATCCCTGCTGAACTAAGTAGGAACATACCCTTTTTTGTCAGCTGAGAGAAAGAATCTCTTCTTTTTAATTAGCCATCTTCACTTAACTAAAAGTGATAGTCATGCGTTGCATAACTCACATGTTCTGCTACAGTTCATCAGTAGCAATAAGCCATGTTTATCTATTTTGAGGTCTCTAGGACAAGCTTTTCAGTATATCAATGGATTATTATAAATATTCAGGTGACAAAATGACTGAAAAATCATAGCACCATAGAATAGTTTGGGTTGGAAAGGCCCTTAAAGATCATTAAGTTCCAACCCTCCTGCCATGGGCAGGGACACCTTCCACTAGACCAGGCTGCTCAAAGCCCTGTCCAACCTGGCCTTGAACATTTCCAGGGATGGGGCATCCACAGTCTCTCTGAAGAACTTGTTCCGGTGCCTCACCACCCTCACAGTAAAAAATTTCTTCCTATTAGCTAATCTAAACCTACTCTCTTTCCTTTTACAGCCGTTCCCCCTTGTCCTGTCACTACACACTCTTGTAAAAAGCCCCTCTCCAAGTTTTTTATAGGCCTTCTGCAGGTACTGGAAGGGTGCTAAAAGGTCTTCCCAGAGCCTTCTCTTCTCCAGGGTGAGGAAGCCCAATTCTCTCAGTCTTCTCTCAGTCTATGTTAATTGGAGAGGTGCTCCAGCCTGTGATTGTCTTAGTGGCCTTCTCTGGACTTATTCCAACAGGTCCACATCTTCTTTGTGTTGAGGGCTCCATAGCTGAATATAGTACTGTGGGTGGGGTTTGGTTTTTTAAATTTTTTTTAAAAACAAGTATATATGATACAAGAATTTACAATGAGGCAATGAAAAGAGTAACTCTAAACTATTTGTAACAAATTAAACACAAGTTCTGCCCAACATAAATCTTCAGGAATTAAACATTAACAGGTTGATGAAATATTTTCTTGTCATTTTTCTATATACAGAATATATTCTGCCTTACTATGTAATCAGGAAGCCAGGTCTGAAAGCAGTAACATCCTGGGGAAAAGAAATACAGACTGATCTATAGTCTCCAAAAGGAAGGCAGCAGAGTGCCCACTGGAAGCAGAATTTCCTTCATCTGTAGACAGTGCTTCATGAAATGCGTCAAACGCATTAATGAGCCCTTCTGTACAGAGCTGGTAATCGCTTGAATTCTTGGGTTGTAGTCTTCTTGGATAAAATAATTGTCCAGAACTGGATGTGATACTATTTCACAAGAGCATTGCTGCCTACCTCCAGAAAAGTAAAAAGTAGCATAGCTGTCACATTGCTCAGAGGCTCCATATTCAACATCCAGGCAAGCACCAAACATAGTTCAGTCCATGAGGATGTGCCCCTTATTTATTTTCATAAGGCCCCCAGAGTTGAATAATAGCAGCATAAAGATGAATCATTCCTGGCATTCATTGAAGAAACTGATCTTGTTCTTCCACCTAAGAATCCTTAATTTCATATCCAAAATCCTCAGGTACTCTTCCACAGAAGTCCCCTCTTTTCATACAGGGTAAAATGGCACTTTTTGTGCAGTAGTGCTAAAAAAAGGTCTCTGACTCCAGCATGTATTTCCCTGAGGCCACCACAGCTTTTGGGAAAGCTGCATCATGGAGAAAACCTACTTCTGCTTCTACTTCTTTCACAAATTTCTCCACAATTTTGTCGTTACATTGTTGTATTACATTATCATCATTCTTGTATTATAGAATCATCTCCAGGAGGATTGCACACAATTTCTGATTGTGGCTCACTTGAGAACTCACAGTTGGAGTCACTATGTAAGCAGTGTTTAATTCTTGACCTTTTATTCCCAGGAAAATCAATACCATCACTGCTTCATGAAAAACATGCCTAATTAACATGTTTTGTTCTTTGCTTAGGTATTCCAGGTTTGGAGCAAGACTCAAGGTTTCTTTAGTTGCACCTATGTAGTTTTTACATGTAACACCAGCAATAGTTTGCAAACTGTCTATTGTGTTATTAGGAAAAAACTTAAGAGTTGAAGCTGGATATTGTAATTCTCACTGCTCTGTAGCTGTTGTAGAGAAATCTTTTGAGCATCTGCATGCACTATCAGCACGTCAGTAGTACTTTGATATTGTGATGATGACATGTACAAAATAATATTAGGTGCATTTGCACTCTTTGTACTGCCAGAGGTGCTCAAATACTGACATTTCTTTTCCTGGTCTGCTTCAGTTATGAAACAGGCATCCCGGTATGTCATCCTCTATGCTGGAGTCCCAAGTTATGTGTATATACAGAAAGCTCTGGAGAATCGGCATGGCAAGGGGCATGTGGGGTACTGTGAGCTTCTGGGAGCCCCACCGTCTAGTGCAGGATGAGACTCAGCCTAGGATGGTTCTGTGCCAAAAAGTACTTCATGGCTTGGTGGCCTGAGTTAACTATTCTTAGGAGATGGCCTTGAGTAAAGATGCGCTGAATAGTGTCAGAATGTTGGCTGAGGTGCAGAAAGCTCTGTGGTGTTTAAGTAGCATGAGCTACTAGGGTGATTCTCTTTTGTAGCAGAGTAGGGGTTGGGTGAAAAGCCGGACATGATCGGGCGGTGTGTGGTTGCAGCCCAGAAAACCAACAGATTCCTGGGCTCCATCAAAAGCAGCGTGGCCAGCGGGTCAAGAGAGGTGGTTCTCCCCCTCTACCCTGCCTTCATGAGACCCCATCTGGAGTGCTGCATCCAACTGTGGGGTCCTCAGCACAAGAAGGGCATGGACCTATTTGAATGGGTTGAGAGGAGGGCCAGAAAGATGATCAGAGGGCTAGAGCACGTCTCCAACAAAAACAGGCTGAGAGCTGGGGTTGTTCAGCCTGGAGAAGGCTTTGGGAAGATCAGATTGTGGTCTTCTCACGCCTAAAGGCGGTTTAGTCCCTTAAGGGGGTTTATAAAATGCAGGGAAACGGAGGGAGTTTTCATACAAGCAGATAGTGTCAGAACAAGGGGCAGTGGTTCTAAACTGAAAGAGGGCAGGTTTGGATTAGATGTTAGGAAGCGATTCTTAACTGAGAGGATGGTGACACACTAGAACAGGCTGCCTAGTGAAGCTGTGGGTGCCCCAGCCTTGGAAGCATTCAAGGCCAGCTTGGATGGGTCCACCATTCAACGTGGATGTTTTAAATACAAGACTAATAGAATATGGACTAAAATTCAAGCTAAAATTGAAACAGAATTCTTAAAATTAGAGACCTAAACAAAGTGACCTAGGGTTTTAGATTTAGTGAATGTAAGTACAGCATGCCTGAATGGTCCAGGTTCTGATTTGAGAAACTGGTGCTTTAATGCCTCTGGACATTGACTTGCCTCTTTATTTGCATAACTGAATATGATCATACATATTACTGATTGTAGTCAGAAAGCCTGTTACTTTTGTCGGACTCTGGGAAATGTTTAACTCAAGGTTGCCTTTCACAACAAAAAAGAATTGATTTTGTATTTGAAATTGAAACTAAAAGGAAAACATAAATGGTGACATCTTCATATTTGCCAACAGTATAGAAATCTTAATGAACTTTCCCTGTTATTTTAGAATTCCCTGATGGAATCAATCCTACTACAAAAGAGAGGGGTGGACCTAGAGGCCCTGAACCTACACGTTTTGGAGACTGGGAGAGAAAAGGACGTTGTATAGATTTTTAGTATTTAATTGTCTGTATTGCTAATAAAATATTTCTGATTGTTGAAAAATATGCACGGAGAAAATCTCACATGGATTTGTTGTGGAGCTTCTATTTTCTGTCATTTTTGCAGTGAATTTTTTGAACAACACAATGTAAATACAATGCTGCAGCTCAGATGATGGAGCTGCTAGTGGTGTAATGTCTCCCTGATCTTTAATGCTGTTTACACTGTGCAAGTACAAATGCAAGTATAGTGGTGTGAAGTTGGTAGTTAGGAGCTTATTGAGATGTATAAGGGCTTGTATTTCATGAACATAAATATTTATATGGTGTAAAAGTGTTGAAAGAGCTTTGCACTTCATGAACCTGGACGCCATTCATCAGAAGTAGAACCAACTCCGAGGAGATCAGTAGGTCACTGATTCCACACAGAGGTTCCCTGGTAAAAGACCCTTTACTCAAGAACCTTCCTCTCTCTCCCCATTGCAGTGGGTTGGGTGTTTTTCCTGTTTGTTGGGAAGAGATGGTCTTGTCTCTCTGAGGACTGTAAATAACACAGTGGAAATGAAGGCTTAATTCGGAGAGGGTCAGCTCTTGATGTAAGTAGTGTAGAGGTACTCTATTTGCAATGCTAGAACACTGTTCTTTATTACTTATCTTCTTCATGCTATTTGCATTTTCTTTTGTAAGTCAGGTGCCCTTTTGCACATGGGCTAAATGCTGCTCGGGAAAAATGCAGCATTACTTTTTGAAACCTTATGGACAAAGGCGACAAATTCTTTTAGATGATCTAATATTGCACGTCTTAAAACTAAGTTATGTGGCATCAAACTAAATATCTTTCAGTCAGACTGAGCTCAGTTCTTTATTCAAGAATTTTCCTAGCCATAGGAACTGGAGTAGTAGTAGAGTGCAAATCTACCATTTGTGTGGGTACTTACTAATGAGAGTAAGTTGTCATTATTGACATGTGTGAACATGTGCTCTATTTCTGTGCAAGTTCTTTTTGATAGCCTGAACAAATGGATCTTCTCCAGTCATAGAATCAGAAAATGGTGTGGGTTTTGCATTACTTTGGCTCTGTGTGCGCTTTGCCCAGCTTTGCCTTTGCATGGTTTAACTAGAGCATTGAAGTGTGTTGGTCCTGTCACAAATCTGTACAGCCTCCCTAAACTCCTTGACTGGCAGCCAGTGAGGGAGCTCCTTGTTGAAATCTGACAGTGTGTGTATCCAGTGTGTGTGTTATGGACATAGTCTTGCTCTAGTTGTAAGCTTGGATGTTTCTCTCACTGTAAGGATTCCCTACAAAAATACTGAACTTGTTCAGTTACAGGTTTATCAACCAAATACCTCACTGATGAGCAAAATGAGATTAATGAAAGCCTGTTTCTCATAAAAGGTGTTAACTAGTGGCAATTATATTTTGAACCTTTAAATTCTGCGGCATAGTTTGGATATTGGAAAATAGGTTTGTATTTATATCTAACTCACTCTAGTTTCCCTTCTGTAGTGTGACACATCTTCCCAAAATCTATTGTCATTTTCAGTTACCTAAAGATAGGCTGGGTCAGCTATCTTTAATATACACTGATCGTTAAAATAGTTATTTCTAGTAATGTTTTGCCTTTTCAGTTGCTGGTGGGTTGGAAAATACTTTCTCACACAATACACCACCTTTTCAAATAGGAAGTGGAAATTTTAATTGGCAGCTTCTGCCTTTTCTGCATCATTATTAATAGACTTAACATACTAATTCGTGAAGAGGCAGTAAAATACTGTAGTTATTTTATTTTTTAACTCTAAATCTTTTCCATGCATTGTTGCATGACTTCATTATCTTCTCATACCAGGTTTTACCATTCCCAGCACACACTTCATGAAATGTTTACCTAGGTCCACTTCTTGGCATTCCTGATTTTCAAATCTAACTGCTTTCTTCAGCACTGACTGCAGCTGCAGTCCTCCCTGGGTGCAGAATTATGCTGTTGATTTAGCATACAAGGAACTGGTCTCACTTTTCCATTGTTTTCCTTACATTTCAGTTGGTTATCTTCAATCTCCCTCAGCTTTGTGATTAAGAGCTGTGGTAGTTTTGCCTGGCTCAGTTTTTGCCAGTGAACAGGGTGGGGTACAAAGATGGCTCTTGCATGTCCTGAGTAAAGATTCTGAAAATTTTCTACCATGTCCAGCAGAGCCAGTCTCTGATGGCTGTAAAATGATGGACATGCTGCTGGCCAAACCTGGGCCAATTAGAGATGTTAGTTACGCCTCTGTGAAAACATATTTAAGAAGAAATCAAAACAAGGTGAGCACGCACTTCTTTTTAGCCAGGGAAGGAGGAGGAGGAGGTAAAAATATATGAGGGAGAACAACATGGAGGCACCAAGGTCAGTGGAAAGGCGGGGGAGGAGGTGCTCTAGGCGCCGGAGCTGAAAACCCTCTGCCAGCCGTGGTGAAGACCGTGGGGAAGCAGGTGGTCCCCCTGCAGCCCATGGAGTCCAGGGGATGCAGAGAAACCCCCACAGCCTGTGGGGAGGTGCCCACGCCAGAGGAGCAGATGATGCCTGCAGGAAGCTGTGATCCAGTGGGAGTCCCAGAGACTGAGAGTTGCAAAGGCCTTGCAGGAGAGAGAAAGGCCTTGCTCCCGGGATGGAAACAGCCTGGCCTCGGCTTGGAATTCTGCAGCCTGGAGAGAATCTCGGACAGCAGCAATCGGGCGGGGCTGCTCGTGAGATTGGACCCACGCCAAAGAAGTTCGCACAGGACTGTCTCTCGTGGGAGGGACCCCCATGGCTAAGTAGAGGATTCTTCCCCCTGATGGACTGACCCTGACCAAAGGAAACCCCCACACCCTGCCCCCACCCCAGAGCTGTTGGTTAGAAGGAAGGAGGGAGGGGGTGAGCTGAGAAATGGTCTTAATAGGGAGAGGGGTGCGTAGAGAAACAGTGTTTGGAGCAGAAGAATTGTGGCCTTGGATTGATTGATTAAGAAAAGCCACATGCCTTGCCCTAGCCCAGATCTGTTGGTTGAATAGAGAGAGAGGGCAAATAGAGAAACACTGTCTGCAGTAGAAGAATTGCAATGGACTGACCTAAGAAAAACCCCACACCCTGCCCCTGCCTGGGAGTTGTTAGTAAGAAAGGAGGGAGGAGGTGAGCTGAGAAGCGGTGCCTTAAGAGAGAAAAGAGGGGTGAGTGAAGAAATGGTGTCTTAAGAGCTTATTTTTATCTCCAGTTTATCCTCTGACTCTGTTAGATTAATAAATCACTTTTTTTACAACTTTTAAGTTTCCCGCCTGCTCTTGCCCTAAATCTCGTGCGGCCCTTATCAGTGATCTTATCTCAACTCATGAGTCCAGTGTTTTGTGTTAGTTTTTCCTCTCCTCTGCATAGCTGCAGCAGGAGAGAGCATAGAAAGCAAACGTTGTAAGTGCCTGGCATTTAGCCAGAGTCAAACCCACGACAAGAGCTGACCCAAGTGCTCTCTTCTTTCATGCACGTGATGACTTCTGCTGTCAGAGCCACAGGCAGGAAGTCCTTCGTGTCGGAGCTCAGGCAGTTCCTAGGCACTCCCTGCCAGTATCCATGAAATACCTGGATATGGAAGATATATCTGAGAGCACTATCATCTGTTCCAATAAGACAGTGTGTTTCATAAAGGCAGGGATTTTGCTTTTCTTCAAAAAAACAGAATGGCAGAATAATTTAGGTCGAAATAGACCTCTAAGATCATCAAGTCCAAACCATTAACCCAGGACTGCCAAGTCTGCCACTAAATCATGTTCCTGAGTGCCACATCTACACATCTTTTCAATACCTCCAGGGATGGTGACTCAACCACTTCCCTGGTCAGTCTGTTTTAAGCTTGACAGCCCTTTTGTTGAAGAAATTTTTCCTAAAAAATAAAAGGCTGTTATAAATAGTTGACAAGGAATTGGTGCATGGGAAATGGAGGATACAACTTCAGTCTTGAGCAACTTCAGGCCTTTCTTACAACCTCCCAGGCTGTTGTCAGTAATCACCAAGTATTAAGTTGTTTCTGGAATGTGTCAATAAGACATAGGAAACGGAACATTTGGGCCAAATAATGTGTAAGGGCCAAAGAGTGAATGCCAAGGGGCTCCTCTTATGTTTTCTGTCAATCTGGCATTTACCAAAAAAGAGCCCTGGGCTCCAGAAATAATTAAGCACAAAATCCTATGATGCTGTAAAATCTCACGTGGTACCTGTCAAAAGCAATAATAGTTTGAAAGTAACAAATGATACAATCATACTGTAGGATATAAATGATAATTTCTCTTTGTTTTGTTGCAATGTCTGCAGTTAGGAAAGCAGCAATTCAGCATGTTTCTGGAGCTTTCTTCCTGCTCTTCCCAGATAATTACTATTAGCAATTCACTGGAAGTTAGCATTAGGGTAAGAAAATGGCTTGGGGCATTAGCTATTAGATTAGCCATAGATACGTTTTTATTATAAATACTGATTGAATCTTTTTTTTTGTAGCTCTTTTTGTTGGTATAAACAGTGAAAAGCAGTAGGGGTTGTATCCATTTTCTGTTAACTTTCTGGGAGACAAAGGAAAGTTGTTCTGTGTGTGTAAGCAAATTCTTGCAGTACTGCAGGATGCTTGCTCTATTTTGTTTTCTTTACTAAAAATCTGTGTGTTATGTTTCTGCTGTAGGTTGTCTCTTTGTTTTGTTTCTGCTACTTGGCATAGATACATTTGGTACATTATTAAAATTATGAAGCCTTTATTGTTTGAAGGAATTGCACCATAATTACTTTATTACAAAATACATGAAGTTCCAATTTACAGTTAAAGAAAATATTTGCTATATATTGCCTTGTTTGGAAAGTATGTATTTCAGTGTTGATTTTATTAAGTTGAAACACAAGATACAACATAGAATCACTGTAACATTACCCGTGATGTTTGTAAAGGACCGTAGAATGTTGTTATAAATCTTTACTTCTTCATTAGTTGATTCCAATAAATGATGACAAATTCCAGTGGTCTGTAGCAACAGATAGATGACATGCATTTTTATGACCCTTATTTTGGTATTCTTATTGAAAAAGCGCCACACCATCTTGTTCTGAAATGTCAGGAAAAGGAGGAAAACTGCATTCATTTATAAGAGAAGCGGATTTGGTAGCTCTGTATTTTTTTATAATTGTTCATCAGTCAATAACACAGCATCAAGCATATCAGAGCATAAGGAAATTATTTGAAATGTGTTTCCATGTGCCGATGGAGGTCAAAACCATGCACATTTGTGGTCACGTTCTTGCTTTTATAAAATGCAATATAAAGTACCTCTGCTTAGCTGGTGGTTGGTGTTTCATGTCAGACCAGCTGAGATGTACAGGCTACATTCTAATGTGGGTAGGGCTGTGCTTCCTCTTCCAACTGAATAACTGCTGCTTGTTTGGGGGTGGTCAGGTGTAACCTTCCCCAAGGCTTGTGGCAGAAAGGGTGTCCCAGAAGAAACTGAATCTTGGTTACAAAATGGCAAATCCTGAGAAGAGAGCTCTATTTAAAATGAGTGCTCTGAGGTGTGGAACTAATGAAGTCCTGCCAATGTCTTACACCTCCTGTAAATCGAGCATCTTTCTCCATGTTCCTGTGTTGATTGACATTATCTCCACCAGGCCAGAGACAGGGCATCTTTCTGCTCATCTTTTCCCCCTGAGATGGAATTCCTCCTGAGAGGAATTACTGAGATCTCTTTCTCAGCCACTGATTTCCACAGAGCTTTCAAGAGCTTAATTCTCTTAATGTCTCTCCTTGACACCTTTTCAGAACAGGCTGGAGTTACTCACTAACTTTTGAAGTGTGGGGGAAGTACAGATATTGGCCTCCCATCCTTTGGAAACCAAGCTGCTGAATGACTTTGACCATATGTGTTTTCTTCAGAAATATTCAGCATCTCTGTTATTTTTTTGCTGTGAGAATGGATTTTTTATTCCCCTCCTCAAATAACATCAGAAATGCCAATAAAAGCTTACAGCAGCAAAGTCTTTGACATGCATTCTCCAGGCACTAAATCTCCCAGTCAGCCATGGTCATGTGCCTATAAAAAAATCACATATTTTAATGTTGCCATTTTTAGGGTGAGAGTGTTCAAAGAAACTCTTTAAGGTCCTTACTTAACACATTAATTTATATTAAAGCTGACATACATGGCCCATCAAAACACAGCTGTAATTCTTAAATGTTAGCCTCTGACAAAGTCAAGTGAGCTATGCAGTGGTGGTCGGGTTAGTTCTAGAAGCCAGATACTGAAGTACAGCTTACACTAGAACTCTCTGCTAATCAACTGTTTTAAACTTAGGCGACTTACATACTTATTAGGTAGCCATCTGTGCTTCCTTTCTAGTTATAATGCAGGGAGATGCCTCTAAAGGGTAGTCTTGTCTTAGTATGGGGAGATGAGTTTGTCATTACAGATGGTGAATGGGGGTCTTTTAAGAGCATCCTCCCCACTGGCTTTAAAGGCTGCTTAAATAGCTGTCCTAAGCAAGATGTATTAGGTGTCAGCTCCTTGGTGGTGACAAGGGAAACCAGGGTGTCTTGAACACGAGGTGTGAACTACTCACTTCCTCAGAGGGAGGAGGGTTGCAGTGAGGCAACAGGACCTGCAGTGCTTTTGCTGTCTGTGACCGTCCCAAACGCTGATGGCAGGGAAGGGGATGTCCAAGACCAGCTCTTAGACACCTTGTAAAAGGGAGTTACCTTGCCTTAAAATGAGAGGAAAAAGGCTGAAGCTAGGATTTTAAATTCCTTCTGCTTGTCTACCTCCCAAGCAAATGCCTACAGCATGATACGGCCAAGAGGGTAACACCTAATATACATGGGTGACAAGAAGTATCTTAAACCTACAAATTAGTTGGGATGTTTTCCCTAATAAGGGTGAAGTGTGTCAAGCTAACAACTAAGCAGTCTTAGCTGATATGCTGCTGAGAGGGAGCCAATATCAAAATAAAACCGGCAGACTAAGAAAAATCCTATATTTGCTCAGCAAACGTTTAGTCTGTGTGACTTCCTCGTGAGAGGTTAAAGAACAAAGGGTGGTGTGTTTCCAGTTACCATTTGAAAGCTGGGGAAAATTTCACCATGTCTTAGAAGACAGACAAGCAAGTGTTGCTTAGCTTAGGGAATATCCTGCTTTTAGCTTATTTTTACCCCAGGGCTTTCACTTACAAGTTCTACAGTAAGGATGTGTGATCTTTAGACAGATTTTTTCCAGATTATTTTCTTGAGGCAGGACTACAGTATAATGGCAGGTAGCTGTTTGGTCTAGTAGGCATATTGTTTCGTTCTTCCTGCTTTTGGTGATTTTTTTTTCTTTTCTTTTTTTTTTTTTTGCCTGATAATGACAGCTACAGCTCTTTTATTATTAAACTGCATATTATTTAATTTCACTTTCACTTTTTGCCATCCTTGAAGTGTTTTTTTGATAGGTGGTACCCTTAGTTTTTCTGTAATAGTAACAGACCACTTCATAAAATTAATCACAAATTTCAGGTGCTTCTCCCTCTGCTTACTTTCTTTGAAGGAAATCTTTTGATAATACGGGGCATTTTTGTCTGTGAAGGTCTTATTGAGAGTCAAGAAAGGTAACTGAACTTCCCCAGTTGCATTTGGCTCTCAAATTTACGTTCATTATTCTGTTAAAATGTAGCTTTTGTGGGAAGTCAAAGATGCACAGAGGGAGAAAGAGATGCCTCTAGGAAGTAGCACCACTCTCCCTGAAAGTTTTAAACATAAACCGAAACTCATTTCAAGGTCGACTCAGGACATTCTGGTATATCAGAACAGTCCCCAAAGAAGCTTTTACAGTTTGATGTCTTAGTTTGCATAGAGAAATCCCGTGCTAAAGTAGTACACATCTGACTGGTAGGTACATTGTAGGCTCACCTGTGAATGACTGTGGGCATCAAAACCACCTCTGAAATGGTAGAGAGATTTGAGTAAAAGGACTCTTCTTCTTCTGGTCCTATTGTCATCTCCACTTTGAAGGTAAGCTGGGATTTATTCCTCCTTAAGAACAGAAATCTCAAAAAGGTGTGTGTACCCACCGCTGTTTTGGGAGATGTGCTGCATCCTTTTGTCCCCTCGCTCAGGAAGACCTCTGATGGGAGAGCACCTGTCAGGGAGAGGCTGAATGACACTGAACAGGTGCACAAGGCAGCAAATGGGCATTTGGGCAACTGACCACCAGATGGTCCTTCCTATAAAGCCATTTGTAGAGAGCTATGGATAATACTGGGTGTATGACAGAGGCCGGCTGGGTTCCACAAACCCTGTATGAGGGGAAGCACAGAATGCTCAGTGCAGGATTCGTGCAGCTACTGTGGTGCTTTGAAGGAAGCCGGAAAGCAAAACAGCACAGGAATGCAAGGAAAGAGTAAGTATTTTCACTTTGTCATATCATTGAAGTAAGTGTGGCTGGAGAATGAGGTGGCCAGTAGTGCGCGCTGTGGTTATGTAGGGGAGGCAGGAGTAGGCTTCTCCACATGAACTGCACCAGGCATGCACTTAACCTGGACCCTGAGCCCCAGAAAACATCTCTGTTTCTGGAGTCTTTCCTTCCATTGCAGTTTGTCAAGGTCACTATAACATCCAACTGATCTTTTATTATAGCCAGTTCCTTGTTGCAGCAAGTCCTGCAGTGCTGGCGTGGCTGGGATTCCTTCATTTCAGAAAATCCCAGCTGATCAAGGAGGCCCCTCAGCATGTCCATCAGCAGGTCCCTCCTCATGCACCTCCTTCAGCCCAAAATGTTTCGAACCCTTGAATTGGCAGCTTGTGGAGGTAGGTGATTACTTGTCCCTCACTAAGAAGAATGGCCCTGACCTGCAGTGCTGCTGCATACCTTTCACGTCTGGTCATCAGCAGAAAATGGAAAACTTACTCATTTATTTTATACCATAATAGAAGTTTCAGTTCTTAGCTCTTTTTTGTGTTCTTGCATCTCTGCTTTGACATGGTTCCAAGATTTTTTCCTGTCATGGAAGTGTATGTGTTTTTTCTTTAAGTTTATGGTAACAAAAAAATGGTTATGTCCTTTCAGATTGTGTTGAAACAGGACTGATGGCAGGGCAGCATTAATGATGGTGCTGGTATTAGTTTAGACCACAGTGGTACTGGAGAACAGAGTGTTGGTTTGTTATCTCTCAGCAGAGGAAAGAACAAATCCTTCTGGCCTTTGGGAAAAAATTAATGTATTATGGTGCTTGCTTCATCATCTCCTGATTGCTGGGAGACAAATGGTAGGGTATGGAATAGATGATGAGTGGGGATACAGGAATTGGCAAGAAATCCTTCTGACATTTTGAGCTGACTCATCTGTAGGAAATTCTCATACAACCTAATTTGGGAATAGCAACCCAAAATTCACTTTGTAGTCCATAGAACCCTTTCTATCTGCTGTACTTCAACAGCCAGACACATATTTATAAAACTCCAGAAGTGGTCTGGATGTTGTACTCTTCAAGACACACAACAAACGTTTCCTTAAGCCTGTGTCTTGCCCATTTTTAGTTTTGTTTTTTAAAAGTTAGGCTGTCTCCAAGGAAGTTACTCTTATAAGAAGCAGTTTTAGCATGAATATGCTACTTTTCTAAACTCAAGGACAAGAGACCTGGATTTAGTGTAGATTCTGGGAAGAGTTCAGTGTGCTGGAGGCTGACTACTGATGCCTTGGTAATTTGTTGACACTGGTTGGCATGTAGGGCTTTTTCCTTAGTCCATGAGCAGTAGAACACACTGCAGTGCTTCCCTGGTGGCACAGAGCAAGAGCAAGTTCTGTGAGAAGGCAGTCAGCTGAGTTTCCTGTGGACAGTAAGGAATGGACAGTGTGACCCAGCATGTAGCTGTCACAGACCCCTCTCACAAGCCCTCTATGCTGCATCCAATCCCAAATTCATCATCCCTTCCCATCACCTCACTCCCAGTACTTTCAGCTCTTTTCCCTAATTTCCTTGGCTACAGGCTGGGCAAGCCGAAGCAGCTGCAGAGTGTGTGGGTCACCCTACTTTCTTGCTGCCCCATGTAGATGCAGGTTAACCCACAAGCTTGCTTAACAGCATCCCAGCTTTGCTCTCTCAGGGCAGATGGGCTCTGCAGGCTGCTAAACCCCTGTTGTCCTCTCAGACACTGCACAGGCAGCAGTCTGGACTCCCGACATTTCCTGCTGAGTACCAGTCATGTGGTTCTCTCTGGTCCGTAGATGTGGATTGTTCCTCTCCGTGGAAGGAAACTGCCTCCCACAAAGGGATGAAAATGAAAATTGTAACTGTTTCTAGAACATGAATATCTACATACATTGGCATATCCTTATCCACACATAAATATATATATATATATATGTACACACACACCACTAATACAGAACCATTAGCAGATTTCATCCCTGCGTGGGAGGTTGGCACTTTTTGAAACCATTTCACAATGCATCAAAACTTGATAGATAACAATTATAATAAAATATTTTGTGTAGTAAAAGTTCATGGTGAAGGTTTCTTCTGGAGTTTATAAATATATTATAGAATTTTGAAAACTGAAAAGTTACAGGCAGATCAAGACTGGTTTAAAAGGCAAATACTAATGTCTCTTCTCCACTTCTGAGAAGTTGTTTAGCAAATGCTTGGTTTTGTAGCTAATAAAGAAGAATCCTGGTGGAAGACACCAAACAGTAAAAGAACTGATAGTGTCTGCTAGAACTATGCCCAAAATTCAGCTAAGCCAGCATCCTTCATCTGACATGACCAAGTGCTTTGGTAGAAGTCCTCTCATAGAAGACATTGTGGAACATCAGTGGGACAATTTTTTGTTTGAGTCTTCCATTCTCTCTTACCATGGTCTGATAGTTTATCTTTTAGGTCTAGGTAGTTTTTCAATACAACTCTCTTTCAGACCCTGTGTTCTCAAGCAGTTTTACATCTTGTACACAAAATAAATAGTCTAGAGACAGGACTAGACAAAAGGTATAAACTTTAGAAATCATTTATGGACCATTTGATCAGCTACTCCTTTGAAACCATTTTGAACAGTTGGTTGTTTTAATGCTGTAATTAGTCAAGAGGACCTGTAGTGTTTCCTAAGTGGGAAAAGATAGTCAATAAAAAGATAAACATCATTAAAGAAAGTAATTTAGAGGGTAAATTTAAGAGAGACCTGAACAGCTGCACGTTTCTAGTGACTTTATGTATGTGAGACTGAATCCAGTGTGGATAAAGATATATTTTTTTCCTCATTGCAAATATTCAGCTGCAGCCACAAGAAGGCATGTTGGGTATTTCTCATTTGTAATAACATCATTATGCTCTTAGAGTAGTGGGAGAAGAAAATTTGAAATGCTGCCAGATACAGTTATATTTCTCAGTGGAGAAATCTCTGAGTATATCAGTCTTTTGCTTAGTTCTGTTTTCAAAATTTACACTCATAGATGAATCCTTGCTTTTGCCTATTCTATTTTATGACTTTTATTTTCACCTGAAATTCTAATGTGAACAATATCTAATTTCTGTGATCTGTATCCTGCCTTCCAATTGCATGTGCCAAAACAAGAGGGTGGAGGACAGTGTCATTCTTGATTTCTCCTTAGGTATGCACGATTTGCTGTATCCCTGGCATTAAAAACAAATTCCTGGCCAACTATAGCCCATATTTCTTACTCTTCTCATCCAGTTGAGGCTTGTGCAGGTTCTGTACTTCACAGCCTTTGCTCTTCTACTTGTAGTCTGCATTGCTGTTCTGCAATGGCCACAGAATTGGCACAGAATGCTTCCTTTGCATCATCAGTAAACAATGGGAAGAATTTAGAAAATACATGGAGCCTAATATGCGGTAATCAATGTTCTCTCATTTTGTGGTCAACAGTGCTCAGAGGCTGTGTCATATGAACTAAACCACGTCGGTTGTGGCTGAAGTGTCTTTAAGAACTAGAAAAACAAGACTTCAATGAAGATGGTGTATGTGAATGAATTTACTATAGCTGGCTGATGGTGGGGAATGCCAGCTATTGTATGGAGTAAGGAATTAGGGTCTGCAGAAGACAACAGTAATCAAAAAATTCTTTGGAAATATTCTTGTGCACATACCCCTTACTTACTTCTTGAGTAAGAATCAACTCAAATGTGATATATTCACATATGTTACCTCTCCAAAATGTACAGGTATTAACATTCTTGGATGGTAATCTGAGATATTTTTAAAGGAAGAGAACTGTGGACATTGTATGTAGCCTGAGAAAGTACTGGAGCAAAGACAAAGAGCTGAAGTCCCATTCTGCTGTCCAGGCTGCTGACATTCTTTGTGTGTATTCTCTGTTACATCAACATGTGTCTGTCTTCTCCCTCAAAGATGAGATAGGAGATAGGTATCAGGAGAATTTTGGAGAAATTATTCACCTAAACCCTTACAAAAAGAAGAAAGGATTATTTTCATTGCACATATAAGACAATGTATTCTGAAATACCTGAAGAGAATCAATGATGAACACAATCATCCCAGCACACCTAACATCAATAACAACTTGCACAACTAGAGACATCTAAACAAAATTTGAGATAACACTGTCCAGCCAGGGGAAGGTCAATCTGTTTGCGAAAGGAGTCTGCTTCTCAGACTCCCTACCAGTCAATATCTGCAAGCTATTTCATACAGCACAGGGGCACATATCAGAAAAAGCTATGTAACTGGGCTCCACTAAAGGCCACAGAGGATGAGAGAAACATGGGAGCACACCAATGAGCTGCATCTCTTCGTTAGACTGAGGATAAAAAAAACACATGCTGTCCTTGGGCAAGTGACCTCTTGAAAAAATCAGCTGACCCCCAGCTTTTAACACACTAAACCATGTGTGTCACAGACTGCCTACAGCATCTGCACACTTGGTCAGCTCTTACACACCTTGCTCAGAGCAAGTATGTCTGTGTGTAACCAGAATAAAACTCAGAAGGAGCAATGTCGTCTGTGCTTGTGCATCACCCTAGACTCTTTTAGCCATTTTAAAGTAGTTCTTTTTTGTAATACTCAGTAGTTTTTTTCAGTTTTTACCCTTCCAGGAGACTTCTTTTGTCAAGGTTTCACTAACATTAAAATCAGGCTATTTGAAGGGGGAGAAATCCCATTTCTTCTTAATTCCAATTTACTATCAAATTATTTACTTTTGTAATAACAATATTTTTTTCATCGTATGTATACTACAAGTATAATTTAAACAAATTTCATCTGTGGATGTTGCTTCTCTTTGAAAATTTAAAGGAAAAGAGTAGGACTCCTCACAGCAATCATGCACTAATAGCAAAGCTTCAAATTCTGCCAACCATGTAGATTTCATCTGATGTATTTTTAAATGTTTTCCTTCACCCACATTTGTTAACAAAGTGAAAATAATTTAAAAACATTTACTCTCTATTTTCAGTTTACTAAAAAGGAGCTTTTCCATAGCAGAAAATATTACTCTTTTGACCACTGATAGAAAACGGGAGCTTTAGGACTAAAACAGAAGGCTCTACCTCCACGTGTATAAACCCCAGAGCTAAAGCAAAGCATGTAGAGCACTCAGTGCATGCATTTTCAAGCCCAACTGGTACCCACCCACTGGGCATCTCTTGGCGGGAGAGCAGATCTGCAGGCTCTTCAGTCTTCACTCAGGTTTTCTCAGGGGCAAGAACCTCTAAGAAGAGTCTTCAGCTTAAGAAATATAGACTCTAAGACACATGGGGTATTGAGCCTCAGCCAGAAATAGAGTCAGAAGTGGGAAAACCTGCTTACTTTCCAATTCTGCTCCCCTGATGAATATTCTGGGGAGCTTCGATTCCAGGATGAGTCATGCTAGAATCTCTCCTGTAGCTAAGACATCCTAAGGCTGTAAACGGTCAACAAAGTGAGGCAGCTGCTCTCAAGTGCAGGAAACAAGTGTTTCCTTGAACCTCAAAATCCATGCCGTCTTCTATAAATAAATGCAAAGCAGATAGATATTTCAGAAAGAACAAATGAACGGAACACCAGGCAAACGCCTCTACCTTAATCCAAGCTCCAGGGATGCAGGACTTGATGATGAAACGTTATTTAGCAGCGCTTCACCTCTATAAATCTGGTATCACACTAAAAGCAGACCAGTACATTATGTTCATTGTATTCATGTGGAAACTAAGTCTTTGGAGGTGGAATGACTTTGTCAAAACCAGATCTGGGTCTACCTGTATTGAATTAGACCCATTTAATCCAGAAAAATATGCCATCTCTGACTACAGCCACCAGACAGATCACAGGGAAGTACAAGAAAACCCGCATTGCATGTGTTGACAAATCTGCCTGGTTACATTAGTGTGAGGTGCAGAAGAGAGGCTGATGCAATTGGTGAGTTAAATCTTAAGTCAAAAAAAAAAAAAGCCATAGGAAATTATTTTTTCTTTCCTATGATACAAGTAGCTTATGGAAATGTGTGCTAGGAAGAAAAAAGAGATGAAAAAGCTCAGAACTGTAGTTTCATATTACACCATCAATGTCATGCAACTCATGCTGAAATTAGAGAGCCACATAAAGAGCTTAGTTAATCTGTCATGTCTCTGAAGGACATGAAGACTTGTCTTTAACTATTGAAATGCAAAGTGAGAAAGTCACCAAGAATATAAGGAACTTGTATAATACTGACATGGATAAATGTCAGTACTGGAGTAGACACCCAGGGAATTTTGCTGCTTGGTTATCTTAGGCTCAGGCAGTGAAATTCAGCTAAAACCAGAGGAAGCTGTGAATTGCTTGCAGTGTTTTGACTGTCAGGACTTCAGAATCATCAGGACACAGAAAAACCATACCTACTGCTGATCTTGAGAGATTTCATGGAAAACAGCCCCAAACTAGAAATGAAATTAAATGTTTATTAACATCCAAGTGTAATCAAACTAAAAACCACCTCCCATGGAAATAGCAGAGGAAGACACCTGTCCAACAATACCTTTCCATCAGATGCAATTAAAATAAATATTTGTTTTGCATTTTTCCATTGATTCAAAGTCATATTATCATTATAGGTCTCCCCTGAGTGAGTTGAAGGGATTCAGCAGTCTATTTTCACTGATTAGGATTATTATGGAATTCTGATTAGGATTACTATGGAATAATGTGTCAAAGGGATGGCATTTTACATAGCTGCATTATTACCTGAATTTAAGAACTTTTGTAGTTTGGTAAGATCTAAGGTTTGTTAGAACTATATATTTAAATTAATTGACATCACTTAAAGTATACTAGCATATTAGTTTAAGCTTAACCATTAATTCACTTATTAAAAACATTCTGCTAAGGCTAATCACTTTTACTGCCTAGTAAAGAGAATACCAAAAGTCTTTTCTGGCATTAAAGAATGGATATGAATATTCTGCATATGAATGCTCTATGCATAGATTTTAAAGACAATTCCTACCAGACTATGATAGTAAGAATACACAGAGATAATGGCTGACCTTGGGTGTGTCATACGAACTGAAGATTCAGAGATGATCTTAGTCATCACAGTTGTAAGGACAACATTGCTTATTACAACTTGTCCTTTAAAGAGTAAATAATTATGTTCTGCCTAGCGCTAGACTATTATTAAATGTGTGGTGTTGCAACAACATTTAAACAGAACTCTGAGTCTAAATTACCTTGACACACATAGTATTCATGTCTTACGTGGGATACCTTATTTCAATACTCTGCATGTTCCAGGTCATTCCTGCAACTGATCTGATTAATTAAGACCCCTTGTGCACCACAAGAAATGAGCAGGGTGTAGCAAGGTACTAAAGCTATTGGTATGAAGCAGCACTTGCTACTGTGCAGTGTAGCTTTTTCTTGCCTTTCCTGCAATAGGAAAGGTAAACTTCACTCTGTACCACAGGCTCTGTCCTGCGCTTGCTGAGGAAAAGAAATGGTCAGCTCTGCTGCTCCATGCACTTACACCTGCCTTGACAGAATAAGGTACTGATATTTAAAAAAAACCAAAAAACAAATGTGCTTCTTAAATGATCCTCTTTAGTAGTCTCAACATCACATATAAGATACATTAGAGTATTTATTTTTTTTAGTTTTGAATATCCCTGCTTTCTATTTTATTCATTAGTTTATAGTACTCACAAACTCCATATTTTTAGGAGACAAATCCCACCCCCAGAGAGTTGCAGTGCATGCTGGAATTATGTATGGGAGTAAAACCTGAAAATAGACCATCTTTCTGCACTTCAAAGGCCCTAGAATAATCCAGCAGACAAGTGACATTAAAGAACACAAAATGAAGATTCAGAAGCAAGAAATGTGTTGTGAAAAGTAGATCCTGATCTTGCATTAAAACAGGTGTACATTGTGTAGATAATTTTTAGAAATGAGGCATAAGACTTGTCTTGGAGTGTCTAACAGTCTTTTTTATTAGTACAAACTGTCTTTAAATCTGTCCTGTGATTCTTATAAGATCAATCTTTTCCCTTTGCTCTCTGTGACTTCTGTGCCCATTACCTTGCTAGACTTTTTGTTCAATAACCTTCTCCTTTGACTTCCTAAATAAAAAGATCATTTTGTAGTCAGTCAGTTAAACACATGGCTTTTAATGTATGTCTCAGAACAGTACACTTTAAGAAAAAGAAATATGTTTTCTAGATAAAATATCAGAATGAAATAAACACAGAAACAATGTGCCTTTGGGGAGTAAGAAAACACTCCAGGGCTGATTATATTTGCCAGAACACTGAACATGGACTCATCAGATTGATTAAGTCTGTCATAACAACGAATCATGAAGCCATAAAAGACAAAATCCAATATTCTTTCTAAAGATAGAAGCCTATTTTTAAACTATCGAAATAATACTGCATTTAGAAAATTCCTGTTGCTTTTCTGTACAAGTATTTTGAGCAGCACTCTGATATCAAAGATGCTGTAGTAATAAAAGCACAGACATTGCAATGGCAATTTTTTCTTTTTTACATGACATGTATATGTGTGGGCCTGTGCCAGTAAAGACAAACATGGCAGGTAAGAAGTAACCAGTGCCACACATGGAAAGGAAAGGAAAGGAAAGGAAAGGAAAGGAAAGGAAAGGAAAGGAAAGGAAAGGAAAGGAAAGGAAAGGAAAGGAAAGGAAAGGAAAGGAAAGGAAAGGAAAGGAAAGGAAAGGGAAGGGAAGGGAAGAGCTCAGGGGCAAAGGACCAACATAGATTCTGTATGGAAAGAAAAACTCCTGTTGAAAAGCAATGCAGTTAATGAGGGGCATTCCACAAAATATTTTCTATTCTGTGAAAACTTGATCTGATCTGGAGAGAATTCCAGAGTAAGCCTAAAACCAGGAGTAAAAAGTTGAAGCAAACTAGTCAGCTGGGAGGAATCCCAGTCAGATGCCTGTCCAGAGATTTCCTGTTCTCCTGCACACCCTGTGCAGGGCCATGCAGCTCTTTAAGAGCTGCAAATTCTTGGAGTCAGAGCTCATATTCTCCTGATGTCAAACTTCCTGTGCAGTATAATTGCAAGTTTTGTAGAAAAACCAAGGAAAACATCACATCGACCATCACTGGCTTCATGCTTTGAGATACAGACCCACAGGAGATTTTTTTATCTGCCAGATGTAGCCACTGCCCTGGGAACACATCCAAATATGTTTCTCCTCAAGTGATAGATCACAGAGGGACTGAAGGAAGAGCTTATTTTTTTTTCTTTTGTACAGCAAATCACTTTTCTCATTTCTTGAGTATCCAGTAGCTGAGGAAAAACGTTTTCCTGCAGATATAAGCTCAGCTTGTGAGGGTTATGGACATTCTTTTCTTGATAAAAGACTCACTGCTCACTAAAAATATCCAGCTTTTGAAATAGAAATGATTCTCCTTCAGCATCTCTGGACTTCAGAGACACTCAGAAGCCAGTATGATTTGCTATAACCCTACCCCCTCAGTCTCCCCCAGTGTGAAATTATCTCAAAGGAGAAAAAGTAAAACAAAAGTATTAAAAACGTTTGCCCTCAACTTTTCCACTTTTCTGAGGATGATTCTAAGACAAAAGTAGGTAGAATTTGCAGGACCACTGCAGATTTCCAAACAAGTAAGATATTGCACACAATTAATAATCCCTTATCATAAAGGGCATTGACAAGATACACATTGATTTAGTCACACTAGTATTTAAAGAGTACTGCAGAAAAGAGAAGGAAAAACATAATGTTATACAGTAAAAAACTCTCAAATGCTATGTATATCTAGATTCTATTTTGTCTGCAACAGTCTGAAGCTTGCAATTCATCAGCTAGTCCTTAACCCACACTCTCTGCAAGTTCATTACTTCATTGGAGGGAAAAAATGGGCTACATGAATCACAGTTCCTATTGTTGAAGAGCTAAAATTAAGATTTGTGAAGATCAAAAACTGTCCTAGCTTCAGTGTCTATCTAGTCATTTACCCATCAACAAAACGTTTTTAAGCTTCAAAGACTAACCTTTTGCACAGTAGGACATGAAACAGTAGAAACAATGGAGCTCAGCTCCCCCTCTTTGTATTTTCTTTTCATATTTTTCCCTAGTAGTTCAAATTTATGATTTTGCAACAGATTTTACATCTGATTATTGCTCTTCTTCTTGGCTAGATATCAACAACTGCTGATACCTAAGGCTGGTATTCTTATCCTCAAAGCCCAGCTGAGCCAAATGTGTGACTCACAGAGTTCCAACTAACAGTCTCTCTGTTCAGAAAGCCCAGTCTTAAAATGAGATTAATTGAAATGAAAAGACTCAGACAGAAACGTAAAAACAGCCTTAAATAACAGAAAATACACCATGAGCTTGGCAAGTGCAAAGCATTTAATTTTTAAGATCTCTTCCGTGCTTCCACTGGAACCATATGGAGCTTACATTTCCTTATATTCTACACCTACACTATCCTACATTATAATTCACATGAGAATATAGTGGCCTAATCCATGCACTAGTTCAAAACATAATAGAGCATATTAGCTCTACAGTATGGTATTTTTTTTTCTGAGCTTACACAATTATGACTGACTTCAAAGGTCATTGAAATGTATTTAGTCATCCTTCTATTTAATTTGCAGTTTCCCCCTCAGGTACTAATTTGTATTTGCAAATAAAATGCAGATTTACTAATAACTCTCAAGAAAACAAGACTGTTGGTGAAGCATCAGAATTTCTGTCTCAATTTTCAGAATTGCAGTCACATCACAATCTTTCTATTTTAGTATATTTCAAACGCTCAGCAGCTATAGAAATTAGACTGCCTTGTCTGAGATGTTATAATGTCAATAAGTCATCTAAGACCAAGTGCTTGGTCTCTGAATAAAAGTAAAGGAAGAACCAAGAAACTGGAAGAAAAATTTACTGCTGCTAATATCTCATCTCTCCAGTCACGTTCCTGTACAGAAACTAGAATTCATTGAAAATGCAGCCTCACCGATAAATCTTGGTCCTTTAATACTTCCTAACCATCTTAGGAGTGACTCTATCACTGTTTGGTTTATTGGCCAGGCAGTGCTCAAACTGTAAGAACACATGACTCATGGCACTCCTGGGACAAGCCCACAATGCGTATCAACCAGAGTTCCCATTGCAGTGACCCTACAAGGCTGTCAAACACATAATACACATTTTGGGGATGATGAGATATGATCTTGTTACTCCTGTGGACACAGTATATTCAACTATAGTTTAGAAAGTCTTGTACCCAACATCTTTTGCATTGTATAAGAATTCTTTTTATTGCATCAATATATTCTGTCCTATATAGCTTAGGTTTTGTAAAGCCTAAATTAATGTATTATGTCCAAATATACATGTAGTTCGTATATGAACATTAAAAAGGTTTATCAAGGCAGAATTAAAATTTGGCTTTGAAAATTAAACTTTTTAATTTTCAAAGGCAGGAATTTGTTATGTTTTGTTTTGTCTGGTTTTTTGTAAAAAATATTGAATCTTTTAACACTGTTAGATTTGTTTTCAGGGCTGTACTTTTCTTTTTAAACAAAAAATAAAAATATGGGAAAACCCTTGGTATAGTAGTAGACTCTCTGATACAGACATTAGTTCATGTAATGTGCTGTTACTATGGCTTCTTCTTTTTTTTCTGATTGAAAATATCAGAGCTAGAGCTGAGCAGGAATTTTCCTACATAACGTACATTGCTGAAAAATTCTCATTAATTAAAAACAATGCTGAGAATCCATTTCTTAAATGCCCATCTTTTACCCACTGAGGTAGGAGACAGTCACCCTCTCTACCCTTTATTCTCAATTAGGAGACACAAATGATCAAGAAAGTCATTCCCCTCCTTCTAACACAGGCCCTTCCAGATGGTAATTCAGCTTACCCTGGTCAGACACCTGTCTGAGAACATGGCAAACCACCTTCAGGAATGTCTGCTTCTCTCCACTGGCCATCAAGGGTAGATAGGCTGACTGGCTCATAGCTCCAGATTTTCTTAAGTTTGTGACAGAAATTGCATTTGAAGTGTTTGCTGAAACACAGTGGTTACGGTCAGCTTTTCAGGTTCTGCCATTCTCTGCCAGCCGAGGACCACAGGTACCCCTTTATCTGACACCATGGGTTGCCCAAACTCTGCAGCCTGGGGAGGCAGCTTGGAAGAGCCGAGTTTCAGAAACATTACTGAAATTTTCATTTCCCAGGAAGTTATATGTATATATGTATGTATGTATATGTATGTGTATATATATATGTATATGTATTACTTTTTCTTAAGAGCATGAAAATACCTGAGGCACCAAGCTTTCTTATGAATCAGGAATTGTCAACTCAATAACTCCAACTGCAACCCCGTTTATTTCTGGACTTTGATATTTGAAGATGAAGCATTAGAGAAAGACAGCTATTTTAACACCTGGTTTCAATCCAGTTAATAACTTTGCACCTGATACATTTTTCCCCATTAAGTCAAATTTATGTTAATACTGTCCTGGTTACTAAATACTATTTAAAGCTGGTTTATGGGATGATTTCTGAATAAGGTAGGTGTCTAGATTCAGTGAATTTCAGCTATCAGATTATAAAACAATATGAACTTCACAAGTTATCTATAGGTATCCCTGCAAAACAGTGGAATAGCCTGCAGGATGACAAGTAGTGACAATTAGGGAGAGATTTTTCTCATGCTAAGTAAATCTTTGCTTTTATTGAACACAACAAAATCTCTAGCATTGAAAACCACAGAACTTCAGTGTTAAAGTTCGTTATGGAAAATTCAGTTAACCTCGTGAAACTCACTCAATTCTGAAGATACAGGTCTTGAAACACAAGGCATGTACTTAATTCCAAAACTGGATTACATAGGCTGTGCTCTACAGGGCTTAATGAAAAGTGAAGCGAAGGGCACTGAGCTGACAGGCTCAGCATGACAGCTGTATATCTTCTTTTGAAGGAGCAACATCTCTGGCCTCTCTGCACTACATGTCCCAGCATGGTGTGGGCAGACCTGAACTCATTCTATAAATCATACTGTATCCTGAAAGACATCTTTTCTTCCTTTTCTCCCCTCTGAAAAATGCTTCCGGCAATAACTTCACATCTACAACATTCTGCTACTCTTTAGGATCTAGAAAAAGCAGCAAAGGTACAGAAGGGATACACTTTTGTTCTTCAATTCATTTGAGCTCTGAGGGAAACACCTAATGATGTATTTACTGCATGCTGTTTTCAAAGCACTATCTATTAAAATATTAATAACCTATTCATCTCACCCCATGGTGAAGCAGGTGATTTCATAGCTCTACTACATTACAGAAGCAGAAATCCTTTGAAGGATAATTTTCAGAGCTCAACACAACCAGCACATCTTCATGCTCAACAGTTAGAAGATGATATCCTACATCAATTGAGATATAACATCCAGTTTTAAGGCACTGAGGGCAAAAGCACAGTCTAAACAAGACAGTCTGCACTTGTGTAGGTTTTTTCAAGCACAGCAACTGGATCAATAGCCACTTTTCATGGCAAGCATCATTGTATTTGTTTTAGAATCAAATGATGCACATTAAACTGATGCACATTAAACTGATTGCTTAAAGCTATTCGATACTTTTTGGTGATATGGCTGAGAGTTTCAGACTATGTGTAACTTACAGGTCAAGTCTGTCACACAGAAAAGCAATTACTGTTTTCTTCTAAAATGGCAATGCTGCTGCTTACCTAGCATATGAGAGGCAAGTTCATGTCCTTTTCTGTCTCTGCCCACAGCTCTTGCCTTTCTGAAAAGCATCCTGTTCCTCAGAGTCCTAGGATAACAGCAAAGAGTAGAAGCTCCCTTTCTAGCTGAAGCTGGTTTCCCTAAAAAAAAAAAGAAAAAAGAAAAAGAAAAAAGAAAAAAAAGGCAGTAATTAAACCCATCTTGGGCTAGAAAACAGCCCAAAATGCTTGTAGGTAAAGTATTCAGTTAGAAGAAGTCAGTCCTGTTTAATGTCATGTTTAAGCAGCCAGGACTATTGTGCTCCAGTAATTGAGTCCCTAGGCAAGGGCTGATGGCAGATATCAGGATATAGTAACATTTGTGTTACACACCTTCTGCTGCAGCAAGTCTTTGTATTTTGGCACTGTAAGGCAGCTGGAGCTCAACTTTGCTGCCATTCTGTATTTCTGGTTTCAACTCTTAATGCCTGCTCCAAGTAGGATGCTAAACCTCTATCAGAATTATGTATTTATACCATATCCTCATTTTGCAACCTCCTACCTGGTAACTCACTGGCCAGGAGACTCCCAGTGTATAGGCACACCTTAACTCTCTATTTAAGGGAGATCTAAACACATTTTCCCATGCTAGGTCCTCGTTTCACTACTAATTAACTTGATGTGTATTTTTTTTTTCTCTGTTGCAAATCCTCCTAACTTAGGGGATGTTTGATTCACCGTTGTCTCTGAGAAAAAGATACAGAGAATGATTCAGTAATTTAATGTATCAGAGAGAAAAGACCTGAATTTCCATCTGCCTCACATAAGTATTTTATAGGCTATATATAGGCTTCAGCTCTTTCCAGAAGGGCTGGATTAGAGGCAAAAAGATACAGCAAGCTAGAATTGATCTGACAAAAAGGATGTTATGGTGAAGAGACTCTGTAACAGAGTATTCAACAGAGGCAAAGGGACCTGATACAAAATGGAGGAAGAGGACAACAGAGATACGGTATTTTGGAGGGGCAAAGTGTAGAGGTGCAGTCTTGGTCCCAGAAAATCAGCCTGGGCAAGCTTTTCTGCAGGTACTTTTGGTCCAACTCACAGAACAGGACCCAGCTCTGACTTCCCCAGAGCATCTCACCACCTACGCAGTCTCCTTACTGTAAGGTCTCTGCTGCCCGGAAAGCTTTATTTCAGTCAGACACACATAGTCTTGGATAATGTTCAGAGGCCAAGGTCCAGCTATAGCAGCATCCATTCGCTGTAAGTGCTTTTTCTTCTCGCCCCAGCGCTGACCTGGAGAAAGAGGCAACTGCCCCAAGGACACAGTGTGCCCCCATCCCACAGGGTGCCCCAATCCCAGACTCTAGCAGACCCCTTGGCTGTGTGTTTTGGGGTATTTACCACCCGTGGGTTGATAAATACAAGGACACGGGTGTCCAACCCCACGGCCGCTGGCAGATCCCTTGGCTGTGTGTCTCGGGCCATTCGCTGGAGAGGCGCGGCTGCAGGACACCGCTGCGCTGCGCTGCGCTCCCATCCCGCGCGGGCGGGGCGGGGCGGGGCGGCGCGCGCACAGGTGCGGCGGCTCGCGCCGGGC
>VZRL01006280.1:345013-455559 GCA_013397895.1 Origma solitaria | reverse complement strand
GGCCCCTCCCGGCACCGGGCCCGGGGCGGCCGCGGGGTCGGGCTCGGGGGCAGCGGCAGGGCGGGCAGGCAGACAGCCTGACCTTTCCGTGGGAGCTGCTTCCCGCTCCACCGGGGGCTGGGCTGCAGCTGCTTTGTCCTCCGGCGAGGAACCCCCAGCCGGGGCTTTATGCAATGACTGGCCCAGCCCTTTCCTGAAGTTTCACGGCCGCGTCCGCTTCCTGCGCTGCCAGGTATCGATCCGGAGCGGGCTGTGGCCTTCGGGAAGGGTCTGGCCGATGCCAGGGGTAGATGCCAGATGAGTTGAATGCCGAGTGTCCAAAGCAATATACGCTGCCGTGCTGACTCAGTCAAAATGCCAGGCTCTGTGAATCTGGATGTCTGAGTCTGGTTAAGTGTGTCACAGATGTGACTTTGGTGATGAATGAAATTTTAAAGATTATATCACTTCAAATCTTACATTACTTTAGTCTAATTATTTTTCTTGCACAAAAGTAGATGTGTATTTGTGTTTGTATTTACCTTGGTTTCTGTGCAAATGGAAAAGTGTAGCGCATCCCTCTTTCATCTAGAGTCAATTTATTAAGATCTTATACTAAATAAGGTGTCTGCACAGTAAGTTATTAAGTGTAATGCTTCCTGAATAACAACTAGGGATTTACACTGTATGATTAATGCCAGAGCTGCCTTGTTCAGTCCTTCTCCACATCAAGTGGAGGTGAAGTGCAGTGAGCTTCATTTGAGCAACCAGAAATGGCACTGTGTTTGTAAATTCTCTTCCCAGCTCTGCATGCTACTTTTTTTCACTGTGCACCCAAGTCATTCAATGCACAATCAGAAAGAAGACTGTGTTTTCCTAATATAAATTCTTAGAAGTATATGATATGGATTACACCAAAGATAATGGGTCTTTATATTTTGTAAGTAACTCTGCCTAACCGTTTTCTAACACAGCTCCTCTTGCCCCCTGACAGCTGGTTACCATGTAAAAGATTCTTCTTAATCAGTGACTTTCACCAAAGCACGTTTGTATGTTTTATGCATTATTGGCGCTTCGGGTTTCCACACTGAATGCTGCTTGGAGTTGCTTGCTGATGGAATTCCATATGTATGTTGTTCTATAGCATCAGCCTTAGGGCTGCGTTGCTCAAGATTAGAGTCCGGAATTCTCCAGTTACTTTTTGCCCTGTCTTCCAAGTTTTGTCTTTCTACCTCTCACTTGGTGAAAATGTTTGTAAGTCTCTGTAGCCCTTGGTGCTTGGTATCTTGCCCTTTCAGTTCAGCAATGCTGACACTTTTCAGATTCCTTTACCTTATATTTGTGTTAATGAGTATTTTTGTTCACTCTTCTTTTCTTCGGTGCTTTCTTATGTAAGATCAGGCTTTGCTGTATCTTGAATTTGCGTTTTTTTTCTGTTCAGGTTCTGGAGGACCTACCAACCTCTTGACCAGGCTGTCTTCTGCTAGTACATATTAATTCAGTTTTCAACTTTCTAGTAGACTATTTTACTTAAGTACCTACCAAAATCTGATGGCACTTCTGAAAGCTTCTACCTTTTCTCTTTTGCTCAACTTCTCGTTTGCTGTCTCCCTGTATGCCAGAAGCATGGCTTGCTTTCACCCTGTCCCCCAGGAAAGCTGGCATGAAAATACTGGGTGATGTAATGAGAGGAACTTGTGGTTTGGTGGGTTTTTTTATTTATTCTATTTCTCCCTTCAAGTTTTATTTGCATTTGCTTCATCCTGTTCTAGCGATTTTTATTTGAAATCTTGTATCGTATTAGCTTTATAGTGCTATCTGACTTTGCCTGTATTGTGTATGTTTGGGTTTGTTTTTTTTATAGTTGAGGGGAGACTGTGGAATGATAAACTTGCTTTAGTTGCAGCTCTTCTAAAGGCGCTTGACTGAGATATGGTCAAATATATGCAGTCCGTGTAGATTTCTTACTTGAAGTTTAAGAAGCTTCCTTCTGGGAAGAAGAGTTGTGTGGACAGTGTTGAGATGCCTCTACTATACCCTGAAGTCTGGACTTCTGTATACTTCCAGAAGACAGCTCGGCAAAAAAGAAACATTATCAGTTGTTTAGTCAAAAATCAAGTTTGTCATGAGCATGCAATGCCACTGTTGAACTCTTGCTTATTATATTAGTTTTGTTGAAACTTCTTATTTACCAAAAGAAGTAAAAAGGCTGCAGCCAGCTGTTTTTTCCTAATATGTTTCATGCTTAATCCATGGTGTTTGAGTGCTCATGACTTTCTGCTGTCTGGCAAAGCTGCAGTTTGCTAGTATTGGAATGCAGAGCTGTCTGAGGCAGCAGCTATTAACGCGGCTCTGTTAGCAAACCAGAGCGTGCCAGCTGTCTGTGTGACTTTCCCCAGCCAGTGACAGCTCTTGCAGCACTAACAGCATCCCTTTCATCTCTGGTCATGTTTGTTATTAGTCTGGAGTTCCCCAGGTCAGTTCCACTGAAGAGTCTCTTCATCCTGGATTCTGCAGAAATTAACATGAAGCCATTCATGACAAAATGTTTAGGACTTCTCTTGTGTCAGTCCTAGTTCAGCGTGTTTTTAGTTTTGATGTAATTTATTCTTTTTTTCTTTGAAATGTTGTCTGCTTTAGTTTGTGTTACTTTCCTCTCTTGTGTGAACGTTGCTTCTCTGTCTGTCCTTCTCCTTTCTCAGTAGGACCCTCCAGGTTCTGGTTTGTTTTCTTTCCTGTTCACCTAATTATGGAGTAGCATTATCTTAGTGATTAACTCTGGTTGTTTTAACTGAGTTGCAATTGTCTTGGATCTTATTCTGGGAATACTTAAAAACATTGTTTTAAGTATGCTCTGTTAGATAGCTGTCCCTTCAGCATGGGCACTTAACTGAAACTACAAGGCTGTCATCACTAATTCCTTTCTCTCACCCTTGATATTATAGTATCTCTTAAACCTGAAGTATTATATTTACCGTAGGCTTCTTTTCAGATAGTTGCATCCAAGGGTTCTGGAAGTCTTGTAGATTATACTTGTATATCTGTTTTAGCTGCTATTCTTTGAGGCTCTGGGAATTCTTGAGTAGCTAGATAAAATTTAAATCTTACAAATGTCCTTTTGATCCTAAAAAAATATAATGTGGTCCTGTTAGCTTATTGATCACTCATTACTTTCATTGCATCTACTGTAATGCTACTGTTGAACTCTTCCTTCATATCAATAGTTTTTCTGCTGGCTTTTAGTTCTTGCATCAAAAAGGTGATGCAGGAACTTACTACCATCCTATCACTCTTAACTTAGTGAGTTAGCTTTCCTTGCTCTCAGGTATAGGGCCACCATCTGCATTGCCTGCAAGGAAGTTTGAAGCATGTACCTTTCCAGTATTTATTGCATGCTTGCTCTGTGTAAGAATTAAAAAAACTATTTCTTGGTCTCCCTCAAAATAATCTTTCTGTCATTAGCAGTGGTGTTGCATCGAGAACAAATCTACCCTTTGATTTCTGTCTACTTCTTCAAGTATGAGGTATGCAGATACATTGGATGGCTTTGGAAGGTAGAGAATACAGCTGAGGACACATCTGCCAGAGTAGCATTAAGTAATAATTAGGATTGCTGAGTCTGGCAACAATTTCTGGAAGTGGTTTTTATTCTGTATTTGCCTTTTGCCTGTTAAAATAGCTGCTATGCATCTGACTGTTGCTGCTAAAATGTGTGGAAAACTACCTATTGTAGGGCCATACGGTAGTTGCCATATGTCACCTTCAAATTGTAAATCTTGAAGCTGTCAGAAAGACTAAATGATACTTCTGTGGGGAAGAAGCCTAAAAACCAGATTCTGGAACTGTCTTTGCAATCACTGAGAGTTTTGGAAGAGTGAGGAGGTTGGGATGACATTTGACAAGGCAGTTCTCGTCTGTGTACTGCCTGTTCTTTACATCCCTATCTGAACAGCTGTCTACATAAGGCAGTAGATGTCTTCCCAGTGTTCTATTACTGGGAAGGAGTTACACTACTGTTTCTGATACTTGTAGGAAATACTAGGGTATGTTGACAGTAGCTTATGTCACCCTGAAGTTTTGAAAGAGAGGCAACTGAAATTCCTTTGTAATCCTTTTGTTTGTGTAAGTAAGTAAAGCTGGCAGGAATTGGAAGGATATAGGAGAAGCTGTATCAGGTGTGTAGACTATGCTGAAAGCTATTGTAAAGCATTTGAATTTTTCTTACTTTTCACTGTAGAGGGAGGATAATGCATTTTTTAATTCTTGTTTCAATACTGATATTTGAATCCCTTAAGCAATAACCCCTCTTAGAAATCTGTCAAATGAAGCCACAATAAAAAACCCAAACTGTTAACATCAGTCAGGGACCCTTTGACTGTAGGGACTATAATTTGCTATTTCTGTGTAGTTAGTACCTACTTATAACACACTAGAAGTCTCCTAGGCTTGTGGTGTTGTTGCTTGGCGGCAAGGCTGGTGTTGTTAGGATGTTGATATTAAATACTGAATCAAGTACTTAGAAGTTGAAGTGTGTGATGAAGCACAAAAGGAGATTGGTTTCAAACATCATTAGGAACAGTAATCAGTCTTACACTCCCCATTTACAGAGTCACAGTAGACCAAGACCGGTTGCCTTCAGTTTACAGGCTTGCTTGCTTAGATGGACAGACCTTGGACTCTGCTGAATATCTTGTCCCATTCTAAGAAAAAAGTGTGAATGTTCTCTGACATTCTTTTCTCTTTGTTATGCTTGTATTTGGATGCTGTCTTTAATACAAATGGATTGACTACTGAAGTCTGCTTGTAAATTTATCTCCCTATCAAGAAGGCAATTACCTGGGCTGTCAACTGCTTTAGAATTTTTTTAAACTGCAATCAAGTTAAAATAACATAATTGGAAACTTGCAGACCTTAGTATAAACAACTGTAGATGTTTTGAGCCTTCAGAAAAGGTAAATAAATTTCTGTATCACATGAAGCATTCTGGGGTTTTTTTGGCTTTGTGGGTTTGTTTGTTTTTTTAAATGTTTACTTACTTCATGTCTGGTAGTGCTTGAAACCTGTTTAAATGATCTGTTACCAGAATCCTAGTACAAAGATGCACACTGACACTGTTGCTTGTTCAACAGTAAAATCAGTTTACTTTGGTTATAATATTAATGAAAATACTTTTCAGTATTTATAGTTGTGCTGTACAGTCATTGAGTATCTGTATGTGAAGACTTGGCCTTCTCTCTTAAGGGTGGCAGGCGCAGGCTCTTAGGAGTGTGGGGAGAGACTGGACAGGAAATATTGTAGTACCAACATTTATGTAGCTAGAACTGAACTTTAACTTCCCTATCAACTAACCAAGCCCAAACACAGTGTCTCTTAGCAGCGGGGGAGGAAAAAAAAAGTAGTTTAAAGACATGAGCAAACTGGCTATCAAAAGAAATGTGGAATATTCCAGGTATTTTTACAGCTGTTTAGACTCTTTTGTGTAGACATTTTAGTCTTGCATATGATATCTGTGGCTGGGAGACCAATTTAAATATTTGTGTAAGATCGCCACTTTTTGTGAAGCTGCTTTTGCTGTTTACCTCTTTGATGTGTGGTCTCTTCACTGTCTTAATTTGCCTGTATAAAAATTTAATAAACAGTGTACTTCCTCAAGCTGTAACCTCAAGCAGATGGATAACTCTTACAGCTCAATGCCCTCAGCTTGTGCAAGGCATCAGCTTTGGCTCAGTGTCAGTGTAAGAAAGCCTTGTGACAGCTCATTGACAGCTCACACTAGGGCAAGGCAATGGCTGCTGTACCTCCTCAGGTGAAGATCTTTCCTGTCTTCCTCCTAAGGTGCAGAAATCCCTGAGAGGACACTAGGGGAGATGCAATGTAGTTGGATTATGTTGGAGATCAGTTCCACACATCTTCAGTGCAACTTCTAGCTCTATAGTGAAGTTCTAACACAAAGTACTAGCCTATTAGTAGCTGATTGTGCTGTATGGATGTTCTGTATCAGTTGTTGCAAACATCAGATGTTACTGCAGGTCACTTGGCTCAAGAAATTTCTAGTACTTCTTGGTGTGTTTCTGTTGCAAGGCTCACATTGCTTCTGTGAGGTTAGATTGGTAAAGATCATGTGAGCGTAACAGACTGGAATATGAATTGACAGATGCAACTGGAGGCCTCTGGCTGTCCAGTGAGGCTTTGCAGTATCCTTCTATAAGGAATAATAAAGGCAAAGCCCTTTGATTCAGGGTCATTCTTAAGTGTAGCAAAGGGAGTGATATATCTTGAACTCTAATAATAGTAAGGAGCTGTATCACTGGATGGCCTAGTGATAATCTGGTACTTAGGTGTTAGTTTTCTGGCCTTTTTTCAAAGATAGTGCCTTCAAAGACCCTTAGGGACCAGAAACTCCCTTCAGGACTATAACTTGGTGCTATATAACCAGGAATTTTTTTCCTAATTCCCTGCTACTAAATTAAACTACCTCAATGGTCTCTATTTGTTCTATGTGCTCTTACGTGTTGCTGACTCTGGTTGGATGAGACTGAAACTTAGGAATTAGTTGCTGTTGCAGCTCTTAGAGTGGTAATTGTCTCCCCCACGAAAAGAGCCCTTAAGACACTTCACTTGCTGGGAGGAAAAAAGCATGGCAGGCTTAGCCTAGGACATGTGAGTGGTGTGTTGCAGTGTTGGGTAACACCAGTAGCCCCTGTAAGGAGGGGGCTTGTTTCCATCTCCTGACTCTTACAGTGCAGAAAAATATTTTCAAATAAGTCGCAAGAAATATGTTTAGGTTGTAACAGAACTGAGTTATTTGCAAACTTGAAAGCTTTTTACCCAAGTGGGTGCAATCTCCATTATTCAGGACTTAACCAAACATGACTGGCTGAGACCCAAAGTGGCATGATGTAACTTTGAACTTAGCATTACTATGACAAGAGGCTGGACTAGGTGTCCTCCAGAGGTCCCCTTCAACCTAATTATTTCTGTGACTATTAATAAAAATATTTGTGGGACTTGTTTTTTAAATTTTTTTATTATGTTGCAAATCTTTAGATTCTCCAAGGTGTATTATAAAGATGCAGAAATGCTTACATGCTGAGTTTGCTTCCCTATGTTCAGAAGTTATTGGCAGTCTAAGTTGTTTCTGTTGTGTGGACCATGAGGGTGAGACAGTTCCTGAAAAGTGATTATTACTATTGCTGAGACCGTGGTTTTGCCTTTTTAAAGTGCAAAACACCTCAGTTCTTTTGGTCAGGGCTACAGGTGTGTGTGTCTTTGAGTGGTCCCAAAGCTGTGGTTCTTCCATTCTTTAGTGACATTAAAAAACTGCTGCTGCTGCTGGATGCTGTTTATACAAACTGGTCTTTGCTTTGTTCCTGAATATCCCTTGTGGAACAGAGTGATGCTATCTTCCCTCTTTGGTCTGAATGCTTTAAAGAAAGAGCAACTGTTCTGCAGCCTTTAGAGGGCCTTGTACATGATACAGATGAAGCAATTAGGTATATCTATGTGATAAGCAGACTTTTAAGGAGGTACTCTTTCCTGGAAAGGTTACTCCCTCTTTAATGCATGCATTCTATAGGATTTAAGAGAGTCAATTATCAGACATTAGTCAGGAAGTAGTCAGCAGTTGATTTAGCTCAGGTGTCACATTGTCTTAGACTGGCTCAGTAAGGTTCATTTGAGCATGATTCAGCTATACTTTAGGAACTCTGGTGCTTCATAATGTTCTCTTGTGGCCACAGATAAATTTTCCAAGACGTAATTACTTTGCCTTGTGAACAGGTAAAGTTGTTCGGTGATATCTTATTTTCACGCTGATGTTCTGAAGAGTTAGGCTGATGAACCTATGACTAGTTAAATCCATCTTCACTGTACTGTCAACAAGTTGTTTTCAGGTATTATGGCAGAGTAAAATGAGTTAGGACTGAGCTATGATTTTTATTGGCATTGCTGAGTGGGATAGCTCACAGCTGGAGGACTGCAATGGATAAGAACAGTTGCTTAGGAAGGGCAAGTTGGGATGGTGGTAAAGGGGAGTTGCCATTTGCTGTGGGAGCAGTGGGGCTGCCTGTGGCTTTACCTGGAGATGAGTGAGCCAGCTGAGAGTTTATGGGTCAGGAGTAGTAATGAGGCTTTCCTTGGGCAAATCAAGCCTAATGTTCAGAAACATTGATGCTTATAGGGGGCTTGAACCACCCTTATTATTTTCTGGAGGGACAGCACAGCAGGGAATGAGTAATCAAGGTAAGTTTCTGGCATGCATTGATGCCCGTATCTCAAGTGGTTGAGGACCTGTTTCTTACAAAGAATGAAAGGTTGAGGATGTAAAGGTTAGGAGTAGCCTTGGCTGCCAGTGGTCATGAGGTAGAAGAGTTCAGGATCTGAATGGGAGACAGCAAAGCAAAGAGTAGGATTGCACCCGTGATCTTCAGGAGGGAAGATTTTGTTCTGTGCAAGGATCTTCTTGGAAGAATCATTTGGAAGATGGCTGTGAGCCAGGAAAGCTGGTTGGCTACTTCTTAAAGCTCTAGTGTGGTATATTGCAATGAATAGGAAATGGTAAAAAGGCATGAGGAGTCCTGTGTAAACAAACAAGGAGCTTCTGAAAAAGCTTGGACATAAAAAGGAAACATACAGGAGGTGGAAGCAGAGGCTTCCACCAGGGAGAGGTGGCCCAAGGAGAGCCTGGAGACATTGTTCAAGCATGCAAGGATGTTCCTAGGTCAGAAAGCCAATGTCCACATGGAGTTTAATCTGACAAGGGGTATGTGAATGGCAACAAGGGGAGCATTTGCAAATAATGGGCAGGAAAAAAAGAATGGAGAAAATGTGTGCCTGCTGCTGAATGGGGAGGGGAACTGGTCATAAGGGATGTGGAAACAACTGAGACATTCAGTGCCTTCTTCACTTTGTTCTTTACTAGTAAGACTTGCTTTCAGCAGTTCTAGGTATGGAAGGCTTTTACTCTTAGTAGTAGAAGAGGATCAGGTTCGGGATCCCTTGTAGAAATGGGATGTACACAAGTCTGTGGGCTCTAATAGGATGCAGCCAGGAGTGAGATAGGCTGGCCAAGGTAATTTTGTGGTTACTCTTATTAACTAAGGTCATGGTGGCTGGGGGAGTTGGTTCTTGGGGCCTGGACTCAGGCAAATGTCTTTACTATCTCTGAAAAGGGCAAGAAAGAGCATCTAGGGACCCATAGGCCAGTCAGCTTTTCCTCTGTCCGTGGAAAGGTGCCAGAACAAATAATCCTGAAAACACATGAAGAGAAATGGGCAGTAGTTGGTATGGATTAACCAAAGGGCTGTAATGTGTGACCAACCTGATAACCATCCACACTGAACCGAGCTGGATGGCTGTCTTGATGGATGAGAACAATGGGTGTTTTCTTACCTTGACCTTTTATGAGGCTTTTGAATCTGTCTTGTAACTTCCCCATTGATAAGATGATGAAATGCTTTCTGGATAAAGATACAGTGAGGTGAACTGAAAATGGCTTAGAGGCTAAAATACCAGGCTCAGGGTGGTGATCGACATCTCAAAGTTGAGCGGGAGGCCAGTCCCTTTTGGTGTAGCTCAGGGGTTGTTATTGAGGCCAGCACTGTTTACATCTTCATTAATGACATGTGCAACAGGATAGACCCCACCCTTGGCAAACTTGATGGGGTGCAAAACTGGGAGGAGTGCTTGATAAACCGGATGGATGTGCTGCTACTCGGGAGCAGGCGAGTGAACAAGTGGAAGAAATGAGCCAACAGGAATGTTACGAAGTTCAACAAAGGGAAATGCATCGCTCTGTCCCTAGGGAGGGTGTGTTGGCAGTGCGGAAGAGATGCTGTGGATCAAAAATTGGTCATGAATCAGTAATGCACCCTTGCCACAAAGAAGACAAACGTCATCTTGGACTGGATTTCCAGAGGAGAGATGTCCTTTCCTCAGCACTGGTGAGGCTGCATCTGTAGTGCTGTGCCCTGTTCTGGGCTCCACAGTACAAAGAAACAGGGACAGACTGGAGCAAGTCTAGCAAAGTGGCATGAAAGGCGCACGAATCTTCCCCTACAGTCAAGTAGAGGCTGAGAGCACCGAGATTACTTAACCTGGAGGAGAGAAGGCTACTGGGGCGTTCTTATGCTTGTATATAAATACCTGGTGACAGAGAGTAAAGATGATGGCGGTAGACTTGGCTGTGATATCCAGTGATTGGACCAAAAGGCAATGAATGCAAATTAAACACAGGAAATTCCATTGAAAGATAAGAAGGGTTGTTTTTTGTTTGTTTGTTTTGTTGTTTGGGGGGGTTTTTTTGGTTTGTTTTTTTTTTTTTTTACTCCAGGAAAGGCTGAATAGGATCAGGTTACCTGGAGAGGCTGGGGAGCATGCATTGTGGAAGCACCAAAAATCTGACTGGGAGCAGCCCTGAGCAATGTGCTGTATTTTCTGTACTCTGAGCACGGGGGTTTAGAGTAGCTGATCTCTCAGAGTCCCTTCCAGTCTCTGCTACTTCAGATCCATTTCAGTTTTTGTATCACTTACAAGCTCCTATGGAGTCCCACTGCAGATACCATGTAATTTTTTTTCCTTTTTCTCCCCAGTGTGCAAGTATCAGCCTATGTAGATTCAAGTTTGTTAAAAGTTGAAGTCCTTTATGAGAAAGCAAAGTGATTCAAAAAGTAGTAAATACAGACTGTGGTAGAGCTTTGAATTTTCAAGACATGTAGAAACCTTGCTGTGGTTTGTGCATCCAGAGACAAAAAGGACCAAATCTAGCCATTTGAAGCAAGTAGGAATTGAGAGGCTACAGTAGAAGGGTTACTGATATCCTTTGTTTGACTGAAATGCTGTTTAAATCTAGCTAGGAGACTTACCTTCACAACTTAAACTGCTCTATAGAGCTGGTAGAAAGCTGCTTAGAGCTAGTGTCCCTTATGTCAGAAATTTCCCTGTATCTGAAAACTACTGGTTTGAACTCCATATTATGACTAACAATGATTTCCTCTGGAAGACTGGGGAAAAAAAGAGACTACTATGGATTTCTGTTTTTCTTCCACTCTGGCCTCTTACCTGATTAATGTTTGCTGAGAGCTTGAGCAATGTTAGTTCTCTTAACATTTTTCTCTTGAATGGCTTCACAAAAATCCGTTCCAACAAAACTGCTTTATTTTCTTTGTGATGACTTGGCAAATTTAGAATTTGAATGGATACCTATTTGTTCATCTTCGTTTACAGTAGACTCTGATTATGTGATATATTGCTAACTCCTACTTATCTTCCACTGTCTTGTCTTCATCACTTGTTGCTTTCCATTAGGTGATAAACTTGTATGTCTGAATACGTACTGTTAAGAAGCTTCTGCCTGGTGCTATGAAACAGCCCAATCAAGAAAACCTGAGTTCCTGCCTTGTTTCCTGCTTATCCAAAATACTGATGAGATTTGTCTTCCTCTGACCAGAGGAGCCAGATGCTTTTCTATTCTGAGGTAATGATGAGAAGAGGAGGAAGAACTTGGAGGATCAGAGAACATCCTTGTGCTGCAAGTCTGTGGTAGATGTGGATGTATTTGTTGCTTATGGAGTTGGTGGCAAGTTTTATAGGGGAAGTTGATCTGTGCGGTTTTTGTGTTCTGCCTGTCTCAGTAACCTTAAATTGTCAATTGCCCCTTTCCTCTCTTGAGGAAAGGTGTTTGCTTCTGGTAGGTGATGGAAGAAAAAGAGGTAGAGACTGTAGCTCAGTGGCTGTCAGAGTGGAGCTCTGGACAGCCATGTGTGATAGTTGGAGGCAGTGTTGCCAAGCAACTGACTTTGCAGGTGTGGTTTGGTACAGGAGCAGTTCTTTCTCTAAAAGCTGTGCCTGGCTATGATTTTGTGTTTAAAAAAGAAAAAGGAAAAAAAAAAGAGGAGTTGGTAGCTTTCTCTCTTGCATGGATGAGAAAAGGACTGCAATATTCAACATTCAGCTATTGATTGCTATACAAGAATAATGCATTTTTACTGAAGTCTTTATATGAAAATGAATAAAGATTCATAGTACAGGACTTCATTGGTAGAATTAAAGGCGGTAGTAGTCCTATAAGAAATTCTGCAAAAGAAGATGGAAGTGATTCATCATGTAACCTGGCATTTTTGAACACAGCTGAACTTGTAGGTGGATTCAAAACATGGCGGTGAGTGACAATCAGGAATGAATGATCATTTAAAATATGCTCCTGGCAATGTGTGCTCGAGTAATTTGGGTTTAAATTTGTCATTCATAACAATTTATAGAAACAACCAGTGTATTGATAAGTAATGATGCTTGTATAATATAGGGACTGAATATCCCATTATGTATGTATAGGCAGTATTTGTTCAGTTGCCTGTTATCTGTAGAATGACAAAAATATCCCTTTAAACATGACAAACGCCACACTTTTATGTGCACCCTTTACATCTTCAGAGGAAATGTGCTTGAGCATTTATGCAGGGGTTGAAACAAAGAGACATGTCAGTAAGGCACTGAGTGCAGGCTTTTTGGTCTTTGTTCTCATTGCCAAGTGATAACCTGGGTTATCCTCAACGTTAAATGTATTGGACTGCTGTCTGGGATTGTCTCAGAGGGGGCTAACTTTCTGTAGCAGTGCTCATGGAGCTGTGCTTTGCAGCTCTAGGAAGGTGTTGATAACACACCGATGTTCCAGCTGCTGCTGAGCAGTGCAAGTGCAGCACAAAGCTGTCTCTCCAACCTCCCCATAAAGGCCGCGGGACTCGAGGTGGGCAGAAGTTTGGGAGGAGATGTAGCCAGGACAGCTGACCCAAACTGACCTAAGGGATAGGCTGTAACAAGTGATACAGTAACAGCTAAGAGAAGGCAGAGAGGTGTGGAGGCTTACTTGTTAAGGTGTTTGTCTTCCAGAGCAACCGCTGTGTACTGAGACCTTGCTTCCCAAGAAGTGGATATCACCTGCTGATAGGAAAATAAATATTTTTCTTCTTACTTCTGCACATGGCCTTTGCTTTTCTTCATAAAACTGCCTTTATCTTGACCCATGGGTTTTTTATCTTACTTTCTCCTCTTTGGTGGGTGCATGGTGGCCAGACAAGGTTAATGACTACAACTGCTGAGGGTTTCTTGTATGTTCTAAGTACAAAGTAACTGTCATTCCCATTAATAAAGACTACGAAGCCTTAGTTCACTTTTCTGGGTGTTCTGCAGCATATAGCAAGCAACTTCTGAAAGAAGTGATGCTAAATACCCGTTGCCACTTGTCCTGTTCACTGCAATTTCTATGGAGCTTGGGTGTTCATGGAGTCCCTACTTAAAAAAGATTATTCAAAAAAATATTTATGGAATGAAAGGATTCTGTCAAGTGTTTGGTCTTAAATGAGACTTTAAAAAATACAACAGATCCAAGATCTCATGCTTGAGAGTCCTGCAAAACTTTGAGAGTACATTTTGAGAATTAATACTTCTGCTGCAATCTTAATCGTACTTTGAACTCATACTTCTGTATTCCAGACTAAATGCAACTGAATGCTTTGGTATTGTATTCCATTTTTTTTCCTGGCATCTGAAGAAATGATATTTTGAGGAAAAGTATTGTAAGCCACAACCTACTTTTTACACAAAGCACAGAAGATCAATTTGGAAAAACAACTTACACAAAAAAACCTCTGAACTTTCTCTCCATTTTTTTTGAAACGCACATCTACTTAAATCAGCTGTGAAAAACACTACTTAAAAGTAAATTTGTTCTTTCTCCATCACATGTAGCTGACATAATGATGTCTGAGTATTGATGATTGTCTGTCATGCTGGAATGTTTAACTGTGTTAGTTTGAATTATATTTAATTTAGTATCTCGCAGGAGACCAGCATAGTTTTAGGAAGCAAGAAGACACCTTTAGAAAAATTCAAAGCACATTTAAGCCTTGAATGTGTGGCATGATGAATTTGAATTGGATATAAATAAGTGACTTTGTGGTTTAAAAAGGGGAATATTTTTAAATACTGGATGAAGTTTTTCCTCGAAAAGATACCTTAGAGCTGTTCAAAACAACTGAACAAAGCCCTAAGCAGCATGATCTAATTAGATCTGATTGAAACATCAAGTTAGTTTAAGTGACCTCAGGAAGTCCATTTATGTCTAGATTATTTTATAGTTTTTTGTTCACAGACTGAGAAAATACAGAAATTTTTTAACACCTGCTCTCTAAAAGATGCATCTCACAGAGCACAGATACCTTCTGTTCTGTGTATTGGCCCAAATCCAGCTTCAGGGATGGGTGTTGAAGCACTTCATGGTGTGATCCATTTGCTGAGACTTTGGCAGAGTGCAGTATTGGGGTGTGTCTAACCCTCACATGTGGGTTCCAGGCATTCGTGGAAAGGATTTATGTCTATGCCACTGGAGCTTCAAGTGGAGAAAAGGCCTGATTCTGTCTGTCCTCTTCAGCCTGTTCTTTTCCTGGTCTTCTGTTAATTTAGTACCCTGAGCTCCACTGAAAGTCCTGCGCTGAGGATTGATAATGTTGTTACAGGGGTCATCCAAGACTAGAGTTGCATTTGTGAGGTAAGCTGTTCCTGTGCCTGAGAACTGTGGTATATTGGTGTTTGCGGGTGGGCCGATAGGCACTCTGTAGGTAAGAGAGACGAATGGTGCAGCCTAAAAATCTGCTTGATCTGATCTACGTAACCTGAAGAGGAAGGGAGACAGTATATAGAGGAGGAATGTAGGTGAATGTCTCTGCAGTGAATGTGGATGTTGTGGAGGTGCTGTCAGTGGGATGGCAGAGAGAAACAGAAGGGTAAGAGTGAGAAAACTCATGAGTTGAGATAAAGACAGGTACAGCAAAAGCTGTGCCTACAAGCAAAGCAAAACAAGGAATTAATTCACTATTTACCATCAGCAGGTGGGTGTTCAGCCTTCTCCAGGAAAGCAGGGTTCCATCACATGTAACAGTTAGGAAGCTATTCACTACTAATGTCTTTCCTTTCTCCTTCTTACTCCAGCTTTTATCGCTGAGCACGGCATTGTGTGGAATATCCCTTTGGTCAGATGGTGCCAGATGTCTCAGCTGTGTCTGTTTCTGGCCTCTTGCCCACCCCCAGCCTGCTCACTGGCAGGACAGTCTGAAGAGCAGAAAAGCCCTTAATGTTGTGCAAGTGCTGCTCAGCAATAGCTAAAGCATCCGTGCGTTATTGACGCTGTTTTGCTCACAGATCCAGAACACACCACCATAGGGCCTTCTGTGAAGATAATAAACTCCATCCCTGCACAAACCAATACAGCAGAGGTGATTGATGCAAGACACAATCTGTCTGGTCTTTATAGATGGTTTCAGTATATTTCTACTGTGTAGAGTCTGAAATTTGGCACTTCACTTTGCTTGCTTATGGCTTCGATAGGTTCACTTCTTGCTCAGTATTAACTGGCTGGGTGGCCAGGCCCAGAGAGTGTTGGTGAAGGAGGTCACATCCAGCTGGTCACTAGTGGAGTTCCCCAGGGCTCAGTATTTGGTCCAGTCCTGTTTAATATCATTATCAATGATCAGGATGAGGGCATTGAGTGCATCCTCAGTCAGTTTACAGATGATACCGAGTTGGGTGGGACTGCTGATTTGCTGGACAGCAGGAAGGCTCCACAGAGGGATCTGGACAGGCTCGATCAATAGGCTGAGGTCAGTTGTATGAGATGCAGCAAGGCCAAGTGCTGGATCCTGCACTTGGGTCACAACCCAATGCAGAGCCACAGTCTGGGGGCAGAGTGGTTGGAAAGATGCCCAGTGGAAAAGGACCTGGGCTGGTTGACAGAGTCTGAACATGAGCTAGCTGTGCCCAGGTGGCCAAGAAGGCCAATGGCATCCACACCAGCAATAGTGTGGCCAGCAGGACCAGGGCAGTGATTGTCCCTGTGTGCTTAGCACTGGTGAGGCTGCACCTCAAATCCTGTGTCCAGTTCTGGGCCCCTCACTTCGGGAAGGACATTGAGGTGCTGGAGTGAGTCCAGAGAAGGGCAGTGGAGCTGGAGAAGGGTCTGGAGCACAAGTCCTATGAAGAGCACCTGAGGGACCTGGGGTTGTTTGTTCTGGAGAGTGATTAGGGCTCCCCTGAGCCTTCTCCTCTCCAGGCCTCCCTGAAAGGAGGTTGTAGCCAGGTGGGGGTCAGCCTCTTCTCCCAGGCAGCCAGTGACAGGATAGGAGGAAATAGCCTCAAATTGTGCCAGGGAAGGTATAGATTAGATATTGGGGAAAAAATCTCACTGAAAAGTTGCTCATGTATTGAAACAGGCTGCCCAGTTCCAGTGGCTGAAGTGGTGAATCATCATCTCTGGAAGTATTAAAGAGCAGGTAGATGTGGTACTTTACCTTGTTTGGTTAATGGTGGAACTTTAAGATCCAAGTTGTCTTTTCCAACCTTAATTGCTCTGATTCTACTGCTCTTGGATAGAGGAATTTGAATCTCTGGTTTCTCTGGGTATCTTTTTCAAATTTAGGTTCTTGTTGGAGGGGTTATGGGAGTGGATTTACCTACTTTGTAATGTACAAGAAAGCACATCTCTGGAGTCACTGGGGTCTGCACAGAGGTTGCGCAGTTTGTGGAGTTTTTACTTGGGGATCTTTTCAGTTATATTTGCAGAAATATGGTAAAGGGAAGCTGATTAATGCAATTGCTAGATAATGCCTCTGGTAGAAAAAGGTTAATTCTTGTTTATGGCAAACAAGCTACATTATAAGCCTGTATTGCAAATGAGTCTTATCTCTGAGGTTTTTGTCATAGTTGAAGGAAGAACTTCAATTGCTGACTGAAGGGGTTTTTTTGCAGCAGGTGCTTATATAATCTTTATCCTTTGCCTGGGTATGCAGGGGGGTTGCTAACAAAGTAGCACAGATTTACACGTTTCTTCTTCTTTTTAGTGATGCTTTTGCTTAATGCTTAGCTATCAGCTTATGAAAACCTTTTGTAAGAGCTTGCTGTTCCCCCTTTCCCTTTTATTTCTGCAGATAAAAGGAATATATATTTTAAACTTAAAACAGTGTTTTAGCATTTCCTTGTTGACAAGGAAAAAATTGCAGTCAAGACCAGCTCCAGAAGCTTCCTACTAATACTGTAATATGCTGCATAACCTTGTCTTTTTCAGAAAGTATGAAATGCTGCTAACAGGAAATGACAGCTTGCACACCTTATTCTTGCAGCCTGAACTCTGACACAAGCAGTCTCTCTCTTTACGAGTGAACAGCCAGGATAAAATTGGAGTGCTACCCCTTAGCCAATTGAAATTTTATTTCTGAAGCTGTTAGGTTATTGAATGTGCCAGGGTTGGCAGCTCTGTCATGTCTGATACTTAAGGCACTGCCACTTTCCAAAGGGTGCTGTAGCAGGGTATCCCACAAGGCTGATAGGAGTGCTGTGGCTGTGTCCTGTGTACTCTGCACATGTTCTCCATGTACAGTCACAGGCATGTGTGCTCAGGCTAACCAGGTATGAGTACAGCAGGCATGGTGCCAGCCAAGGGTTGGGAGCTGCTCTCTGGATAGTTCAGGAGTTGGTTATGATTCTGCTTCCCTGGGCAGTGTGAGGATGGGTGAAATCTGACGTGTGAGGTACTACCAAGTCAGGAATACAAACTTTGGGAGATTATAATCTCCTTTTTCTCTTAATTTACATGAGGAGTGATCAACTATGTATTTATGTATATAACTTTATGGTGAACTTTAAATATTGTATTTTATTTCACAGCTTAGCTTTTGTGTCCTATAATCACCTAATGTTTAATAAAACGACTTTATTTTGGAAAAGCAAGCTTATCTTCTCACAATCTAAAGTCAAAAAGATTTTTGGTAGCTGACTATTTGTTAATAAGGCAAAAGAAAATAAATTCTTTCACTTTCTCACCTTACCAGATTGCTTGTGCCAAATGGCTCTTAGACAAGAAGATTTGTTCATCTCAAGAATAAACTGACACTACGTGTATATCTCTGATAGCTAATGTAACCAACCAGTCCTCTGATTTACAAACTGTGCTTTCATTTTCCACACTGAATTTTCTATATAAAGCTTTTGCTGTTTGAAATTACTTGGATGCATTCCAGAATTAAAGTAGTTACGAAGCCAGCCACTTGGTTTTGTGGCTTGAACATAGAACTAAAGGAACATTCATGTCACTGTACTTGTTTTCTAGTTGAGGTTTCATACCACCCTTGGAATTTCTTTGAAATGCTTTTAGCAATTTTTGATGCTACAGAAGCAAGTGGATAAGTGAGCTGAAGGAATAATTGAAACTGTTTGATACCTCTTTCTCTCTCTGAATTACAGAGGTGGGACAGGGTTGTGCAGGGGAAGAATTTCATTCATGGTACTTCTACGGAGCCTATTTGGAGTTATGAATAGGTCTGTACTTAATGGATTTTTTTGATCACTTTAATGAGAAACGGTTATTCAAACCAAAAGACAAACTTGGAGGAATTCTGTCCATGAAACGGTCTACGACCTACCAGACACTGGCTAAAAATAGCTAAGCATTGCTTCCAAGGCATGTCATCCCACTGTTCCTGCAGTGGGAACCTTGAACCATATGAATCTCAGCTGCTATTAAGCTGGGCTCTGGAGCAATGTACTCAAGTTGTCTGCCTTCAGTGCAACTTTATGATGTTGAGTTTGATTTTATTTAAAAATATTAAAATAGGCTATTACACACAGTTCTTGTTTATATTCCTATCATGCTTTTCTAAACATGGTAAATTTGAAGTTGTCAGATTCTGGTCTTGAGTCTCTGAACACAGGCTTACTAAGCCAGCTGTTAAAGCATACTAACAACTATCATTTGAGCTACAGCCCTTTGTTGCCTTTGCTTATATGAAACAGTATTTTATTGCATACTTTGACACCTTAAAAGCACATAAAGACTGAGCTTGCATGGTTTTCCCTGTTTTGGGTATGGAGGTAAAGCAAGGAGGCCTCTCCTATTGTAAAGGAAAAGAAACTATGCTTAATGTGGGGAGTAGATGTGACACAAGAACATGCTTCAGGCTGTTTGTTCTGTTTAATCAGAAACTAATTCAGTGGATCAACTGATGAGTAAATTGTCCTTTATCAGTAGTCTCAAAAGACTTAAGGTTCAAGGGCCTTGAAGAACATTTCATAGAATAAAGATTCTTGTACTGTGGTTCTTGCGTGATTTCGTTTCCTTCAAGATCTTTATGCAAGATCTTTTATTCTTTCAAAGATTTGTTTAATTCACGAAGTCTGTTTCAGTGGACATTAGCATTGCAATTAAGCTTTTTGTGTTGGGGGTGGGTAGGTGGTGTTTTCTTGTAGAATTTTTTTCTCTCCCCTCACCCCATCCACCCCAGGAGTCTGTGAAACAAAAATGGAAATGGTGGATCTCCCTTTTGTAGGAAAAACTATACAGCCTCCAATGAAACCAGTAAGAGATGGTCTTTGAACCAGCAGGATTAGACTGAAAATGGATGATAGTAAATGACTTTTTTGCAGCATTTCAGTGTTATTTTGACTTAAACCCTGTCTCTAGTGTGTTGTGTTTTGAGGAGAGAGACTTGGAATCTCTCTAAGTTCTGCCTTGTTCTTTTGTTCTTCCCTGAGTAGCCACTGGAGAAGCGACTGTTTTGTGTTAACTCAAATCTTCTTATATTGAATTGAATTACATAAAGTAAAACTGCTGCTTACTTGTTTTCCTTCTTTTCGCTGTATCTGCTATAAAAGGGTGCTTGTCTCCTATTCACAATCTTTATTTTTATCTCAGCTTGGAGAAGTTACAGATGTTTTTTAAAGATACTCTTTGCTAACTTGCTTGAAATCTTGAGTAGCAGAGCACTTGAGCAGTATGAATTAGGTGTGGGAGTAATGCAAAGAGAGAGAGCACTGCATGGGTATGCTTGGATTGATACAATGACTGAGGCTTTCTTTGGCCAGCACGGATAGCTTTTGGGAGCTCTCAGGATGAGTCAGGTGTGTAGATTTTCTTGCAGCTAATTCTCTGTTCCACAAGATGGAGCCAGTTCTTTGGCAAATCCAGTCTGTCAAACAGCAGCAGAATTTGGGGAAACAAATGAGAGTTAAAGTAACTTCACTGCGCTTTATGGCTAAAGGACAGGCAGGGTGCTGTTGAGAGAAAAACAGAACTGTTGTCTGTCAGAAGTCTTTAAAGACATTGGCCCAAGATAAGTTTGCTATAGACTATATTAGAGATGCAAAGTTAGTGCTCTGTTGTGTGTAATGCTTGACTTCCTTCCTTGTAGAATTTCTAATTGGTAACTGAAAGAATGCAAAGTGAAAACTAACTTTGTGTTTATGTGACTCTATCATAAAAGCCTTATTTGAAGTTAGTTTTGACAAGCTTTTTCATTTAAAACTTTGTCTCAAAACTTGTTAGTTTCCTGGCAAACTGGTTTTATGCAGTGTAAAGGATTCAGAATTATTTGTTGAGATGTAAAACGGTTGTCTTTGACAGCACATGTAAAATTGAAAGGCTGCATGCTTGCTCTTTTTATGATGCAGGGAAGGAAATGGAGGGAAGAAAACTCTGAATTATTGTAATAAGGGAAGCAACCATCATCGTTTGACTTCATAGTCGAATCTGCAGTGATCTTGTTCCTTTGTGGATGTTTCTCCATTATGTCATATCCAAAAGCTTTCGTTATATTTTGCCTCTTTTTAATTTGTTCTGATTTCCATTGCCTTTTTGGTTTTCTTTCTGCTACAATGTTTGTGTGACAGATTCTCCTACTCCTGCCCAGTCTTGCCTGATAGTGTATAGACTTTCTCACTAATTTCTTACTGCAGGTGGAAGCTGAATAGCAGATGGAGAGTTGACTGAGAAGTTTAAAACAGTTAAACGATTTTTTAACTAATCAAATGGAGAGCCAAAGCAATGTTTAACACTGTATTGACTGCTTGGATTCCTATACAGTTAGTATATGAGGCTTTTGCATTTTTTGTAATGCTGATAAAAGTCCTTTTTCCTCAGCATTTTAAATAAACCTTGTTGTGTAAGTCTTGTTTTGTACCTGATGCAGTGCTATACGTGTGCTGATGCAAAATAAAATTTGAGCAGTTGGAGTAAAACTTAAATCTTGGACTTGCAAACACTAATGTCGTTTGTGTTGTGTTTCCTTTGAAAATGCACTATACCAGCTTCAACATTACAATTCCCATAATTATTCTTGCCCAAAGATGTATGTCAGCTGTATGCACAAAAAGATGTTTGTATCATGCAGAAGTACATAAGAAGGGCTTGTCAGCCATGTGTGAATTTTTATTGTGGCTTCTTGAATCAACATCTTTCTAAAATAGTGGAGTAGAACACGTGGTCCTTACTGCATGAGTTAATGGGGACAGGGAAGAAAGTGGTATTTGGGAGTATGTGCATTAAGCATGTGTAAGGTATGAGTCCAGTTTAAATAATATGAAGGAGAAATCCGTCATCAAAAATTGTACCCTGAAAAAAGAGAAGTGTGAGGGAAAAGTGGGAAAGATTTTGAAATATGTTGAGGGAAAAGCTTTCACCTCACCAGAGAATATGTAAAAATGATGCCTTTTTCACAAAATTCCCACTTTGATGTGCATTTTAGAATGAAAGAATGGCATGTGAGATTGGATAACTTTTTCAGCAATTTAAAAATTGGCTTGAAATCAACTTATCTGAAGCCTTTTATCTAAAATTATGCAAATTGGTTTCAAGCTCTTTATTGCACAAGTTTTAAACAGCTGAAGTTGGTTTTTGAAATGTTCACAGCTTTTTAGTAGCTGTAGATATTTCTGTGAGTAGGGTGAATGTTTGTTCTATGCAATAACTATACTGGCATGGAAGTCTACTGTAACTGGAAATAAAATTTCTAGGTTTTTTCTTAAATTCATGAGTTATCTACGAACTCTGAAAACTTAAAGATATAACAGGTGTTGTGGTTTGACTCTGGCCAAATGCCAGGCACCTACGACATCTGCTGTCTCTGCTCTCCCCTGCCACAGCTGTGCAGAGGAGAGGGAAAAAAAGTTCACACACACAAAGGACTCATGAGTTAAGGAGCCATGGGAGGCTGCACCGAGGGCAAAATGGGATAAAACTTATAGTTGCAACCTGATTTATTGCTAACCTAACCCTAAAAAGAGTCGGAGGAAGATAGTGAGAAGTAAAAATAAGCTCTTAAGGAACTGTTTCTCCGCTCATCCCCCTCCTTCCTTGCCACCCGCTGCATAGAGGGATGGGGGGGTGGGGGGGGTTAGGTCAGTCCATCACTGAGATTTCTTCTGCTGCTCAGGGAGAGGAGTCATTCTCTGCATAGCCATGGGTCCCTCCTATGGGAGAGAGTCCTCGGTGAACTTCTTTGGCCTGGGTCCAATCTCATGTGCCGCAGCCTGCCTGAATTTGCTGCAGCACAAGACAAGTCCTTGTCCACAGGGTGCAGACCTCTGAGCCGAGGTCAGGCTCTTTCCATCCTGGGAGCAAGGCCTTTCTCTCCACTGCGACTCCCACTGCATCGCAGCCTCCTTCAAGGCATCCACCCACTCTGGTGTGAGTGCCTCCCCACGGGCTGTGGGTTGATCTCTGCACCCCACCATGGACTCCATGGGCTGCGGGGGGACCACCTGCTTGCCCTATGGTCTTCACCATGGCTGGCAGAGGATTGTCCACTCTGGCACCTGGAGCACCTCCTCCCCTACCTTCTCCACTGACCTTGGTGCTTCCTGTCACATATTCTCACCTCCTCCTCTGACTAAAAGGAAGTGCATGCACCCATTGTTTTGATTTCTTCTGAAATATGTTATCACAGAGGTGTAACTAGCATCTCCTAATTGGCCGAGGCGTGACCAGCAGCATGTCCATCATCTTCAAAGCCTTCGGACATTGGCTCTGCTTGACATGGTAAAAACTTCCACAGCCTTCACACAGGACACACAGGAACCATCTTTTTGCCCCCCCCACCCACTAGCAAAAACTGGGCTAACCAAAACCACACACAGGCTATGTTGTTTTCTGGTGGCTTCATTTTTTTTCATTCTTAGAGCCCAAATGGTCTCTAATAAAGGACTCCTTAAGTACCCTAAATATGTGACAGTCAGTGGTGTTTCTGTGCACCTGATTGAATTATACTATATATTTGGGATGTGCCTTTGGGCACTTGGGGTCTGATGTCCCTGACTGTCCCCTCCTTGCCTCTTGCTTACTCCCTGCCTACTGTGTGGGGATAGAAAAGAAATCCTTGACTCTGTGCAAGCACTGTCCAGCTGTAGCCAAAGCATTACTGTTATCAGCACTGTTTTGGTGAGAAATACAAAGCACATCTCCATAGAGTCTGCCATGCAGCATGTTAACTCCATCCCAGCCAGGCCCAGTATATTGGGGAATGTTGCTTGGTGTTTTCCATTTAACATGTGATAGCCAAGACTGCAAATTAATTTTTGTGAAGCTGTATCATGGCTAAAATCCACCTTTCTGTTTAGCTTTTACAAGAAACTTGCACTTGTGCCGTGTTTAAATTTCCAGTCAAAATTAATCACTCCTTTTTACGAAGGCAACTGAATTACAGTTTTCAGTAAGACTAAATACACACAGTAAACCTTGCAGGCCTAAAATAATAACCTAGTTATTTTAAGGATTCCTTAAATTGTGTATGACCTAATGCATTCAAAATCTTGTCATGATTTCTCTGGAAGATAGCACACACCTTCACAGCCACCTGCTAAGAACTGAAATAGAAATTGAAGTCTAATCAGTAGACTATGTATAGAAATATGGAAAAGAAAATTTAGAGTGAAGAAAAAAAATTCGATTCTCATCTTGGAAGCAGCAATCTGTCTTAGAGTTGCTGAAGTTTATTCCTTGGTTCAGCCAGGCAGTGTTCCAGGGACTTCACAATATTCTAGTATATAGTCTAGTATAAATATTGGTCATTTTCAGTCCTATGGCTTTTTCCCTAAAATTAACTTTAGTACAGGTTGAAAGACTGAAAATATTTTTAAGCAGTTATCTATATCTTAAATGACCAAAGAAATAACTTCAAGTGTATTTTTATATCGGAGTGATGCAGCAAGCTGCTGAAGTGCACATTGGCTCTTCTACTAAAAATTCAAGTGACTTTCAGAAGAAAAAAATTACAATTCTATTAAAACTTATGTCAAACATGACAAGTATTTAATTTTATTATTGGCTGATTGAAGTTGCACTGTATAGTGCAGTTTTTGGTAGATAAGATAGCATTACTACTGATATGTAAAGGTGTTTTAAATAGTGTAAAATAGCAGTCATCTGCTATTTCTTGATCACTATTCTTGATCTTTACAGGATTCTTGATGTCCATTGTTCATTTCTGAAACCAAATATCTGTCTTCTTAATTGGCTAGCCAAATACATACAACAGTTAAACCAGGTTACTCCTGTAAATTTTTTTGAAGAAAACCAAATGTATCTTTAAGGACCCAATAAAAAGAAACCTGTGAATATATGTATTAGTGCAAAATATTTCTTGTGTACAGAAATAAGGATCCTGACTTCATACAGAATTGACAAAACTGTAAATTGCTTATTGAGTCAGTCCAAATTACTATTTAACGTTTTTCGCACAGGAAAGTTTGCAGCCTAAGCATTAGTTCACTGGTTGGTTGAGTTGAGCATAGTCGGTTTGATGCCCACACAGAAAACATTTTCTAACTTTTCTTGCCTAGAGCTTAACTGTGGCTATGATTGATTTGTATTAATGAAAACATTTTTCATTTGAAGTGTTTAATATTGTATATTGTCATTACTCGGAATTAAATTTAGAGGTTACACATGAAAATTTTTGTCTGGCCTCAGGTTTGCCTGTTATTCTATTATTTAATTTGTTCCTTTATTGCTTAAATATATTTGATTTCCCTAATTTATTTCATAAATAAGTACAAATTAATGAAATTTGAGCTTTTGGAAAAATACAAAACTGTTCTTTTCCAGGAGAAAACCAGCTACTTCACAAGTTGTCTTACTTTTTTTAACAAAGTTTCAAGTGTAATATTTTAAATACAAGGTTAATAATCTCTGTTTATGTAGACTTCAGTCATGTCAAGACCTCCTTCCAGTCTTGTCTCATTAATGTGAAATTTGCCTATCTGGGATCTCATAGCTGAGGCAGTACCTGAAGAATAGGAAGATCAAGTGATGTGTAGTTGTACAAACTCATGTGTCGTAAAAAGTTCATAGTGGTTGTGTAAACACCCTATAGGGATAAAAACTTGGACAGCATAGAGATACTTTAGTTAAACACTTTCTGTCCCTGTAGTAACCTGATCAAAACAGGCTCCAGTTTTTAGAAGACACATGAGTTATACTTTGGGGGAAAAACTGGAGAAGTTTTTTTAAAGAAGACTTTATCTTACCTGTTTCTAAACAGTAATAAATTAATCACATAGATTAATCTATTGTGTAAACTGAGATACTTGATCTACAATGGAGTGGCTAAGAAGGTTTTTTATTAAGTTTCTTCTGGTGTGCTATTTTAACGGAAACTTGATTAATATGTTGAGGCAAATGACCTACAAAACTCTTATCCTGGAGCACTAAAACTGAAAGTAGTATAAATTTTAAGTGGGGCCTTCATGTAATATAAATCTAGCAAGTGTAAGAGTGAGTGTTCTGTGTCTGTAGTTTTATAGGGGGAAATATAAAGGCAAATCAATAGGTTGCTAATTGTTGAAGTAGCTAAGACACATTACAAACAGTCTGATCATTCTTATCTGACAAGTAGTCGTAACGTAGAGTTGCCATGTGGGAAAAGATGTGTGAGTTTTGGTGAGTAACTCTTAGATCTCTTGACCCTTGAAATCTAGTTTTATGATAGTAGCACTTATTTTGAAAACTGCCAGTCATTTTAATGATTATGGTCTTAAAGGTCAAGCAGTGTACATCAAGTAGCCTGACTTTCTGAGGTATTGAAAAAGATAAAGTAAAAGCAAGGTGATTACATTAAAAGTCAGTATTTCCACTAGTAAGAGTAATGCTTCTTGCAACAAATGTGGGGATATGTGAAAGTGTCTTGGGATTTTCAAGTAGCAAGTCTAACTTAAAGGATTTCTCCTGCTTTCTTGTTTTGGTTATTGCTGATCAGTGCTTGAACACTATCAGGGCTTTTCTTTTTTCTGTTCTGTTCTCCAGAGTTGAGAGGGCGAGTGTTGGGTGGGCAAGAAATTGGGAGGAGCACAGCTGGGACATCTGCTGACTCTAATTGACCATTCCATTCCATGTGCTCAAGCAACAAATACTCAAGGAAAGGAAGAGGAAGAAATTACATTCTTGGTTGTGGTGGTGTCGTCCAAAACAAGTGTTGTGGGTGCTGAAGTGCAGCTTTCTAGGAAGTGGCTGGACAGCTGCCTGGCCATGGGAAGCAATGAAGAAATCCCTTCTTTTCATTTTTTCCCCCTTTGTGTGCAGTTTTTGATTCACTTAATAAAACTGCTGTCTCAGTCTGCAGTCTCCTCACTTTCCTACTCTTTTCTCCCTGTCCTCTAGGAGAGGAGGGTGAGTGAGCAGCTCTGTGCTTGCCTGGGGTCAAACCAGCACAGTCCTAAGCTAAAGATCAGGAGAGGGAAGCATAAAGTTCTTTTATAGGTTCCAGGAAAGTGTTCATACAATATATTGTTATTGAAATGCAAACTACTGTAGTTGCAGGAGTGGTCTAGGGGCACAGGTGTTGTACAAAAGCAAAAAATAACTGCTTGAAATGTTCTCCCCTTCTTCAGTGTGCCTTCTTGCTTTTGATGGTAATTATTTAATCTTTGAATTCCTTAGAGCTCAGAACTAGATGGACTTCAAAGTACTGCCCTTAACAGTGGTGATGGAATAAATTGATATAAATATGTTTAATTAGAGACTAAATAGTAATTTCAAGTGAAGCATCTTAAGTGTCACTGTGATAATTCAGGTCAGCATACTTAGACTGGCTCAACATGTCAGCACAGCTGAGAAACGATGGTAAGGTTCATAAATCAGCCTGATTCTGTTAGAAAATCTGTTGGGCTGAGAATGGCAACTCATACTGTACTTTAGAAATCAAGAATACTGAACATACTCCATTTTCCACCATTCTTAGTCAGATACTTTTATCAGTTGGTTTTGCAAATCTCTGTATAATCATTCCCTAAGAGCATGCATGCTCCTGTTGTAGAGTCTATGCTGTATGAGGTATTAAAGGATTTGTTGCATTAATATAAATGTCCTGCATTTAATTTCAAATTAAGTACGCATGCATGTCTTAAAAAGCTTTTAAATGGAGAAAAGGAGCGACTTCTACTGATTTCTGTTGATGCTTCATCTGAGGCATAGCCATAAGGATTATTCAAGATGCAAGCAAAAACCTTGTTGCTACTAAGCCAAGTTTCTAAGGTTTGTTTGTTGGGTTGTTTTAGAGATGGGGTGGTGGACACAACATACAACTTTCTAGGTAAACCTGACTAGTTAATGTTTTGTGACATTATTTAGAAGTAGAAATCTGTGAGCAAAATTGTTAACAGTGGAGGTTGTTAAAAGTGATAGATATCCTAGAGGAGAAACGGTGAGTCTTTATTCAAGCCTGTTCATTCACGTTGTCAGTATAGAATTATGCCGAAGAAAATCTTCATAGTATACGGACTTTTGAAAATAACTGATTTATTTCCCATTCCTTTTAGGTCCAAGATGGGCTTCTTGGAACACTGGTGTTTTTATCTGCATCAGATGTGCGGGAATACATCGAAATCTTGGGGTTCATATATCAAGGGTCAAGTCTGTCAACTTGGATCAATGGACGCCAGAGCAAATACAGGTAAATATGTTTCCAATTTGGAAGGGATGTCAGGAGCACTCTTGAAAGGATTTGCATTTATCATGATGCCCAACTTAAATGTCTCACAATTCTATTAGCTTTTACGTGTATCATATTTCTAGCATAGTGAGCCTAGGTTCATAAAACTCACTTCAGAAACTGGTTTAGCTCTCATTTCTCTATCATTTTAAATGTATTCTACCTTGCCCCAGGGACTCTTAAAGTTACTTCTGGTAGTATCTGTAGAAAAAGTGTTGTAAGCCTTTTTAATAAGGGACAGGACAGTAGCATTCAAACATCTGTGTGATGTCTGGTTGCATTCTTTTGATGTATCAGGCACTATTGTTCCATGTATGCTCCAGTCTGAAGCCTCTTCCTGCCATCAGAAAATTTTCTTACTCCTTGTCTTCATGGTCTGAAGTGCCATTCTGAGAAATCAAAGCTTGTCTTTCCCTGAATGGGTTAGTTTACACTGCAAACAGTATCCATGTTATTAGCTTTTGTCCATCAAGCCTGGGCAGGCAGCCTGCCTGGGCCGTGGTCATATCTCCCAAGACATGTGGCAACAGGGAGGTCTCCAAGTTAAAAACTTGTAGTGTCATTTAATCACTCCAGTAGCATTCTGACTGTTTCAGAGTTTAAAGTATCAATGGACATGAGCTAACTATTTTCTACCACTTTTCCTTAGTGCATGCAGGAAATGGGAAATACTAAAGCAAGACTACTCTATGAAGCTAATCTGCCAGAGAACTTCCGACGGCCTCAAACAGATCAGTATCCTTTTTGTTTTGGCTTTCACATTGAAATGACTTTTAATGCAATTTAGATGTTATGACTCTTTCAAGGAACTGCAACAATTGTCAGCTCATGTTATTTATTTCACTGATATTGTTGTATAAGAAATGACAGTGGAAGTCGAGAACAGTTCAGAGAAGGTTTAAATTACTTCAGTCATAGCAAATCTACTTTGTAATGAGATTTGGCAAGCACCATTTGTTTTTGCTTTCAAAAGAGGTGACTTCGTAAATTCCCTGTATGTAGGAAGTTAGAGTGATACTGGAGAGCTCTTGAATATTCTGTCTTTATCTTGAGTAACTGCCAGCTGAAGTTAGAAGCATTTGATCAGGAAATAATGAGCTGAATGGTAAAGTAAAATAAGCCATTGCATCTTACTCAAGTGAAGCATGGATTTCTTTGTCTAGGTGACTAGCATGGGAATACATAAATAAACCCAATTTCTCTGATGGCCACCAGTTGTGTTTGTGTGTGATTATCACTAGGTATCTGGACAGGAAGGGTTGGAAGAAAATCTATCTACTGGCAGTAAATAACTTTTCTCAAAAAATACCTTTACTGAATCACTAGAATAATATATAATGGCATTAACTTAGCTTTGTTTTTTTCCTTGGTTTAGTGAAGTTACTCCGTAAGTAGGATTTTCTTCACCTGATCTTACTGGAACTCTTTAATTATAATGAGATCCTAAACACCTCTGAAGTGAGCTGAGTCTTTCCCCAGCTACAGGAGCTGATAAACAGATTTAGTTGTAACTTGATCTGAATTTGCTGTGTACAAAGGTGATTTTGGTTCTTCTGTTTATTAGATACTACACTTGATATGTTATGCCAGAAGATTTTTGAAGGGTTAGACTCATCATTATAAAATGCACTTGAGCAAAACAGATGAGTTTTTTTCATCTTCTAGTAGCTTTTGAATTAAACTTGTGTCCTCATAAGAAAAAAGTAACTGGAACCAGATAGCACGGTAGTATTCCAGCTGTAATATTCTAGAACTTTATTTGAGCTGTATGACTGAAATATTTTGACTAAAACTTATTAAAAAATGGATCTTGAAGATGTATATGTTGTTTTTACTGCAGCTAACTTGAATTTACTGGTGCTACTGCAGGAGAAGGAATAATGCTTTTAGCTTTTCTTGTCAGATCCGACCGAAAGTCTAAGTTTTAGACTTTCAAAATAATTCTTCTGTTCATACTGTATACCTTGAATTAATTGCATAACCTTTTGAATAGTTGTTAGCTTCTAACTGGTGGATTTAGTCTACTGAATATATTTCATTGTCTGTGCTTTCTTTATTAAAACTGCACTACCAGGAGAGGTGATACCAACATTTTCTGATTTATTTCTCAATTTTCCCATAACTTTGGCGGCTACTTACCTACTTGGCGTTCATGACAGGCTGTTGTGTTATGGATGTTTGCCTGTTGTATCACTACAAAATCAGCTTGGTTTGTCATCTGTTTTCTGGTTGTGAATATTCTCATAGTCTGAGTATTCTTTTGGATGAACTGTGAAAATATTTTGCATGTGATGATCAGTTTTGTGTATGTTCATCTATATTAGTGTTTAACTTCCTGTAGCACTAAAATATACTTCTAGTTTTAAGGTAATAAAGTGGAGACACATGAGAAATGTGTATGTGGGATCCACCCAAAAATCTCCTGCTAAATATCCCTTATCGTTTCTACTTCTGAATCACAAGAGTGACCTTTCTGAGCATTTTTTTCCTTCCCTTGTACTTGGCAGGGATGTTGTAGTGTAGAAGCTAACTTTAAGGATTGTTGTGATTTTTTTTTGTATGGCAGCTTTAGTTTCCTGTTGAAAAATGTTTTTTCCCAATAACAGAGTGAATAATTTTTTGCAGTATTAGTGCTAAGATAGTTGTGCCTTTGAAGTGCTCAGGATGCAATTTATATATATTTGGAAGGAGGTAGAAAGCAGTGTTTTGATCTGTGTAACTTTAGGTGATACTTGCATACAATTTGAAACTTGCATACAAATTGGAAAAAATACACTTTGATGCACAGAATGAAAGGACTGAGTGCTCTGAGTTCAGTGTTAATCTTAGGACATAGTATGTGGAGCTAAGATATCTTTCCATCGATTGAGGAAAAATTGTTTTTGAAGTTTAAGAGGCAATGAGTTTGAGCTTCCACAATTGCAATATCAATTTTTGAATGGATAATCACATTGCCAGACAAAGTAATTAAAATTTATTCTTCAGATCCTAGAGAGTCAGCTTTACTAAAATTAAAGTATTCACACTGCTTTGGATGAGCTGCTTTATGGAGCTGAGAGAATAACTGAGGAAAACAACTAGCTCTCCTTTTTGCATTTGAGCTACTAGGTTGTCAGTTCTGGTTTTCTACATCAATATGCTTGCTGCTATTTCCATCTTTGCTTCAATATCTTTTTATCACTGGTTGTTTTAGCTTTTTTTTCCCTTCCACAGAGATGTTTGTTGTAACAGGAGACTCTCATGGAGGACTTAGTGCTCTCAAAGAAGTGTTTAAGATCAGCATTTGATAAATGGTATTCCTTGTGCAAATCAAAGAACGGGTACATATATTTCACCTTTTTTCTGAAGAGAAAGTATTTTCTCCCAAGTTAAGATAGTAAATTATAATTATTTGCCATATATGACTACCACTGTTCAAGTATTTTCAATGCTACAGCCACGTAGATTATAAATACCAGGTGAAAATGTCCTAACTGTGCAACACGGAGTTTCTTATACTCTGCCTTTCTCATGTTGCTTTCTTAAGAGATTAAACTGATTTATTTTGTGTCCTACAAGGAAGCTCATTTTGGACATTGCAATAGCAGTTGTTCTGTGTAGAGTGGTTTGTTCTGCTGTTTTAAAAATACAAAATGAGATTAATCAGGTGCAGTTTTTTAATTTGAATAACCAATGAGCTTTTTAGGTTGATGTTACTATTTATCTGAATGCATATTTTCCTTAAACTAGCTACTTCCAGAGCTGTGGAATTTTTCATCAGGGATAAGTATGAAAAGAAGAAGTATTATGATAAAAATGCAATGAATGCCTTCAATGTAAGTAAACACTTTAACCAAGAATCCTGTCACTTTTTTTTTTTGAAAGCTACATAAGAGAAATGTAACAAACATTATGTATGTTAAAATATTTTACAGTTGAAAACTTTTTGACTCAGAGCTGAGTGCTTTCTTCTCTCTCTCTTGAAGACTGTTTGTAGGTTCTCTTAAGTTTTACCTATGTTGTCTATTACATTTATACCAGCAAAGCATTATGATCCAACAGGTAGCTTGTTTATGACTCTTTATATTGTGTTTTTCACTGATGGGTAGTTCTTTAACAGTATAGTTTGAGTCTTTCTTATTTATCTTTTTCCATGTTAGAAGGATAAGATACGATTACTATTTCTGGTGAAATGGTCTTCCTTCATTCTCTGTAAACCTTGATGGGAAATCCTAGGGTGTTTTGAGCCCTTCTTCTGCTGCATTCCAGACAGGTGTTTGCAGTGAGGTGCACTGCAGTAGCAAACACAGGCAGTATGGTGAGCCTGCTGTTAAATCCTGTAGCTGTGTGTTCACTACAGTAAGTTGGTGAGTGCTTCTCTGGCAAAGCAGTTTGGAGAATTTGAAGCCTTACTGAAGTTCCCAGTCTTGTTAGATTTTGTTTGTTTGCTTTTTTTGGTACGTCTGTCTCTGGAACATATTATCTAGTTTATACATTTTTCTTTGTATAGTTGTATTTATACTTAAACATATACTCTTCTGTACCTACATTATTTAAGTATGGCCTAACATGTAGCTTACTACTCTGCCTTAATAGGCAATGAACTTTGACAGGGACAAGTGCAAGTGTAGGTGTAAAGCATGGGGTGTCAGTGCTATACCATGGCAAGCTCTTCTGGAAAATTTCTTCACCCTACTTACTTTTGCGGAGAGCACCATGTATCCCATTTTTTATTTAAATTAGCGTTACTGGGAAGACACGTGAGCTTTTTAGCACACTTTTTATTATCACCTTTTGAACAGAAATGCCTTCTGCTTGAATTAGGACCAATTTGAGAGGCATACATGTATTGTCTTTTGGTAAAATGAATCCCTTCTGGGTATAAGCAGGTGATACAGAAGTGCAGAGACAGGGTTGCAATGCCTAAGTGTCACTTTCCTTAATGTGGTAATTTCACTGAGGTGGCATGTAAAAATGTCATCCACTGTTCCACGTTGCTTGTGGTAAAAGCTTCCTGTAGTATAAAAGTTGTTTTGAATAGATTATTTGAAGACATGAAGTACAATATTTCTCTTAGTGTGATTTTGGTGAGTTCATAAGCTTTTCAAGTTTGTCTAGCAGTACGTCTCTATACTGTTTTTATTCTATGTGTTGAATCTTGGAGTATGTCAAGGTTCAGTTTTTGACTGTCAGGATTCACTTGCTACAATGAGTTACCAATTTGTCTTAGGTTACAAATTTTTTATTTTATTAATTATATGAGATCTTTTGTTTTCTGACAAGACTGTTGTATTACTAAGTTTGGGTTTTAGAGTTGCACACTATAATAACAAATTAGCTAGCGCAGAGGCCAATAATGCCATGAAAGATGCAGACTGAAAATATGCAAATATGATTTTTTTTTTTTTTCATGGTTCACTGGAAATTGATGCAGGATAAAGCTGTGGGCAAAAAAAGCCTCTGTGGTTTTATTGTCTAGTTACATTTTAAATAGAATAATGCATTTAAGTGGAAATCAAATATACGTTAGAATAATCTAGTGCTCACTGAGAGCAACTTGACTTAAAAAAATATTTAAAATCTAGTAAAATGCATCTATATCAGAGTTTTCTGATCTGTCATTTTTGGAAAAAATGTGAGATGCAGGTTCTGTATCACTGTTCAGAACTAAATGTGTGGTGCAATTTACTCATCTGTTTTAAGTGGGTTATCAGTAAATAGTTACTCTTGTTTTCTTGCTCAGACCCAATGCAGGCTTGTGGCTTATTTATGAGAAAGATCTCAGAGGCTGACACCTTGGAACAACGTATTGTCCTGTAAATGACACGTGATGTGGTATTTTTTGTTGGAAAAAAACTGGTTTTGCTCTTTGAATAATCAACTTAGGAGCAGCAGTAGCAGTTAGCAAGTTAATGTATTTTAAGTATCTTTAGCATAATACTGTTGTCCTGGACTTAATTTTCTGCCCAGCCCCATTCTCAATTTTTAGGCATATGCAAACTATGAATGATGTAAAGTATAGCATAGAATCCAGTAAGTCAAACTTCAAATAGCAGTGAAACAATTAGGGCAACTTCATAAATGGTGCATCTAAGGTACAGCAACAAGAGCAGCCTCCTGTGCAATATGCTTGCTGTTTCACTTCATTTATCCTTGAAAACTTGTAAAATGCAAGTGGGAGCTTGCATTGCTTCTGTAGTTAACTACAGACAGTTGCCGTAGGTCAAGTAGTGAGAGGTGATTTTGGATGTTAAAACTATTCTTCAGGTAGTACAGACACGAAACGGTTTGGAAATATCATTCCACTTCGAAACTGTACTCATCATCACTTTCAACCATAGGAAATTTTTTTTATATTCATCATAGGGTTTTTTTTATGCACAGCAATCCTTGAACTAAAGGGTAAAGCATGCAGAACAGTTTCTTCTATAACCATCCTAGCCCTGAAGACTGTTAAACCTTTTGTTTGCTTTGGACTCTTTACGGTCCTTTAGTTTATTGTCTCCTGGAATGCTTTTATAAGAAGATTGAAGAGCACAGCTTACAATTATACAAACACCTTTTCTCAAGTATCTGAACTTGTATGCTTACGTAAATGACTTGATGGACTTTTTCAGAATGGTTGCACTAAATGTAAGTGAGACAAATATTAGCTGTGGAGAATGTTCTGGAGTGTGTGGTTTTATGAAAGTGATGTTTGAACAGAGTATTCATCTTGACTGATAATCTCTGTATTGAGTCTCAACTTACCAGAGCAGTGCAACTGGTTATGTGGAGGAGCAGTTGTTAATGAGGCTCATGATCTTAGACACAGTGACAAAAAGAAATGGCAAATCCTGCTTGTTTTAGTTTTTGTGGAGTTGGTAAGAATCTTCCAAAATTACTGGCTAGAGGACTTCAGCTTTGAAGTGGATTACACAGTTCACCAATAAATAATGAGGAAATGTGCAATTTTTAGAACCAAGGTTCCAGAAAGAGTAAAATCTGTCTAGAAAATGCTCTTGAGTAACAACTGCTGGGGTGACTCCTTGAGACACAGGACTACTCTAAAGGAATTGTTTCTGGTACACAGCTCTAGTAATTGAATTTGACCATATCTATAGCTACTAAGTTAAAAATGTACTGAAGTTGCAGAGATTCAGGAAGTCAGGTTTGAAGCAATCATCCTTTCAAAATTAAAAAAACCCAAAACTTAGCACCACCTCTTTCATGTAAAATAAAAGATAATCTTCCAATATTGTTTATTTTTTAATCTAGTACAGTGACCCTTACACCATACAAGTAATGAAGAAAAGCAGTGAGGTCACTGTGTTGAGTGAGGATAAAGGTTAGCTATGTAGGTATCATCACAATCTCTGCAGCTTTTAATAAAAATAAGTATATAGGAGAATGCATATGGAAATTGCCTTATTCAGGGTGATGGTGATTCAACTGAAGTAGATTTTGAATACTTTCAGTTCAAAAATCGTGAACTGGTACAATCTACTCCAGTTCATGAAGTGGGAATATATTATCACATCTTGACAATGTTTAGAGAGTAGTAAACAAAGTTTCCATATTTAAGAAAGGTTGTGAATTATGCATGGGGCAGAAGTTTCATGTAACTCTTAAGTTCACTGAAGGAAAAGAATAATGGGTCTACATTTTTCATGTTTTCCTAAGACATTGTGTATAATTTAAGAAGTATGAACTTAGGCAACTGGCTAAAATATGTTGTGCATTTAAGAGATTGTGACGGCACACTTTCCAGAAAGTTATCTTAAAGGAGATTAAATCTATAATATATTTACTTCACTAAAGTATGTTAGGTAGGCGTCTTAAGATCTACAAATTGGGGTATGACAGGGTGCATGAACATTTCAGTTTGTAGTAGCCAGCATTCAGAAACAATGTGTCATTATCCTAGAGAGAGGTTACCAGTTGTCCCTCCCCAAATGCAATAAGCGTACTGGGGTTTTTTGTGGTCTGTGAAAAGCTTTTGAATCAAGTGATAGAACTTGTTTTTAAAATATGCTAATCAAGACAGGCATCAATAGAAAGCACTGAAATACCATACAAGAGTTATGACTTGAGGGCAGAGATAGGGAAAGGGGGGTAAATTATTTTCAAGATATTTTTGTTAGAATGGTTTGATCTACAGAATTGCAGAATAGCTTGGGTTGGAAGGGACCCTTGGACATCATTTGGTTTTCCTTGCTCCAAGTTGGGTCATCTAAAACAGGTCGTTTAATCTCATGTACAATTGAGTTTTGAATATCTCCAGGGCTGGAGACTCCACAACTTCTCTGGGCAACCTGTTCCAGTATTCACTACACCCTCACAGTAAAAAAAAATAAATTTATTCCTGTATTTCAGTGGAGTTTGCTGTGTTTCAGTTTATGTTCAGTGCCTCTTGGTCCTGTTTCTGGATGGCACAGGCAACAGTCTGTCTACCTTAGTCTTTGCTCCCTGCCTATTCCCCACCCCCCAGATTTTTTTTTTTCTTCTAGACTGAACCATCTGAACTCACTAAGCCTTTCCTTGTCTGAAAGGTGCTCAAGTCCTCTAATCATCTTAGTGTGTCTTCATTGGACTTGCTTCAGAGGGCCCACATCTCTCTGTTACTTGTGACTGCAGAACTGGCCATGATGCAAGCTCAAGTCCAGCTTGGCCACCAGGACCTCCAGGTCCTTTTCTGCAAATCTGCTTTCCAGTCACTCAATACTGAATCCATACTGGTGCATGGAGTTATTCCTCCCCAAGTGCAAGACTTGGCCCTTTTCTTTGAACTTCACGTGGTTCTAGATGCCCATCCTGTCTGTGGTGCTCTGAATGGCAGTACACCTATGGAGTGCATCAACCACTCCTCCTCTGTTCGCATGCTTTGCAAACTTGTACTCTGTCCTGCTGCATGGGTCATTACTGGAGAAGCTAAATAGTGTTTGCCCCAGTATCAATGCCTGGGTGTACCACTAGTGACTGCCCTTCAGCACCTTTTTGCCAAGCAGTAGAATAATGAAGGAGTTGGAGAAGCCAGATGCTGGATTTTCAGTAAGCTAGCTGCATTCCCAGTAACTCCCACATGCAGGGTCTTGTTTTCCCCACTTCCTTGCATTTGGGGAATACTTCACAAAGCTGGACCACATAGCTATAAATTGCTATGTCCAAGTAAGCAAAACTTTGCCAAATCTCTGGTGACTACATTGCCAATTTAACATGGATCATGAAAATGTAAATGATCTTGCATGCAGCAGAGCAAGCCACTTAGGGGAAAAGAAGGTATTGTTCTGAAGGGCTGAGAAATTCTCACTAAAGACAATTTTCTCTGGAGCAAATACAGAGAACACGGGTTAGGCTGGACAAGAGAAATGGAGGAGAATTCAGTAAGAGATTAAAAGCATCCGTTTTGTTTATCCAGTGTCAACATTTAGCTAAGCCATGGTGACTCTAAGATCTTACTGAGGTGGTTACCAAAAGCAAAAGATTAATAATTTAAAATACAAAAGGTAGGCAACAATAGGTGTGGATGTTCTTGGTTAGAGTTGGAAAAAAATACTTTGTTTCAAGTCTGTTAAATATACCTGTCTTTCCCAGAACAGTGTATAATTGCATCTCTGTTTGATGTAAGTGGTGTGAATGTCTGTAGCTCTGCATGTGTTCAGAACTACATCTGACTTGTGCATAAGCTTCACCTATTCCTGTAATGGGGATGGGGAGGAGTGGTGACTGTGTTCACAGTATTGACAGAAGAGCAGTACTGGCTTCTTTCATAGCCAGCTACTGCTCTGGTTTGTGAAACATGGGACTCTGAACCTTTCTTATGGTGTCCAGCATTACAGCATTGAATAGGGAAGCGTTATGGTTTCAACCCAGTTAGCAGCCAAGCACTACACAGCTGCTCGCTCACTCCACCACCAGCAGGATTGGGAAGAGAATTGAATAGGATAAAAGCCAGAAAATTTGTGGGTTGAGATAAAGACAGTTTAATCAGGAAAACAAAAGCCATGCACACAAGCAAAGCTAAACAAGGAATTAATTCAGTGCTTGCCATGGGCAGGCAGGTGGTCAGCCATCTCCAGGACCCCATCATGTGTCACGGTGACTTGGGAAGACAAATGGCATCACTCCAAATGTCGCCCTTTCCTCCTTCTTCCACCCACTTTATATACTGAGCGTGATGTCACATGGTCTGGAATATCCCTTTGGTCAGTTTGGGTCTCCTGTCTTGGTTGTGTCTCCTCCCAACCTCCCATGTAGCCCCAACTTCCTCACCAGTGTGCCTGTACAGAAAGCAGAAAAGGCCTTGGATCTCTGTAAGTCCTGCTCAGCAATAACAAAAATATCTATGTTATCAACTGTCTGTGTTCATCACAAATCCAAAACACAGCCCTGCACTAGCCACTGTGAAAATTAACTCTACCCCAACCAAAACCAGCACAGGGAGACATTTTATTAATTTAAAAAATGCCATGCCAGTTAGCCTAAAGAACTTCCAAAAATTCATAGGTAGGTATTATTAATAGTACATTAATATTCCTATACTCCTTTCAGTTTTTCAAGAGTAGACCTCTTTAAAAAATGTCAAGCAATTGATTGTGTGTTTATATGTACCTACTAGCAGTCTATAATGGCTACTGCTTTAGGATAAATTACTGATTTTTGTGTTTTCAGCACTTATTGGACATATACAGTAATAAAGTCAAAAGTCTGCTGAAATAAGAAAAGCATATGTAGCAGCTGAACTTAAAACCTGTCAAATGAAAGCAGAATAGTCCTCTTCATTTACGTTATTTCCCTGCATCTTGTCTGTGTATAAACTGGCCACTCGAGGGCACTTTTGTATTTGGTTCAGCTGCGGACTTGGTGAATGGTTTGATAACACACTCGTTTTTTAATCTCTTGAATCTTCTGTGTGATAGCACCCTGCATTTCATATTTAAATGGAAGCTTAGTGTACATTTATAAAGCTCCAACTTGAATACTTTTTTATAAAAGGCTAAATAATGACATGAATTGCATCAATGCAGGATTTTGGAAAAAACTACAAGTAAAAGCAGCTGAAAACTTTATTTAGCACCTACTCCATAATGGCCAGTAGTGTTTGTATGACTGTTACGTACTGTCAGAAACATGTTAGTCCAAATTAAATTAAAATAAAAATATTCTGATATTTTGTATGTTATGTTTTCTGGTAACTTCATTAAGTTCTTGTTTAAATCCTACTTTTTTTACTTGGAATTGTAGTCTGGTGCAAGACATTGGGCCAACTACTGTTTGTATTGTTGCTTTTACATGAACTCTTAACATGTATTTGAGTAGTGCCACTGCTAAGTAATAAGACACAATACAGAAGTGTTTTAGGGAGAAAATGGGGACAGGTAACACACTGACATGTAAAAGAGGCAGGGAACTGGACTTATACTGTAAATCTGCAGATTCCTTCTTTACTGATTTTACATTTTTTTGTGCACCAAAGGGCTTCTCACAGAGCATAGGTGAAAATGAAGTCTTACAGTGCTATTGCCTGTGTATGTAATTTGCTCAGCTCTGAAGGTATCAGATGCTTTAAAGACAATATTGATTGCATTATGCAAAATGTTTCTTTTTACTGTGTCATCTTTCTAAAAAGGAGTCACAAAACACAATGGAAAGAGATTCAAGAATTGCTAATGATTAAATGACTGCAAGTCATCTCTGGTCTGAAATGCAATTGAAATTTTGTAGAAAAGTGACAAATGTGAAAATTTAAGAAACAGCTCCTTGCCGTCATTCTTTGTTTTAGGCAATTCTGAATTAGCTTCTTAATCAAAAGACCTAACTATTCCTCAGTTAAAAATTAAAATGCTGTATTCATATTCTAGTTGTCATTCTGCAAAACATTTGTAATGCACTCAATCACACAACTTTATTCTGTTTCTACCGGTATGTATGATTGGTTAAAGGGGTCACGACTGGTTTTGTTTGGTACCTTAAAGTGCCAGTAATCAAAGATATCTTTAGTTGACAACTTTTCCAGAGCATATCACGAACGTGTTATCAGAGTGCATCAGTGTGTGCTTTTTTCCTTGGATTCTGAAATATCGCTGGAAATTGCTTTTTGGATTTTGATGGAGAAATTTAGGTGGCTGTCAGCCAGCATTGCCAGATCCTTTTCCCGCAGGCAACTTTCCAGTCACTCTTCCCCAAGAGAGCCAAGTGCAGGATGTGGAACTTCGCCATGTTAACCTCGTTCCGTTGGCCTTGGGCCATCGATCCAGCCTGTCCGGATCCCTCTGGGGAGCCTTCCTGTCCTCCAGCAGGTCAACACTCCTGCCCATCTTGGTTACATCTGTAAACTGAATGAGGGTGCACTCCATCCCCTCATCCAGATCCTGGGTAAGAAATGTATTAAACAGGACTGGCCCCAATACTGAGCCCTGGGGAACCCCACTAGTGACCGGCCACTCTTTGGTTGTGAATCCATTCACTGCCACTCTCTGGACCCGGCCACCCAGCCACTTTGTACTCAGAGAATAGTGCACCCATCTAAGTCATGAGCAGCAAGTTCCACCAGGCAAATGCTCTGGAAAACAGTGTCACAGGGTTTACAAAATTCCAGGTAGGCGACATTTACATGTTTAACTTTCTCTAGTCACTCAGTTTGATTTGATTTTTCCATTCAGCCTTGCTTATCTGGTGCAGCCTGGTAGATAACAAATTCAACACGATGCAGTGGTGATAAAGCTGTTCAGCAGCTCAACCTTGTACTGTTGCTTTCATATAAACTTAATCTGTTCTTTGTGGGTTGTAATGTGTTTTCTCTTAAAGCTTAACTTCAGTCATATGTCTTCTGTTCTCTTGCTTAGTTGAATATTTGCAAATGTGAAGCATGCTTTCAAGTGCTCTTTTTTGCATGAAGTGGTCGTGGTGCTGCTGGTTGTCTTTCAAAATTGTGCTTGGGCATTTCTCAACTTGTACATCTTGTTCCATATCCCAGGCTTAGACAGCAACTGCTTTTCACTCTGTCTCCTGCTTATAGCTTGCATGACACCACTTCATTGGTTCTAGGATTCCATTACTTGATGGGCAAAACTATAATAATTGCTTTCAGGCCTTCATAGGATTGCCTTCTTCTAGGTTAGATAATCCCTTGATTTATGAAGAGGATTTGAAGATTGAGAACTATTATGGGAGGATGGAAATTGACACAAGCATCTATAGTGCTGATTTTTCCCCCTAACCCCCAAATGAAATTCTGCTTACCTGGCTCTATGTGGCAAGTACCTGTTACCTGGTATCTGTTACCTGCTGTTCGCCTGTGAGAGCTATCAAGCTTAAATTCTCCTAAAATCTGAAGTATACAAAAGAATGAAAAAAACTCCAAACCCAGACCAAAAATCCCACTGTATCTTTAACAACTTAAAAGTATACCTAAGGTGCTTCATTATCAGAATTTTACACATTTGCATCTAATTGAAAACTCAGTAAGGAGCATGATATTAGAGTTCATATCTCAATATATTATATAGTCACCTAATAATTTTTCTGACATTATTTGGTTACAATATGGTGCAGTCAGAATAAACCTGATCCCAATGTTCCTATAGCAACAGATTGCTACTGTTTGAGAAACTGCTTCATTGCAGCAGATGTATCCATAACTCTGCTAATAACCTGAGGATTTTAAAACAGTTGATTTAGAAATGAGAATTCTTCTTTGTATTTCTGCAGGTAAAATTTGGTTGTAAAATTAAACCTTATAAATATCTATCCTGCAGCTCTGTATCACCTTCCAGCATAGACATAGTTTTAGACTTTGTAAAAATGCAAAATATATAAATTCAATGAATATTCCAGCTGTATAAGAAAAGATACTGGTGAGATTTTCTGTAAGAAATATGGGGTATTTAGAAATGAGCTAGGCTGACGTTTTTTATCAGCTTTCAGTTTCCATTTAGTACAAGCCACTTTTTTTAAACTAAGTAAAAACATGTCATTTAAATTGGTTATTTGGTCCAACATAATGACCTGCTCTGTTATAGCTTCATTTGTTTCTGAATTTTCCTTCTAGATAATAGAGGTGATACAAAACAGTGTAGAAGTGTCAGCTTTATAGCTCTGAAGATCTTCAACATACTTGGAAAATGTATTTCAGTTACGTTTTTATAATAAGGGGGATAGAAAGATAATGTTTCCATTAAAGTGATCAGCTATGCATAAAAAATCAGATAGGAAGATGTGTGAAAATGCCTTTAGAGAAATCTTAATTTTTTTGAGCAAACTCTATCTGTTGCATATGTAACTTACACCTTTTGGATAATTCTGGAAGTCTAGTGGTGTTAATAGCAATTTTACGTACTACTTCCTAGAAAAGAAAGGTCACTTGTCTGGGAGGATCCTTCAACCTGCTGCTAAGATGTGGCTTTGTATTAACCTTAAGCTCTTTTTGTACTTGGAGTGCTCTTAGAAAAGAGTTAATTAGAACTTTAATTAATGTATAACTTTCAGAATTATTTTGCATTCACTTAATAAAAATATTCTGTTACAGTGAACAAGAACAAAGGCACTCTCTTCTCTCCCCCTCCTCTGGGACAGTGTGCCTTCATGCTTCAGGACATTAATATTTCAGTAGTTACACTGGATAAAAATTGAACAATGGATGAAACCTAATTATTTTTCTTAGGCCTTTGATATGATCTTATCCAGGTTCATTTTCTTACATTCTGTTCTAGTGAATTTCATTATAAGTCACACTTTCCTACCTGATACATTTCCTTTAAATATTGTACTCAGAAAACAAAATACTTTGTCTCCTCTTTATGTTTCTTCTATGTTGTGTAACCTCCACCACCAAAATTATTGAAAAAAAAGCAATGAAAATTATGTCTCTTAGCTGCCTCTGCTGCCTCCCTTCCCAGCTGTTCTTGCTTATTTTCTTTTTCACTTCTTTCCTCTGTTTTGTACAGATATCATCTGATGCTGCTCAGCCTTTGGCATCTTCTCCTTCTCTGCAAGCTGCTGCTGAGAAGAGCAAAGCAGAGGTATATTGGTTTTGGGTGTAACTCTTATTAGGTTACTGCTTTGCACAAATGTTTACATCTCTATAGAGTAATTTCACTGAGGTAACTTAGGAGTTTGAATTGCTGTTAATACTTCACACATTTGAAATACATCTCTCCTTTTTTTTCTTGGACTAGCTGAATGAAAAGAGCCAATACAGCAGGGCAAAGTATATGTGTGGTTGCTACCTCTTGGTGTTTATATGTCAAAATTCTGGTTCTTCTCTGGTTTAGTGTCACAAAACTGTAAAATCCACTTAATTCCTAGCTAATGGGCATGAGTGACACTGTTCTGTCTCACCAGGAATTATTTTGGTATCTTTTTTTGTATTACTTGCTGTTTCAGAATCTAAATTATGAGTATTGTTCCAGCCATTTAATTCATTCTCAGTGGAGACAAATATAGAATTAATTTGACTCATACTGGTTTTAACATCTCTTCTAGCTGGCCTATGTGTGTGTGCTAACATTACATTTAGTGTTCAGATGTGTCTTCGAAAAATGTAACACACAAACGAGTAGTAGATGAGGCATAATTTATATCAACTTTCAGTAAATGTCACAATTTGCAACAATAATGAAATGCATTTTTAGAATGTGAATGCCCAACGTTAGACTCTTTTGGATACTTCACTCTAAATTGAGACTATACAGTATATGCTATAATTTATGATCTGAACACAAATCAAGCTTCTTCCTTCTAAATACAGAAAATTTGGACAGAAGTTATAAATTATTTTAGTTCAGCTATATTTAAACATAAATTAAAATTTAAATGACAGTGTCATGGACTGAGACCACAAGCCTTGTTGAATTTGATAGGCGTTTTAAGTTGTACCACAAGTAGCAGCAGCCACTAAGAATAAAACTTGCATTTACTTACTTATCCGCCTGTATTGACGCATTCACATTTGAAAGTTCTTCTGTGTAACTAGTATACCATGTTTTAAGAAATGAAACTTAGAAAAAATTAATAATTTTTGCTGAAGATTTAAGACCAATATAAATTCAATTTAATTTTATTATCTTCATAGTGCTTTTTGACTGCTTTTGCAAGTAATGATGCACTTGAGTTGAAGTTCTGGCATGAATGCAGCATCTGAGAAATGTTTTTATCTAGTCTGAATTCATTTTTATCTAATGGAGCTAAGGCAGAAAGCTTGAATATTGAAATGAGGAAGTATGAAGATGAAGGACTTGCAGATTTTCAAATCCACACTGATAATTAAACAAATGAAAATAAACTTGCTGGGAATCAAGACTGTTTCTCTAGATTCTCTGAGGTATGGAGGCAGAAACACTGGCGAACAGTTTCTTTTAAGTCTTCATATATTCACTATTAAGCTGTCAGAGATTTGTTAAGGGCAACAAGAGGCATATATTTATGTTTGGTCACCTTTATGGAGTGTTTGCCATATGAAATTTGCTGCAAACCCTCTTTGTTCTTGAAGTCTTGAAGAGTAAATGTTTCCCGATACTTTTTACTCCAGAACTGAGGTTTCTTTAACAAAAGATATTTTTTAAAAATGTCAAACTGGAAATCAAGACATACTGAAAAAATGCAAAAACTTTAACTCTGCTTTCACAACTCTGCTTTGAGGCGAATCAAATCATAGAATTGTAGGGTCATAGAATGGATTGAGTTGGAAGGGACCTTAAGGATCATGCAGTTCCAACCCCCTGCCATGGGCAAGGCACACCTTCCACTAGACCAGGTTGCTCAAAGCCCCATCCAGCCTGTCCTTGAACACTTCTAGGGATGGGGAATCCACTGCCTCCCTGGGCAACCTGTTCCAGTGCCTCACCACTCTCACAGTAAAGAATTTCTTCCTAATATCTCATCTAAACCTGCCCTCTTTCAGTTTAAAGCCATTCCCCCTTGTCCTGTCACTATTCCAACAGAGTCCCAACCCATCTTTCCTGAGGCCCCGTTTAGGTACTGGAAGACTGCTATAAGGTGTTCCCAGAGTCTTCTTTCTTCTCCAGAATCAGACGACCCCAATTTTCTCAGCCTGTCTTCAGAGAGAGGTGCTCCAGCCTCCAATCATCTTTGTGGCCCTTCCTCTGGGCTGCAGCAGATCCTGTCATTGGTGGCCTCAGCCCCAGAGCAGAAGGTCTATGAGAGCAGAGTAGAGGAGGAGAATCATTTCCCTTGACCTGCTGGTCACACATCTTATGGTGCAGTTGTCTAAGTTCTCACGGGAGAAGAGATGTTTATTTAAATTATACAATTTGAGACGGTTGGATTGGGAAGTGGGAACAGAGAATGGAAGACTTTTAGAAAAATTGTTGCTCTGACAGTATAATTTGTGTGTATATTAGAATGCAGGCTGGTACTAGGGTCAGTGAAACAGTAATGGAAGAAAGGCTAAGCTTCATTGAAAGGCATGGCTATGCATTTGTAATCCTAGTTCAGTAAGACTCCAAGTCTCAGGTTATTACGTGACCTCAAAATAAAATACTGCTCTATACTTGTCCCAGTCACATGGACATTTCTTGAGCACCTTGCCCCACCACAAGTGAGATACAGTATTGGCAGGGCCTCTAGTTTGGACTGCTTTGTTCACCTTTGTGTTCCTAATGTTCAGTAAAATTGATCTCTGTTTCTTTTTGTCAGAACACATGTTCCAAATTCCCCTGGAGTTTCATGACTGTGATCATTGCTTTCTGTTGCTTGTAAGCAGGTGCTTGCTGTGATAGTCTCATTTTCCAGCAACTGAGTGTTCAGGTTAATGCCTGAATAAATAATTCACGTGGTTTAGTTGGGACTTGAGTAGCCTCAATCCATCTGGTAAATATGGTGAAAGGTTTGAAAATGGATTATTGGAAGTTTTGAAGAATGGGTCTCCCTGTGCCTGGTCACCTTCAAAAAAACCCCAAAAACCCACAAATAAACAGACAAAATAATCAAAACAAAATTTTTTAAAAAACCAAAAACCCCACAGAAACAGTAAAAAAACCCCTTCATCTCACCATTAGAACTATATTAAGGAAATGCCATGTTATAAAATTAAAAAATTATATGTATTGGATTTAAGAACAAAAAACCATGAACAGTTCTTACTGACACTAACTGTAACCTAGTACGCTTTTTTATTTTTAATACTGGAGCTGCATGGACGGTTATCTAAGCTCTCAGCCTTCCTCCTAATAGTGGGAAACTTTCTACGCAGTAGTGTTTTCTGAAACAAAGCTATTTTGAAACTTTGAACAAAGGGATACAAGTCTAAGGCTGAAAGAACATTTAGGTGCTACTGTTTCATCCTCTTTATTACAGGTGGTAAACCCTCCTTTCATCCATTTTAGTGTTCAAATATACTCATTAGTACTACGCTGTAGTTGTACAAGGTAAATGCAGGCAGACTAACACTTTGTCAAAGCAATTGCTGGCCTAGAAAATCTGTGTCTTCTTCATGTTATTCCATAAGGAATATTTTATGCTTTGCTTCAGTCAGACTGGGTCAGTAATTTTGGCACATTCATTCATTAAAAACTAAAGTGAAGAAATTTCTGTAATGTCATTATGATACATTCAAAGTAAAGGGATTTTTGTATTTTCACTTTCTTGAACAACTTAATGTCTTGTGACTCAGCTGGCCTGTCATATGGCCCAAGGCAACTTTTTTAGATTCAGGAGTATTTTTTGAGACTACTAGATTAGCTTTTGAAAAAATAGTACCTTGCTGCAGAAAGCTGCATACAAATTACCTTAGTCTAGTTCTTTGATCAAAGCAGCTGACATCTACCCTCAGTGGTTATCAGAATTAACAGAGATACTTACAGATTTTTTTTTCACTTCAGCTCTGCTTAGCTTAGGAGAAGCAACACTGGTTCTTTATTCTTTCTGCTTATAAGCAGAAAAGCAGATGAGCAGGTGAAAAAGTGAATTTCTTGAATCGAGTCTTAAAATCAGAGTATTTTTAGTATTAGTATTTGAGCAAAATGAGTCACTTCTGGAAGCAGAGCAAATAGAAGCATAAACTCTGATTTAAAAGGGAGTAACTGAAGATCTCTGTTTATATTCGGTGTGACTATAGACATTCAATATATTTGCAAATTGGGTACTAGCAAAATGTTTTTTCTTTTTGCAGAAGGAAAAAGAAAAAAAGAAAGAAGAGAAGAAGAGAGAGAGAGAATCAGAAAAACCTTCAAAACAGTTAACAGCTGAAAAGGTAAGAAGAGTTTTTTACTTTATTTAAATATGGCACATAGTATTAGATATGTTCAGAGATTTGGGGAAAAATTAATGTGTGTGTACATATATATATATGTACACACATGTGTGTATGTGTGTATGAATTACAGTCTGGTTAATCCACATGAATTGTTTCCTTGTGCTGCTGCTTGCGTACAAAGGTTGGTTGACCATACAATGAGGAATGTGTTAGGGGAAGAGGGAAATGAGTTAAGCTTTGTTAAAGTTTAAGGTCAGATCATAAACCTAATTAAGGTTTTTAAGATCACAGAATAGTCTGAGTTGGAAGGGAGCCACAAGGATCATCAAGTCCAGCTCTTGGGTGAATGACCCTTATGGGGATTGAACCCACAACTTTGGTGTGGTTTGGCACCATGCACTGACCAGCCGAGCTAACCTCACAGTCATGGAACATTCCTATTTTTGCAGAGAAGATTTTCAGTTTTACTGAGTCCTGTATGGTCATCTAATACTGTCATTCATAAATGAATCAATTTTAAATGTAAATGTATAATCTGTAGAATTTAATTAGTAACTCTAAGTAACTTGGAAATTTGCAACTAGATCATGTCACAAAACATGACAAGCAAAGCTCTTAAGGTGCTTCTTTACACAGCTATGATAAAGCATAATGAGCAGCCTTAGGAATGTAGATGTAGGTACAATTAAAATTTCATGTGCACTTCTGTAGAGAGTTAGTATTAAACAAAAATGAAATGGATAATTTTAGTATTAAATATAATAATTTCTTTTAATACACATGTCGTCTCTCAGATCTTGTGAATCCATTAATATGTTCAGGTCTGCATTGTAGTCTGCAGAATTCATTGGCGTCTCCATCTGTCAGTTTATTCCCTGATAGTGCTGTGTTATAATTATGACAAATGTTGTGTCTTCACAGACTATAATTGCAGATAGATTTCTAATTCTGTTTTCAAATTGTGTTTTTTTCATTTTACTTAATAAAACAAGATACAAAAATATATATATGGACACTTGGAGGGGGAAAAAAAGCCCCTCCCTGATACAAATATAATTTTTCTTAAATTAGAAAGCAGGTTTGGAATGAGTTTGTGCAGACCTAAATTTTATTATGATAATTTGTCAAGCTTCACTGAGCTATTGTTATTGATTTGGTATGAGGTTAAAGGAGGTTTATGGATGACAATAAAAACATTAGAATTGTTGATTACTGAAGTTTTACAGGGGTGTCCAGCCAAGTTAAATGTTTTATTGTGGTTCTTATAACAATATACTTTCGTTATAAAGGCTAAAAACATTGCTGTGGTTTGGAAACTTTAACTTTCTAGAGCCCGAAGATCTACTTCTGGTTTGGGGCAGAGAGAGTTTCCCTTTGTAAGGATGCATGAACCTTGTTATGTGGCTGGAAATACTTGGTTAAGTGAGGGGAAGTGACAACAGAGCATAGTTACAACTGAGGGATTGTTCTACTACTTGAAATAAAAAACAATTCTAATGCCAGTGATTAGATTTACATTTGAAAAGTCATTAGATTACCAGTTAATGATTAAACAAATAAAAAGAAGTATTTTGATTTTAAATGGTTGTACTACAAAATGTGGAATTTGGTAAATATATCTGTATTAGATAATAGTGCTGTTGTAACAGCTGCAAAATATTTGAAGTACTGCAGCATATTTTGTTTCATTATTAATGTGTCAACAGTGACTGCTCAAATGAAACTCATCTGTGTGTCATCTTTTTAATTTAAGACATTCTTCAAGCTTGGGCTTTTCAAGGTTCATTCATTCAACATAAACTGCTTTTAGACTGTAAAATTTGCATATTTTAAAATTGTAGAGGCTTTCTTTAATCCAAAGGAAAGAGACCTGTGTCAAATATTTGTTTCTGTTGGAAAGGGTTGGTGAGATAGAAAACCAAAAGGTTTTATTTTCATATATTTAATAATACATTGCTGATTTTGTGGTGTGATTCTGCTTTAGCGAGATGGTAAACATTAGTATTTCAGTAATAATAATACACTTCGCATCCAAGTAGAGGCTGTCTATAAGATCTTTTGCATATCCTGAATAAGCAGGGGAGTGCAGGAATCTTGACCATAGTATTGTGTTTTCAGTAACCACATCAAGCAGTAGATGGTTATTTTCCCAGTTTCTGGAGGAAGAAACAGAGTATGAGAAGTCTGCACACTTCGTATGTAAAGTCACTGGCTACCTTTGCTACAGGCATAGTTTATCTCCAGTCTAGACATTCCAGGCTTTGGAAATTAATGAATTAAAAATATGTGAGCAAGCAGTTGGCAGTTCTGTCACAATTTTGAGATTTCTTTTGGATTAAGGTAATTCAAGCAGTGTTTTAGCCATCCTATAGAAGAATCAATAAAGATGGAAAAAAATTGAGGTCTTAAACTGGTAAAAAGATTAATCTAGAGAAAACTTCAGATCTATTCACAAGTGTCATGTATTTGTACAAGTCTTAAGTCAATTTTACCTTTTGTTGAGATTAAATTTCTTAGCTCTTAAAACGAAAATATGCATCCTAAAATTTTAAAATGTTCACATTCAATTCTCATGTTCTTATCTCTTCTTCATAGAGGTGATTTGCTCCTACATCCACTTAAGAGCCTTTTTCGTGTCACTAAATAGATCTTTTCACTAACTGATCCTTAGCCTTCAGCAAGCTAAATGTCTAGCGTGATTTCTGTTACATTTTCAAGTATTACTGAAAGCTTGTGGCATTGATTTAGTAAACCTATGATCTCAATCTTGCATTAATGTGTCATGTAATTATGGCATAAAAGTTACTTTGTTTATTATCATGCTGTGATAAGTAAAAAGAACAGAAAATAATCTTTTAACTGATTTAATAATAGTGAGTTTTCTTACTGAAATTGCTTTTCAGTAAAGAATCATCATGTGCTTAAAGTGGGTTTCAGGGGAAACATTTTTTAATGAGCGTTTGCATTGGAGAGTTCAGATATAGTGTAAGATTTCCTCAAGATCAGAGAGATCTACTGCAGAATAGTGAGCAGCAAGGATACTTGTTTCATTCTTTTTCTGGGCTGTTCACTTTCTCTGATGAAATTACTGGGTAATTTGTAATATAACAAGATCTTGCTGTGTCAGCTACTGATTGAGTCTAGTCCAGTGATTAGCATTTTATTGGAAGCAGCCAACAACAAGATGTTCCACGTTAGATCTGCAGAACTCTTAATAAGTGATATTGCCAAGCTACTGGCAGCTGTAATGTTTTTTTTTCAGTCTAATTGAAGAAAGTTAAGAAACTTGCATAAGTTACCCAGGGTCTTTCCTTCCTCTCTCGTTATGCTATCTCCACAATTGCAGATCTCAAGTTTCCATAGTGCTTCTGTTTAAAATAACCTTATCCTTACGGTTACTTTGGAGAAACAGGGAAAGAAATTGGAAAAAAACCTGCTGTAACAATTCTTCTGTAGTTTTTTGTGGTATGAAAACTGGGGCCAGGCTATGTGAAGCTGATAGGTCCACTCAAAGCCCAGCTTGTTTGCAAGCAGCAGAAGTGCAAACTTTAGCAATATAAAAATGTGTTGAATTGCAGGAATAAATAATCAAACTGAGCTAATTGTGTGCTTCTTAATGTGTCCTATGGGCCAACAGCAGGATAATAGCATAAGGCACACTGTCTTGTAATGAAAGCAAATTTTACATGTTTTGTCCAGAAAACTAGATTAAGAGATTTTAAATTGACTAAAAAAGTAAATCTCATGTTGTAGGCGTGCATTTTATTAGTGAGGAGGGGGACAAAAGTCTGTAGTTTGACCACCAGTCTTACATGTTTTGGTGGTAGGTACACAGGAAAACCTTTAATTTGTAGGCAGGAAAAAACAGCTGGGTTTCCACTAGCCATTTTTAAAACTTCATCATCCTGCCTGCCCTTTCATCAGCTGCTGAGGAGCTTTCCCTTCTTATTAATTACTCTTTTGCACAGTTGAAGGTAATGAAATTTCTCAAATCAGCTATGATTTCATGTTTTTGGTTTTGGGTTTTTTTTCTTCTTTTCCCGTTCTTTTCTGCTTAAGATGACTGAATGAGTTCTCTGTTCAGGAACAGAGTAAACCACTGAACTCCTTTTTTATTTCTAGCATGTTTACTCAGTACAATTTTTGTTCATCCTTGAGTACTTGAATGTGTTCAATTTAGACTTATGTGGTCATTTAAAAAAACATTACATAGCCTAAGTATTCTACTTGTGTGCGAGGGAGTTCTCAAAGTGTCATAGTAGTTTTGTTAAATCTTGAAATAAAATTTAACATGTGTAGATAGTTTAGGTAAAGTTTCTTCTTATAGCACAGAGGAGCACAAGGTAAGCTCCATGCTACTTCTTCATGCCACAGGTTGGAGCAGACTCTGTGTGTACCCCATCCACCTTTGACCTGTTTTCCACTGAAAGGAAGCATAGAAAGATAGGAGATGAAGTGCATTTAGATCGTTTGGGCTGGGTGATCAGGGATGTGGCTGGGACATAGCCAGTGTGTGAACCGGGGAGATTGTGTGCCCCAAGGACAAACAGAGCTGAGTGAGCTGAGAGAGTGAGCTGAGGAATATTGTTCACAAGCAATCGAACAGTATAAGGAATAATACTTCATTTAGTAAAGGCATTTTCTTTGCCCTGTTTAGAACAGATAAGTGGACTGAGCTGTATGAATGACTTCTGGAATTTCAGAGCAACTAGGACTTTTTAGTTTTTTTCAAGACATACCTGTTTAATTTACTTTTGCAGTACAAATTCAAACAAAAAAGGCATCACTAGGTATGATGTTATGCGGCTCTGGACTGCTCCCAGAGTAAAGAAGGAGAAAATAGGTATGCCTCAATGTTCAGGTTTTTGTAAGGTTCAACTTTTTATGTAGTCTAGTTTTTAAATTAAGAAAATGTGGTGTGCAACCATGCTAACAGTCCAGAATTAAGCCAGAAGTTACTTGGAAAACTGTCTATGGAAAACTTGGTAAGTATTTCTATTATCCAAAATTAGAAAGTTCAGTTAAGTCCATGACACTGAATGCTTTGGAAGTGTTTAGGTTCAGTGCTGTGCAGCTTTCTCAGCTGTTTAGTTTAGAGGTTTCATGAGTTGAGTACTGTCATGAAAATATTGTGATGTTTTCACTGTAAAATACTGCATGTTGAGGTCCATAGTTACTATGAAACCACATCTAAGTTATTGAAGTAAACCCTTTTATGACAAGATTGTGTTGTACTGGGACAGTAAAGTTAAATTGTTGGGATGTAAAGAAGGAGCTGCTTGTTTTTTCATTAAATACTTGTGCATTTGCAAACTAACATTGACATTCAAAGTTAAAACTTTTCTCATTCTGCTGAACATATCAGGATGATGAATGATTCTGAAGGATTGCAGCAGTTACACTTGATTAACTGAGGTTCAGTATGACACTGTTAGTTTGTTTTATTATATTGCATTTTGAGTTTGAAACTGACTCTTGTTTTTGTATACAGTTATTTCAAGTGACAGGAATGGGTCAGTTGGAGGTTATTTTTCAGTGGTGGTACATCAAATGCTGGTTTTCTTCCCCAAAATGAAGAGTAAATTGGCAAATTAAAGTTGGCAGTAACAGTGAGCTGCTGCCTCTCAGTCAGCTGGTACCAGCCAACACCAGATGGCCTATATTACAGAGGGCTTGTATTACAGAGCTGCAGACGTCAGTTTATTTACATTTAAAAAGTACTGGAGAACCCCTCAAATAAAAGTCATACTAGCAGTGTTTCCCCTTTATATAGGAAAAACAATGTGCCAAATACTCATTTAACCACATAGGAAGAACTTAGCGTAGCTTGTTAGGATGGTGTGTTTGTTTCCCCACAAAGACAGCTAAAACGCCCACAAAAGTCAACCTGCCTGGACAAGTGAGTCAAGAGGAACTATCTGTCCTCCTTAGTTCTCTGGGATATCATTTACTTATCCAAAGTATTACAAGTAACCATCCTCATAATTTTGTACAAGAAGAAATGAGTTGGAGGAAGTAGTGCTCTAGTGTTCTACACTTCTTTAAAACTGAGTAACACTTTAAGAATGCATGGAAGAAATGAAAGCCTGCAGAATTTTTCATGTCTGCCTAAACACCAGTTTGGTGAAAGTGATATGTTTAAGTGTTTCCTTTTAACTTGTAGGAGTAAGTGGATTCACAAGTACTGACCTGAATGATAATTTAAATGCAGATCCCATTATAAATATTCTAAATGTTTTCTGTGTTGTGATACTCTATTGTTGATACATTTGCTAAATCACTTGCACAGTCATTAATAACATTTCCCTAGACATCTAAACATTATTTGCCTGAGTGATTTTTTTTCAATATTTTTTCTTTTTGATTTTTATATAAAATGCAATGTTACTTTAAATTGTAATAAATAAGCAATCGTGTTTATCACAGTACCAGAAAAATAGAAACCTCTTTTGCTCTCTGGTGGAATACATAGTCTTATTTATACTCTTAGTTCTTGTTTTCACAAATTCAGACTAAGTAGATAAGAATTAAAGCTCAGGATTTAGGAGTATTTGATAAGATATAGGGCGACCTGTTTCCCTGCCTTCTACCCCCACAAAGGGTGAAGGGTTTCAAGGCTTCTTGTTCTCTCAGTCTGCATTTTACAGACTATGGACCTGTCCCAGCCTGGTTTTACATTTCTAATCATACCTTCTCAGTCTTACGGAAGAGATCAAATTATTTTGGGTTCTTTGGTTGTTTTTAATGCTAATCTGGAGAAAGGCAAATAAAATTAGATTCTTCCTGAAACTGTGCTATTCATTCCTTTTTCAGGTAACAAAGGACTTCTTCTGTTTGAGGATTGTCTTGAAAAATAGTCTTACTTAATGAAATTAATCTCTCATGGCTCTTATTACGTAATTGAAGTTGTAGACAAAGAAATTAAGAAATAGATATTGCAGGTAGAAGCAATGAAAGAAACCTCTTTTTTGTAAAAAAAAAAAAAGTATTTTTCTTTTTAATGTTGGAAAAGGAGTCAGCATTCAGGAAGGGTATCACTTTTTTTTTTTCTTCAGCCCAGTGTGTATTTGCTGTATGAGCTTGATCCTCTCAGCTCTGGTCTGCAGCAGAACAGTATTTTAATGCAATTCTTTTGAATTCTATGCAAGTAGAATCTAAAAATAATGAGAACAAGCTTGAGGAGGGGCTGCTTTGGTTAAATTTGCCTTTGTTTAACTTGCCAAACTGTTTTTAACAGAAAGCTGTTTTAAGTTTGCTTAGTTTTAATTGACCCTCGGTTACACTTTTGCTCCATGCAGGTTCAAAACATAGTACTGCCTTGGGTTTCAGTTGATAATACTTATTAACAGATGGTGGTTTCAGCTTGTGATAAGCTTCATCTTTTTTCCTGGTGACTTTGAAGCAGTCAAGACAACATTAAATATGTTTATTTGTATATTGAACAAAATAAAGTGGACACATTAAAACAACCATGAGCTAAATCAGCCTTACTCATGGGTGGATGCTGTCTTTAGAAGAAAGACATTCTGAGATATTTGAAACCACAGAAGCATGCATGAATGAAACTGCAAATATACAATCTTATCTAAAAAGTTTTATAAAAATTATAGTACTAGTTAGGAGATTGTGTACAATCAGTCAAATGTGCAAGAACAAAATTCTTGATGCTTTTACCTAAGTGGTACTGCTACATGGAACTGAACGTAAAGAAGGATAAGGATTGGATAAGATGAAGCTGATAAGATGAAAAAGACTTCAATTTAAATAATGTCACTCAAAATAATAGTCTTCTCTTGTTTTGAATAATAGGCTGCCTTTGTTTTCGTAAAATAATGCAAGTACTGGAGCATGGTCAAAGCAAACAAGTGTCTTTGTGTGTTCAGTTTCGTTTTACCACGCTTAAGCTAGAACGTGCTTAATCTCAGTCCCGTGTGTGACCATCAAGATAAGGCAATGAAGTAGTGGGAAACTCTGTCAGATATGCAAATCTCACTGAAGAGTAAAGACACTGATTTATTTTTCATAAAATATTATTTTAAATGTCACTGGCAATATTAAATGTCCAACATTAGCTTGAGCTTTAAATGGTTTTAAATAATAATAATAATAATAATAATGTTTCAGCAATCTTCAGTGTCATGCAACTTTGAGTGTCTTCCAGTTCAAATCCATAGTTGACATCAGTATTGATTGTGTGCCTTTTTGCTAAAATGAGTATTTCTTTGGACTGTTGAATTTATTGTGTTTCTATAGTTGGTCTTGGCACTAGACCAGTTGCATGGGACACTTTATGACTCTGACATTCATACTGTTGCATAATTATGTCTTCTCAAAATTGACTCAAAAATAGTTGGAAAATAGCACTGTAGCTCTGGTAGTGGCTAAAGGAAGAGAAGATAGAAGCAGGGTCTTCCAACACAATTTGAAGGAAATGGACAAGTTTCTCTAGATAATTTTGTCAGATAAGTGTGTTCCGAATTAAGTTACTAGTTGCTTGGTTGTTCAAATAACTTGGAACTCTTTAATGCTAAATTCCTTACATATATCAGTCAGAAATGTTAACCCATTTGCAATAAATTGCCTCTTGGCTGTGTTGAAAAAAGAATTGCAACTGGATGAGCTTGTGTTTCAGTTTTACGTGAAATTTTTCTTTTATAAAATTGATACCTGCAGCTAGAAGAAAATGGGGCAGTTCTGAGGTTGTTCCCCAAGCATGCCACTGTATTGTTGCAAAATAAATCTGTCCTGCCTCTCTGCTCAGCAGGTATTGTATCTCAACTTGAGAATATTGTACTTCATGTCAGAGTAAGGTACTGCAGGCTTGTCTGCTAGGCAGAAAGTGTATTTTACACTGTGTATTAACATGGGTAACTTCTGCTCAAGAGAACATACAGATTTTTTGTCTTACTTACTTAACCCTCAGTTTACACTGTAAGTCGATATATTAATATATCTTTTTTCTTGGTTTAAACGTGGATTATTTTAGTGGTGTAAATAAAACAGGTTGTGTTGAACGTTAGCATAAATGTTGAAATGATGGTTGACTGAACAAGTAAATCAGAGACCTTGTAGTATCTCTTTGAAGGGCCAGTTTAAAAAGTTTGGAATCTTTGAAGCTGTGAATATAAGAAGCTTTAGCAATCTTTACATTTTGTAAGGATGATTGAAATATTCAGTTTCAGAAAACGTAGAAATTTCATATAGGTTCACATTTTTTAAACTGGAGGGTTAGAAGCAGAAAGAAACTTGACTCTCTTCGAGTTGAGATGGAGGCTGCAGTACTTCTTGATAGTTGATGTTAAAGATTATGATAGTATGGAGGCTAAAGACAAAGAAAATGGAGTTTGCCAAGTAAAAAGAAATCCATTTTGGTATTGCATATGATTGGTTAAAATTACTTCTCTTTTAAAGTAATTGTTTCAAAGTGATTAACTTTGAAATGAGAACAAAATTGAGGAAGAAATAGCTTGACTGGCAGAAGAAACTAATATAGCTAATGATGAACAAGTATTTATTAAACATTTCTCCTTCTCACCAAGTTCTGCATTTGTGAAACAGAATTATGTATTTGTATGTGAGGATGATAAAGTGCTCATCAGCTCTCTCCTAACCTCCCTAGTAGTTAAAAGAAAGCAACAAGCTGATACAGAAGTAACAAAAATTAACCTATGGGGCTGTTTCAGTCTGATTAGCTGTCACTGAGAGGATTGAATTTCCATGGAGCTAATTGAGAGGCTTTTTCAAATGCATCTCTAGAGGCATAGTATGGTTAGACTTCATAAAGTGTTTGTATTATACTGTTTGTGATAATGATAGAAACGATGCCAGCACAGAGTATGAGTCCAACACTGAGAAAAATGTCCCAACTCAGAGGTTGTTTATAGGAAACACTATTCAGTGGGATGCTGTAAGACTGACTAAAATGTAAAGACTGTAAGAATCAGACAAACAACAACAGGGAGGTGAAGTGGAGTAATCCCATCAGAAAAAAAAAACCAGAGCCAGGGATCTTCTTGTCCATCAAAGGAAAGTAGTGAGGTGGGTCAAGAAAGAGATTCCCTCCAGGAATCCCAGGCAGATAAGAGGTGATTGCGTAATAGGTTATAAGACCTTTTGTGGGATGCAGAGAGAAAAGAATTTGGGGATGGGACAGCGAATATTGTACATAGCTTATTATGGGATGGCTAGGTGACAGAGACCAAAATAGGATAATAGAGAAATCAAGGTGCACCAAGCATGAGGAAGTAGGGAGAAAGTGGATAAACAGGGTCAGTCACATGCATGCCGATTGTTGGGCAGGTTGTTGGGCAGTAGGATTGTCTGAGCCTTTACTTGATCTCTGCAGGCTATTCTGTATTCTTGCCAAATGCTATTTGTAACTGTTGATTGTGAGTGCATCGTCTCTTCTGTGCCTGTGTGTGAACACTTGCAAGCTTCAAGTTCAGCTACCAGACAAGTGGGCTAAGAGGTTGGTGCTGGCCTCTGGAAAGAGGCTGCAGGTCTGAGGAATCTGAGGGTCAGCTCCTGCAGAGACCGCCGTCTAGAAGCCAACTATTTGCAAAGGCAGCATGCTAACACCAGCTGCTGGACACAAACATACTGTGATCACACTCGTGTATTAACAGGTAGCACATTTCATCCTTTTCACATTTCACATTTCTTACTCGACCAGTGAGTAAGATCTAAGATATGAGCTGATTGCTGGCTAAGGCTTTAGGGTCTTGATATTAAAAGAAGTTTTATGTAAAAAGCATTTTTCTGCAGAAAGAGGCACTTTTGTTATAGCTAAGGATAAGACTGAAAAGTATACCTTCATGAATAGGGATAGAAAGTATTTCTTTGATTTTTTTCTTTACTATGAGCTCAGTCAGTTGCCATGCCTGAAATAGCTCATTCTTGTCTGGAAATATACGAAGAAGGGATTACAAATAAATGTCCTTTAGTTCTAATTGAGTACACTGATGTTGTATTATGTATTACTTGAAAAGTTTTTGGAAGGAAAGGTATAAAAGAAAATAGTTTAGTGAGGAACTGGAACTAATATAGCTGCATTATTGTAATCTTGCTGAGGCTAATGAGCGCAATAGAAATTGAGGAGAAATATGTAAACTGTGTTCATATAACCATAATACATTATGAAAACTGAAGGTGTATTTAAAATAGCTAACAAAAATACAAACCATGTTTATTGCATTTCACAGCTTGCAAACTGAGATACATTAAAACACTGTGACCCTAATCCGATTTATAGATCTCATAATAGGACACTGGATTAGCTTTAAGATGGATCTGTCTAGATTTTTCTGCTTCATAGTGATTTCTTCTAAAAGATGTAAACCCCAGGTTTTATTGGATTAAAAGCAGAATTCTTCCATTTTATCTAAATCAAGTTCTGTGACAAGATAATACAAAATAGGAAAAGAGTTGATAAACAGCTTTTTCTCTGCCTTTTGTGTCCTTGTAAACATGTCCTTGCTTCTGGGCTCAAATGCAGTAATTTTGAAGATTTAGAGCTGCAGCAAACTCTGCTCAAGTCTTTGCCCCCAAAATCTCTGGAAAACTTGAATAGCTCTGCACTCAGACTATGTGCCTCTCCAGTTCTGTAGTCTTGCCATCTGTAGCTTGGCTTCAAGTTGCTACTACTTGTGTGGCCATTACCTAGCAATCATCTTGCAGTCTTTTGGTTCTTTTTTCAAGTATCAAACTTAGGGAAAAGAGCTTTTTCTCTTTTTTTCAGACCCTATTCTGAACTTTTCAGCTTTAAGAACCTAATATGTTTGAATCTGAATGCATAGAACTAGTATTTCAAATGTGGTTGTTATTACATAGATTTAATACATGAATATAAGAATAAGGATTTATCTCTGATACTTTGCTGTATTCTCAGCAGTAAGTATGAAAAAGAAAGCCTACTTCATTTTAGGAAATTGTACTTCTACATGGTTCATACATAATTTTGAGCAAGGTAAAAGGGCCTCTGAGATTGTCTGATGCATTAGAAAGGAGTTAAACTAATTCAGCTAAGTACAAGACATGAAAGGTTTTAAGCCTTCTTGGAATATATTGACTAAAGTAAATGAGATCTGAGCTAATATTTAAAATTTAGTTAAAATACAATGTTAGTATTGCTTGGTCAATAAGTAAGAACAAAGGAATCGTCTTAATCCATTTTCACAGAAATGATTAGTGTATTAGCCTAGACCCAGATAAAATCATATTAACGGAATAAGATTATGGGTGCAGGGTCTGTTAGTTCTGCCATGAAGTTTTTAATTCAAATGACTAAAGATACAATGTATTGTACATAATCTTGCTAAAGTACCTTGCTCTAACTGTGAAAATCTAACAAAATCCATATACCCAGGTTTTATTTGAAGATGTAGATCAAGGACCACTTTAAAAAGTTTTCGTTTGGGTGTGTGTTTTGTCTGAAGGACCTTCATGTGTACAGAATCATATTTAGCAACAACAACAAAAGGCAATTTGGTTTTGTTGGTTGGCTTAGTGTGAATGCCTTAAATAGGCTTACCCAGGTGAGTGTGAGTAGTTCAGTGTCTGTGAGTGAGTCCCTGAAATAATCACAATAGGCTCTTAAATAATAAATTTACATTTTCCCTTTGCTTGGCTTTTTGTTTGGTTGAAAGTAGTTCTGGTTTGATAAATAAGAATGATAGCTTTTTTGTTCTTGTTGACATGCAGGTTTTTCTCTTGATTAGAAATGCATCAGCGTTTGATTGCAGAGTCGCTGTAGTCTATATAACTTCATAATGATACCACCATAGTTTAACTTGTGTTTCAATATAGTACAGCGGTTTTCTGGCTTTTTTGCTTGTTAGGCAAAACAGGAGTTCACAGCTTGCTAGAAGTATCCTGAATTCTGCGGAGTTAGTCTGATTTCTAAGTTTCTTCATCTTTAGTTGCAAGTCTGAAAAATATGTTGGTATCTTATAGGAGGGTAAACAAAGTAACACGTTTCATCTTTAATGCCATTTAAATTAAATATTATAAAAAGATCAGTTTTTACTTATTTGCATGTCAGGTATGAAAGCTATAAATATATTCTCTAAAAATTCTAGGATGCCTACATGAGTAATGCTGTAAATGGATCCAGACTAAACTTTGTGTAGCATAAGTGTCAGGAAAAGTTGCATCTACAAGCCTATTGCAAGCTTATAGTAAATTACTAACATTATTTTCTCATATGGTAATTCTCAAATGTTTATGTTCTCTTGCAAGTTTTATTGCAAGCAGGTAATGAAGAGAGAAGGAATCCAATTGCTTTATGCACAAGGCATACAATTCCGATTTAATAAGAGCAAAGGAAAGCTTTTGTTCAGTAACCGTAGAGGCGTATATGAGCTCTAGTGAGTAAACTGGAAATTGCTTTTAAGTAAGTTAGAAGTGCTTTTCACAAAATTATTTGTTGGACCTTCAGCTTTCATACGACTTCTTGTAGTTAAGGTAGGGAATATAAGTTAGAAATGCATTGGTAATCAGATGAGTTTAAACAGACCGAGTTCTACATTCATACGAATTTTTCATTAAAGTGGAAAATTGAGGAAAATATGCAAAGAAGTATTTTTTTTATTTAATATTAAAATAGGAGGGAAAATAGGAGCAGATAAGTAGACTGGACAGCTGATGAATCAGATTTTTGACAGTGGCTGATACCTTGCTTCAGAGTAGGAGCGATTTTTAAGTTAGTAACTTATGACTGTTCTGACTGTAATATTTTTCAACTTCAGAACTATTAGTCATGTGGCTTATGTTCTACTGTGTATGCTACCCCTTTAAATGCTCTCACACAATGTAAATGAGAGTAAGGTCAATGATAATCCTAAATCCTTGTGTTGAAATTTGCTAAATTATTTACACTATCGTCTCATAGTAGTGCACTCAGTGCTGTGGGTTAGTTGATGAGGAGGTGTTAGGTCATAGGTTGGACTTTATGATCTCAAAGGTCTTTTCCAACCTAGTTCATTCTGTGATTCTGTGATTTGACAAAATTCTGCTTGTTTTTAAAGTATTTCAGGTGGTTTAAATTTCTACTGGATGTCATGTCTTTTAGAACTGTTAAACCCTTAAAATCTGAACATATAACAATAACTCGCATAAGGTTACAGAAGCAGAAAATGGAAACTTGAATCTCCCATTTATAAAGAAAAATAAACACAGTATTTTCACTGTGTGCTGGCACTTTTGAACCAAGCCTTACAGAAAAGTTTGTTTCACGACTGTCAGTTCCACTGCAAAATGCCCTCAGCTACCTATTAGTGGAGAGTATTCTGGGGAAGAGGGATGTGCAGAAGAGTAGCCCATAAATTTAGATTGACCATAGGCCCTGGAATGTATGATTGCATTAAACAATGTTGTGAAAGGATACCAGTGTCCATACTCATTTAAGAAACTTGGATTATTTTCCTATTTTACTACAATAATAATTTAAAAAGGCAATGGGTTTGACCGCAGAGCAATGTATTTTATGCTAGATCTGAATATTCTTATTGTTTTATCATACAAAGTGTAACACTTATCAGAAGACCTCACGTATGTTGCTGTTCCATCAACCAACCAAGCTGGTGTAAAACTTTCCACTTCCCTATTGCCTTTCCCTGCCCATCTTAGCCAGATGTGTTTGGGCATGGTGCTGAAAGTTGGGAAAGGAAAAGCTTGTTTTGCAGAAAGGGAGCATTGGTGACAGCAGCTATAGACCTGATAGCATCCTGTTATGTATATGAGTTTAATAGGTGTGTGACAGTCAGCCATGGTGGTACTGTCCCTCCTTTTTGTCTTGCCCATATATAATCATGTCCCCTAAGGATAACATCCTATGTGCTGTACTGTAGTCTTTGTACAAAGGAAGAAGGAGGATTGACTTGGCAATGCTTTTTCTTTTTTTTTTCCTTTTTTCTGAGGCAGAATGAATCACTCATTTAATGGTGGTCTCCAAAAATAGCTGGCTGAAGTAAATCTGATTAAATATTCCACTGACACACTGGACTTCCTGCAGTATGTGACTTACACTTCAGGTGTTACTTAAAGTTCTTCACACTCCCATCTTCTGCTGACTTGTGGTCTAGGTTTCTGTGAGAAAACATTGCTGCCTATTCCAGGGACTTGGAGTTCACCTTTGGAGGAGTCAAGTGCAAAACTAAAATACTCAGATTCAGAGCTTCGAGGCTTGTGTATGCTGAGCTTCAATGGGAGAAGTGAATTTGGGAATTCACTGTAGTTTGCACAATGAATTTTGTATATAGGTTGATTCACTTGACTAATGTGCTCCTTGCATCTGTTTGAAAAAGTCTGTAGAATGCCAGAGAAAGGGAAGAGAAGGTGGTTGTGAAGAAAACGTACTAACAGGGAAGTCTTACTGACTCTGCGTGTGTAGTACTTGAATGTACTTAACAAGGTGCTTAGAGCTTGTCTTCCTTAAATTAGCAAAACAAGCAATATAGTTGTGCAAAGCTAGCAAAACTAAAATTATACAGTTATCAAAGTATCACTAGTCAGCAATAGCCAAAACACCAACGTGTTATCAACAGTGTTGTAGCCACAAATCCAAAGTACTGCACCTTATTGGCTGCTGTGAAGAATGTGAACTCCATCCCAGCCAGACCCATACAGGCAATTGGTTTGCAAAATATATGGTATAAAGTACCTATCAGTTTCCTTGTCAGAGAAACAGCTTTATTCACTAATAATTTGCTTTAGAGTAACATATAAGAGAGAGAAACAAGTCTGTAAAATCAACTCTAGAACTTAATGTGTGAATAGAGTAGTTAACACTATGACTTGCTGATTTATTTGGTTTCATTTAACTCAAGAAAAGTATTTCACATAAATTAGATTGAACTAGAATGGTGTAACTAGTGGTATATTGAGGGCAATACATTGTGAGAGCTCAATAAAAGCTAATATTGATTTCGATAAAATGTAGCTTTGTTTTTTAAATTGAGACCTAGTAGAGACTGGACACGTTTTTTTCTTTTTGACTGGCCTAACCTGGTGTTCTTACCCTTTTTTTTAAAAATTAAACCTCAGATAACTTCTATTGCTGCACAGTAAAGAAAGGCTAAAGGAGGGTAGCACAGTAATGCAAGATTAAATGCAGATTGCTGAGTTAAAATATATATTTTTGTGATGGAATAGAAAACTTTCTCATTCTGTGTAAATTGGGAAGTTATTGACAATGGTGTTCTTTTCATCTTTAAAGATGTAGTCAGAATTGTTGTAGAATAAACCTCAGAACTTTGGTACAAATTTTTGTAGCTTTTCCATCAAAACCTGATAGACTGGAAATTACCTTAAAATCCTGGAGCTGATATTGTGGGCAAATGAACAAGATTGGTAAGTGATTAACCTTGCCATTTTCTAATGGTAGAGAAATGAGCAAGATGAATTAAATAGTATAGACAGTATCTCTATGAATTACAAGAAGACTGGCTGGTGCAGCTTCCAGTAATGAAGGCATCATCTCAGTGTGAGATTAAGGTAGACTCGTGCACTTGGTTGCTTTAAAATCAAGTAAGTTAGAGGTGACCGGGCCTTCTCCACTGTTGCCTGCTTTTGGATTTTATTTGTGATGGTTTCTTAGCACAAAGCATTGACAGTGACCAAGGTGCAATGTGGAAGTATATGGAGATTACCAGCATATAAATTTCTATCCAGTAATTTCAAGCCACTTGATATACAGTGACAATGTATGGAAAATTCAGTGAAGGTCCAAATATTCATTTATGCATTTCCATTTTTATTAAATAGGAAAGAGAAGCTGCTTCTTATGTGTAGACATAATTTCTCAGTTGTTCATTTTGGTAGAGGTAAAATTAGAGGAGTTCATAAATATTTTTAAATATTTTGTCTTTAAATACTGAAAGATGATTAATCTTGTTATGTAAGGAGCACTTACAGATGTGATATTAGTACCATACTGTCGCATTATTGTTTTGTAGATGGGCAGCAGACAGAGTTGAGACATAGCCTGATTTGGGTATAAAATTGGGGTCAGTCATCACTGGATACTAAACAGAGAATTAAATGAGAGCATCAAAAAACCTTATTGAAGATGCTCTGTGATGCTCCACCCTTGTCTGCCAAGCCAGTCATAACCATGTTAAAAGTTGTTGGTTTGGTCAAGCATGACTTCCTCTTGATGAAGCCATGCTGATTCCTCCCATTAGCATTCTTGTCCTTTATGTGCATGGAAGTGGTTTCCAGGTTAGTTGTTCCATCACCTTCCTAGGTATTGAGGTGAGACTGAGCAACCAATTGTTCCCCGGGTCTTCCTTCTTGCCCTTGAAGATAGGAGTGACAGGAGAGTATACTTGAGTGGAAGGATAAAAGGACAGCATCGGAAAATAAAATAATAGAAGAGTATTGTATCCCAGTTACCTGTCATCTACATGTTTACAAAAATTTATAGTTCCCATACTGGATCTGAGTAATGTGTGTGTCCCTGCTCCTCTACTGTGAAGATGTGCTTTGTAGGTGAAAATATTTGTAAGAGGTTGCAGAGTCAGTTCTTTATTTGACTCCTTAATATGGCAAAAGTATCTAAAACCTGCTGAACAAGAGGTAACTTAAATTAGTTATTGTGGCTCTTTTCATAACAAGGACTCAATTTTTTTAGGTAAAAAATTCCAAGTCATGCTAGAAAATAAGATGATCATGTGGAGGATACAAAAGAATCAACTCCCTGGAAGCTTGTCCTGGCTTCAGTTTCTTTCAGTGATATTTGCAATCAACCTGTTTTGAATAATGTCAAAATAATTTAAAGCATTCCTTGCTTTCAGTAGCTCTCCAACACGAGAACAAACCTGAAGGGTAATGTAGTGGTCATTAGTGACAACTGTGAAAAATGGCCATGTAAGGCCTACATATCAAAGATGTCTTGATGCTCTGCTGTTTGCAAGGACAGTGTTTCAGAAGAATGTACTAGCAGCATAAAAATGATTTTGAATGAGAAGCTGTTAATACATGACCTGAAGTAAATATATCTTAGAATTGCTATAACCATGTACTTCATTCCCTAAAACCACATATATTACTAAGACAATCTTGAATGTCATAAAAAAAGAGTAGCTCCAGTAACCTTGAAGGCTCCACTTGAAAATAAATGCACAAAATTGTGTACCTGCTCCCTTCTACTTGCCTTTTTCATATCAGATTTCTAATGCTATTTTTAGTTTACTTAATGCTGCTTAGTCTCCTAACTTTTATGCAGTATTATTCCAAAGGGCACAACAAGGAATAGATTATGTAGTGCTGGTGTCAATACTTAAAAATAATTGCTGTGGGAGTCAAGCAGACTAGTAATAGAAACTGAGATGAATCTTAGTGTAGCAAGACTCCCAAGCATTTGTCATGCTATCTTGGATCTCCACAAAATATGATATTTTTTAAATAAAACACAACACTAAATTAAACAGTAAGTTTAAGAAATGTCACTGCCTTGTTATGCAGGTTTTTTTTCCTGTTGCACACTTCTGTGCTCACTGAGTGCCGTACTTAGCATTAACATCTCGAAAGGCCACTCTCTACATAAAGCTTAGTCATGTATGAGTCTTACTGGCGCAAAACTGCTAAAGAGAATTGAACAACACATTTCTCTTTATGATATGAATTAAAATTTTCTAGTAACTCCGGTGTGACTTCCTTTTTGTTCTTTTCCAAAAGTTTCAATACCTTGTTTATGCCAGGATTAAATGGGCTGGAGGAGACCTCTTGAGGCTCTCTCCTCCAGTCCCAGAAATACGGCATGATCTCTGCTACAGAACACTGAAGTAAGGCATTGCTTTTCATTATACCTACTTCAAGTGGACCACAGTGCAGAATCCATGGGACTGAACAGAGAACAAGACTGTCTCAAGAAGCAGCATGGTAGTGAGGGATCATTTAGGAATTCTTTAGAATAATTGCATGTGTGCAAGTTTCTCGTTCTAAGTCATCCCACAGGTGCCAGCCTTACTTAATTTGTGCCTAAGTGTAGGTGACTTCAGAGAACTCCCTGTCTTTTTGTGAAGCATGGCAGACCTTAAGCACCAAACAATTGTTTTCTGAATTTGCACAAAAGCCCTCCTGTGTGCCATGAAGCATCTTAAACAGAAATAAAGGCATACCAAATTCTAGAATTGCTTGAAATCTTAGACAGGAGGATAGGAAATTCCAGGAAATGGTGCTTGTTACAGTGAGAGAATGGGGGGAACAAAATAGTATTGCAAGTAAAATTAAAGAGGAAAGTTTTTTGTTCCAGATAGCTGCTGAATATTGCTTTGTGTGTCTGCTGTTGTACAGATGAATTATTGGTAAATGTTAGGTAACTGATGCATTTTTTTCATTTTTCAGACTGAAGGTTAGAATGTTGGTGAAAACTGTGTAGCTGTAAAGATGTTGAATAGTGCCTTAAGGAGAAAATCTCCACCAAGGAAACAAATACAGTATTAATGGCTACAAATATTTGCTGTGCTAATGAGCTTGAAAATAATTTTGCAGCTTTTCTTAACGTAATTTACTATGAAGTAACCTTAAAATCTAGTAGTTTACACACTGGCAAGGAGAGCAAAACGGGACAGAAACTACTGATCAAGAAGTAATAGTATATTATATTGGAAAAGTGTATCTCAAGGGATCATATTTTTATAGAAATTCATATTTTTGTGCCTTGTACTTTCATTGCCTTTCTTATTTAGAGAGTGATGAAACAGAAATATGCATTTAATATTTATTGGAAATGTTGATTTGACAGAGTTCCTAAGTAGATTATTTATTCCTCCCATATTTTTTTTTAGTTTAGGTAATGAGGTTAATTTGCCACAGTAATAAGTACCAAATAAAAGAAAGTGCTATTTGAACTCTTTAGTTCTTATTAATGTATGCAGAAGTGTTTGGTTCCTGTGAAAAGTTTGCATTCAAAACTAACCTGTCAAGCTTTAAATTTAAATTTCAAACTTGTGCTTTTAGGTAGTTAAAAAAATCTAATATGGAGTAATGAAAATTTGCACATTTAATAGAATTCTAAATTTTTCTTTTCAGTTGAAAGAAATCATTCTATATTCAGAATTTTTAAGCTGTTTAAGCAAAAAGGGAAAAAAGCCAGTTTCATTAAATCAATGAGAATGTCAGAAATGCTTCTTTTTACAGCTTTTGTGACCCATAGTTTTTCTTACAGAGGTGGAGAATACTCAAATGTACAAAGTTTTATGGCAAATTCTGTTCTGAAGTACTCACTCTTAATTCTGATTAGTGTTTATAGTAATAATTTTGTTGGTTTAAGGCATATTTACTGAGGTATGGTCAGTCGTAGGAAACTTCATTTTGAATTGTCACTTTCAAAAAGTTCTTGATATGCTGTCATGGTTTACATTCAAAAATTATACTTTTTTGGAGCATTTGGAATTGGTGTGCTATGCTCCAGATCATAAACACAATGATGAATGTTATAAAACAGTATAGAATCAGGGAATTCACGGACTTTTTTCCATCAGGCTCTTTCCCACATATCTGGATCTTGAGCAAGATATGTAAAGTCAACCTAAGGATTTCTGGCAAGAGGAAGCAAGTATGATGCTAATTTCTGAGAGATTAGCAAGGATTGGATTGTGTGTGATGATACCTGTTCGCAGTTGCTGCAGAAATGGAGTTCAGTTCATTGGAGCTCTTTGTTGGAGTTTTTCAGTGGGGGCTTGCTCATGCAAGAGGAGTGTCCATAGTGTAACAGGCTTCTGTTCACTTGGGCTGCCTTTGAATACTCTCGAGTTTCCTCAGTGCTCTTTACAAACACCAAGCTTGTTACTCTTTATCCCCCTTTTGCAGGAGAGGAGGAAAGTAAAAGATTACCTAAAACAGGAGATCTTTATACCCATGTGCTGAGCTTTAAAGTTCTCCTAAAGCTAGATACTAAGGTTTAGTGATTTCAGCAACCTCAGGAGCCTCAGTGACCCTGTCAAAGCCACTTGATGGTTGAGATAAAGGTGTGAGTGAAGCAGGTTCTGTTGGTGTCAGCCTAGTGCCCAGCCTGACAGTGCCCAGCCACTGTTGCTGGGTAACCTCTTCTGGTTAAAGGCTGTACCCATTGATCAGTCAGTCCACCTCGGGTCTTTGTGATGGGTATGGAGCAAAGGCATATTAAATGCATGTGAGGAAATGCATTTGTCATGTCACTACTATAAGCCAGTTGGTGTTCATTTTAGAAATTGATGTTTTGATGGATTCAGGGGATCAGCCTGATATTGATATAAGAAGAACTATAAACAGATTTATGAAGTAATTTTCGTAATCAAATTTCACATCAATACCATCATACATTTTGAAGTCTCTAGGCAAGAAAAGACTCGGTGTTCCCTGTTCCAAAGGAGAAGAATGCTGTTATTAGCCTTCAGGTTTAGAAAGGAAAAGATCATGGACTCAGGTTGTGTGCATCCGTGCTCAGCATCTGTAAATTCTGCATGTTCTGCAGATGTTCTTTGCAGGAAGGTGAATTAAAGTCATTAGTAGAGCTGTGCAGTTTGGTTGCTAAAATGAGTTGATAAATTATAGCCAGCTTTTTTGCCTACTGCATGATATGCAGTGGTTCAGTTTAAGACTTTAGCTTATTTTGAAGCTATCCTCAAACTTAGATTTATTAAAAAATTTACTACATACCAGTGAAAGTACAATGATAATTTTTACAGTCATATGCCATGTCCCTTTTGACTTTAACTTCCACATACTTCATTCCAAATCACATTCATTATGATAAATATGGGAAAGGGCTTTTACTTCTGATACTGAAGCAGTGTCTTTAATGAGAATTTTTTAAGCATTGAATCTTCTCAAACAGGTTACTTGTGTTTATTTTTGTTCCCTTACAAGCCACAGAAGAAAGAGGATCAGCAATCAGAAGCTAAAGCAAGTCCAAAAAAGTCATCAGAACCCACTATTGACCTTTTAGGACTTGGTAAGCAATACATAATTACTTGGTTTTAAATCAAGCATAGATATGTAATTATATATTTCAATAGATATACTTTTATTTTCTCTATGCTTACTGATAGTTAGATAAATATGGAAACCATAAGATTGCATGCATGACTTTAAAACTATAAAGAAAAAATGCCATGGGGATGTGGGTATATCAGTATTTATGTTTTGCTAGGGAGAGTAATGAGCTCCTGTGGGATGGGGAGGTTATCAAAGTGATCTTCAAAGGGCTTGTGGATTGTAGTATTTCATTGTTTATGGTACAAGTGTACTTTTCAGTGAAAATATTGAGGTCATCTGAATTTTGTATCTGTAAAATACATTAAATCATACAGTTCCTGTATTAGTTAAAAGAATAGTAAATTGTTGGAGTGTACCTGAGGAATACCTTGTAAAACTTAATGTATTGGGCATTTCAGTTTTCTGTACTGACTGCAACCATCATTCATTTTTATCTAATACACCTTTTTTAGTTTTCTGACTGGCAGGTTATTGTGAATTTGTCTTGTAAACTAGTTTCTAGTAAAATAATTTAATTTGCACTGTCTGACTCTACTGTTGTGTGTAGGCCATATTTGTAAAATATATCTTTCATTTATCTAGTGTTGCTCTAAATGTGTTTTTTACATTTGATAGACTCTTAAAATGGAAATGGAAGAATAAAATATTACAGTAACTATTTTTATTTCCTTTTGATATTCAGTGTTAGGAAAATTTTACACAAGTTGTGAGTGATATTAAGAGTATTCACTTTATGTCATTGTAATGGTTATTCTTAATTTTCTACATAATTTCTGCATGATATTGGGTGACGCTAATAAGTCTTTTAAATGTAATTATAAAAACTTCACTTTGTAGAAAAATGTTTTGTTTTTTAAGTTTTTGTTTCAAGGTGTGAATAGTGCGACAAAACAGTAAATGTCTTTTCTGTTTTAGAATTCACACTCTCATCCAAAATGCATTTTATTTTCCCTCTAATAAAGAGCTAACTGTAAAGTACCATTTTTGCATGAGTTATGTATGTTGTCCATATCTCATTCCAAGTAATCTGCTACTGTAGGTGTGCAAGTCTTAATTAACACAGTAGAATGAATGTAGAATGAGCCTATTTAAAAAAAAAAAAGTAATTTAGACTTGATGGAAAGCTGATTGTACTTTATTTTCCTTTAGCAGACCAACAACCTAATTAAAAACTAAAATTTAATCAATATGTGGTTTTGAGATTGCTAGGCTTCTGTATTCTTTTGGTCATGATTTGAAAAGTATCTTGGTAACACTGTTTTATGATACAATAATGAACTCAGATTACATTGGCTTACTTGATGTGTGCAATGAAAATAGTATTATAATTGGTGTTCAACAGCTCTGCTTCTTCAGTGAGATATAAAAAGGGCAAAGTTTATAATATGTATCTTAAAACCCCATATTTTTAGAGGAGGGAATGCTTAAAGATCTTTTAAATAACAAATTGAAAAGCAGTGTAATAAGCCAGTAGCACTTGGAATCCACTGAGCTGCAAATGAGATATGTGTTAATGAGAGCAGACCTGCATATTTCATTTGAAGAGTTGTCTTTTAATTAGCACCTGCAATAGAAGACTTCAGATAGTATTAAAAGAGAGATCACATCAACCCAATATACCATAGAACTGTAGAATAGTCCAGGTTGGAAGGGACCTCAAATGACCATGTGGTCCAAGGGGTCCATGGGAAGGGGAGCCTAGAGGAGATTATCTAGCATCCTGTCTGGGCACAGCCTGCAAACCTCCAGTGATGGGGATCCTACCACATCTGTGGAGTTGTTCTAGGAATTGATCTCATGGTAAAAAATTTCTTTCTTATGTCAACAAACTTATACCTCTTTCCCCCTGTCTTCTCTGTGTGGCGCTGTGTGCTATGAAGGGAGAGGCTCTGCCCTCTTTGTAGCCACCCTTTAAGTACTGGCGTACTGGAATAAGGTTCTTCCTGGGCCTTCCCTTATCAAGGGAGAAAAGACCAAGCTCCTCATAGAGCAGGTCCTGCAGCCCTTTGACTGTTTTCATGCCTCTCCTTTGGATCCTCTCCAGTCTGTGCCTGTCTTGAATTGTGGGGCCAGAACTGGACACAGACTCCAGGTGAAGCCTGGGAAGTGCTGAGTCGAGTGGGATGATCACATCTTTGTCTCAGCAAGTAACACCCCTGTGGATACAGCCCAGAATCCCACTCACCTTCTTTGCTGAAGCGATGCAGTGCTGATTAAAATGTTTGATATGTCATATCAAATAATATTATTGGATATGATTGCTTAGCTCGTTCTTCTTACTGAGCAGACATGTTTCTAATGAGAATTCATTCTCTTAGAACTTCATTTCTGCAAATGAAGAATAGTACTAGCTTTTAGTAGGGCAGATAAAAAACGCTTGTGATAGCAGGTTAAGTAATTTTAATGGATCAGAATTCATGCTAGAATAATTTTGGCTTTCAGAATAGCCCAGCTTCTTTGCAGAGTATTTTCTTGAGTAACCTTCAGTGCTAGCTTTGGGTATGGTGTTAGTCTCTGGGTCATTGCTCTCTTTGTCTCAGTTGGTTTTGTAGTAGTGACCTCATCAGAAGGTAAACTTCCTTAGGTAGGACTTACCCTATGAAAACTGTAGCTAGACAATTTTCTAAAAATAAAATCTCTTTCACTTTTCTTTACAAATTGCAAAATTTTCAAGATAATATGCCTTGGCAAATTGTACCTTTAAATCTTGTAATAGGAGAAGAGGCATAATATCCTCAGTGACTGCACTATCACATTTGTGTTTCTTCTGAGCCCTTTTAAATAGATTCATCTGGTTCTCTTGATTTCCCGATCAGGGGTTTGTTATTGATATGTTGTTTAGATACTTACTTTTTGATGATCCAACAACATTCATGGGTTTTGGCCTTTTGATTCATAATAGATATTAGTTCAGTACACCACACACAGAAGGGTGGGTAAATGGACAGGTACAAGCTAAATGTTGTTATGCTCTCTACAAACAGTAGTGTTAGTGTTCTTGCTGTGCAACCCCAAATTCCTTCCCTCTCTTCCCAAGCAGTGGGAAATAACATCCTGTTTCTGTAGGCCAAGCCTGAAGCTGCTGTTTTAGTCATCTCTGAAATTATTTGGCTCTTACCCATGCTGGAAGAATGCCCTGCTGAAAATTTGGAGACCTAAAATTGACACTAAAATCAATAATACAGGATTTTATAACATGAATTTTTAATAGGATAATTATAGGAAACATTCTTCAGTTTGAAAGTCACAGTGCGTAAACCACAGTTCTTCAGCACTTAGGTGATTGGCGGTGCTCTATTTTCATCTCTCTGGTGTTAACCTTGTGCTCTGTGCTCCTTTTTGGTTTTCTTTCTTACAAGGTAGGTGTCTCCACTTAGGCCAGGTTGATGTAATGGTTTCTTAATATCTTGTAGAAAATGGTGTGGTAGCTGTGTACCAATGTGGAATATTGGAATGTTACACAGGCAGTTTGGGATCATTGTGTTTGCCAAGATATGCCACTTAGAAATTATTTTAATGTACAGAGAAAAAAAGGAGGAAAAAATAGTATTTTAAAGTTATATTACCTTACAGAATTACCAGGAAGAAGAAAAGTGAATTTTAAATATTCTGCATCATTTACCACATTCAGATAAAATAAACACTTGCATATTCTGGATTAACCACTGTAGTTGCAATGAATGACTAGAAGAAAAGAAGTTTATTATGGTGTTATTATTTACTGAATTTGATGCGTGGGGCATTTGTCTGGCATGGTTGTAGGTAAAGTCTGATATGCTAAAAGCTGCTTATCTGTTCTGCATGGGAAATATTCTCTGAAGGAATTCTGTGAAGTTTTGAGAGGTTAATCATGATATGAAATGTAGCTGAATGTTGCATAAATGAGAAATGTACTTTCGTTGGTACTGTTGGGTAAGTACCAAAGCTGCATGCTTGGTCCTAAGTTGGAAATTTGCATTTAAGAAATAGTAAAGATACATTCATAAGTACATAAATATCATGTATACAAATATAGTTCATCGACTCCTAGAATCATAGAATAGTTTGTGTTGGAAGGGACCTTTAAAGGTTATCTAGTCCAACCCCCCTTCCATAAACAGGGACATCTTCAACTAGATCAGGTTGCTCAGAGCCCCATCCAATGTGGCCTTGAATGTTTGCAGGGAAGGGGCAGCTACCCCCTCTCAGGGCAGCCTTTCGCAACCCTCATTGTGAAAAGTTTCTTTCTTATATCTAGTGTGAATCTACCCTGTTTTAGTTTAGAACCATTACCCCTTGTTGTATCACTACAGGCTCCAATTAAAAGTCTGTCCTGATCTTTCCTGTTTACTCTTTAGGTACTGGAAGGTCACAGTAAGGTCTTGCTGGAGCCTCCTTTTCTCCAGGCTGAACAACCCCAGCTATCTCAGCCTTTCCTTATAGGAGAAATCCCTCTGATAACCTTCATGGCCTTCCTCTGGACCATGGAGCACAGGTCTCCATGTCCTTCCTGTGCTGGGGACCCCTGAGCTGGATGCAGCACTGCAGGTGGGGTCTCACCAGAGTGGAGGAGAGGAGTAGAATCCCTTCCCTCGACTTGCTGGCTGCGCTGCTTTGGATGCGGCCCAGGATACAGCTGAGTTTCTGGGCTACAAGTGCACGTTGCCTGCTCATGTCCAGATTTTCATCCTCCATAGGTCCTTCTCTGCAGGGCTGTTCTCAGTCCTTTCATCCTCCAGCCTGTATTGATAGCAGGAGTTGCCCTGACCTGGTGCAAGACCTTACACTTGGCCTTGTTGAACCTCATGAGGTTTGCATAGCCCCACTTTTTGAGCTTGTAAATATGTTAACATTTATAATATTGCTGCAATGTTCGGATTATGCTTAGGTAAGCAATATATCCAAAATGAAAACATTTACATCCACTTGAGGCATACAACATTACTAGGTTTCTGGCTTTCCACATTTTATTTTCATAAGTATTATATAGAAAATGCCGCCTTATTAATTCTTTTCCATCTCTGCAAAGGTTTTAGCAGGAAATAAAATTTTACTAATGCATTTAATAATTCTGCAATGATTTTGGCCAGACAGACCTTGTTTGCATCTTTGTCCCAGATTTTTGTTGGAACTATTGACCTGTTTCTCTCAGTCCTGCCTTTCTAGTAATTTGGTGTAAAAAATAATCATATGCATATTCTCTCTCCTTTGCAAGTCTTGGTATGGCTGTCATAAATGATTGTACATAAAAAAATACATGGCTGCTTAGTAACAAAGTTCTTGTAAATAGTTTGGTCCATTAAAAATGAGTTTCAGAAACATAATGCAAAGTTTAAGACCAGATCTGGTTTTTTGCTGTTTTCTCTCTTTCCATCCCTTTGAAGCCCTTCTGCTGGTCATTCTCACTATTGGTGCAGATAATATACCAAGGATTGATGATGTATATGAAAGCTATGATGTATATTAATAAGAGAAGGCAGCACTGCATTGGAAATTGTCATATCAGGAATTAATGAAATATATACAGGAAAATAAATGTAAAGATAAACTTCACTGGAACCCTTCCCTGTATTGTTAAATACACCCTGGAAAATAGCTTTTGTTTCTGCTATCAAACTGAAACAAGACCTCCTAATCTGAAATCAAAAGCATCCTCTGCTGTTACAGTGTGGCAGACAGCAGTCAGAGATTATCTGTAATGTCATAAATTGTAAGAGAAGTTTCGGAACCACACCTAGGAGCAAGGGTGAAGAACATCTGTTGACTCTCCATGTTCCATTCTCTGACTGAGCATGGAAGCTCTGCCCTGCATCTGCTCTCATTGCAGTGGTTTCTGCTACATCTAACATTTCATTCCTAGCTATGGATATGTTCTACAGAAAAGTGATGGAAGTACTGTTTATCAAAAGCTAATTGCTTCAAAATAATCCTGTGATGGTTGAAGCTATAAATTTCTCAAAATATTCAGACAGGCCCACGTAACTTAATCTGGTTTTTAACCTGTTCCCTGGAAAGGTGACAGCTGTGTTTCCTTCTGTCATATACACACCACCTCTTCTAATCAAGTTGTAATGGTAGGTGGCACAAGTTGAATGAATAGTGATTCAACTTAAAACCCAGAACTCTGCTGGAGTATCTTTTTATACTACAGAAATATTTTAAAATGAGAAGGAAAAGGAGGAAGTGCATCCTAGTCCATGATCTGGTGTGTTGAAGTTGAGAATATCCATAATCTCTGTATAAGACCTGTGAATTATGTTGAAAAACAAGTCTGTATATGCCTGCATGCAACTCTGTTTAAATGGAGACACTAATATTGCTGCAAGTAATAAACTGGAGTGAAAACAAGTTAGGTTTTTTCTATATTATGAAATGTAGTTCTTTCAGTAGGGAAGGGGGAATGTGTTTGTAGTCTCCTTTTAATAGATATAAATATTCCAACCATTACATTTTGAGAAATCAGTAAAACAGGATCGTCTATTAATTCTATTCATACAGGCTTAAAATTGTGTTGTAAATAGTAATTCAAAATGCCTGGTTTCTCCACCAGTGGAGACAGGGAGATATTTATTCAGTTAGAGGTAAAAGGCATGTACATTACCAAATAACACTCTTACAGAACCAGTCTAGCAAAAATCTGGGTTTTCATAGTATTAATTTATAAGCAGCATATTGACTCTTGAAAAATACTATGTTTTTGCAAATGTGTTCTGTCATGAATGTTCTAAATATGTGAAATGCTTGTTCTAGTAAATGATTGCATTTAAATTTTCAGTCTTCCATGTTAAACTCCTTTACATTCAGGGAAACTAACTACTTTGGAATGTGACAAGAGAGATATTTTTTTAATACATGTGCCTAGCTGAAAAAATGTGAACATTAAATTATTAATTCCTGACAGTCCTTTTGCTTGAAAATTATGCACAGTTCATTCCTAAATTTATCTGAAAGAGTGAACCTTTGGGGAGATGTTTTTGGAGCTGCCAGTCTGCGGAATGACCTCAAAAGAAGCTTGTACTTAAATCACCAGTATATTTATTTGCACATATCTCAAAGCATTAATGTGGATGGAATGGTGGAGCAGATTATAAGTGTGGTCATTTTGCTGTCCACTGGCTTCCATTCATCAGAAATAAGGGAAGGAGGAGATCTTTGCATTAAGATATAAGTAGCTTTGTCATAATCACAGATGAGTTTGTAACTTGGCTTTTCAGAATCATTGCAACAGCAGTTCCCCAGCAAAGTCAAATCACAACAGAGTAATAAAACTGGCTGAGGTGGCACATTCCGCAAGCCTTACTCTTTACTCTGCACAGATCTAGTAGTGTCCTCATTCCTGTGTCCACTTTGCCTTTGTGAAGTTGCTGGGTTGGTCTTAGTTCTTGCAGACAGTACAGTTGTGCTCACAAATTTTGAACAAGTTTGGACAGTAAAAATACCTGCTGGGGTTCAGTTTCTTCCAAACGACACTCATTTTGTCCTTCTCATTTTCTTGCCTTCAAGCTATTTTGGTTCTTGTTATTGGGTCTTTTTGCTGGCATGCAAGTTTGAGAGGTAGCAATGTCAATGTTTGATACTAAGTCAGAGAATAAAAAAATGTGTATCTAAAGTAGTGACAAAACCAAGCATATAGCTCCCAAAGAATTGCAAACCAGCACCATTCCACTTGGTTGTTCCATTTCCCTGAAAATGAAAAAAGCATGAAAAAAATGTGCTTAGTGCTCAGAAAATACACTGAGGATTTTACAAATACTGAAATCAGTTCAAATTTGTGGTTTCTGTAGCAGCTATAGCTATGCCACATTTTCTATACATACTAAGGCCCAGAGGTTAGCATCTGTACAGTAAGGCTGAATTGACACATGCATGGATGGTGGTAGCTTCAGATGTGTTCCACATTATCAGATTCTGACATTTTTGATTTTTGTGTCCATTTTTCAAACAAATGGCAGTGACATTATTTATCTTTGAATAAGTACTTTCATGCAAGGCAGCTAAAGGGAAACACCTTCCAGTGGATGTGGAAGGCAGACAGAAATGAGAAGGCATCTGTCATGGTTTAACCCCAGATGGCAGCTCAGCCCCGCACAGCCACTTGCTTGCTCCACCCATCCAATGGGGAAGACTATCAGGAGGATAAAAGTGAGAAAACTTGCGGGTTGAGATAAAAACAGTTTAACAGGTACAGCAAAAGCTGTGCACGTAAGCAAAGCAAAACCAGGTATTCATTCACCACTTCCCATGAGCAGGCAGGTGTTCAGACATCCCCAGGAAATCAGGACTCCATCACACGTAACAGTGACTTGGGAAGACAAACACCACCACTTCAAGGCTCCTCCTTCTTCATCTTCCCACTTCTTTATATACTGAGCATGACATCATGTGTAGGGTATGGTAGTTGGTAGTTGGGGTCACCTGTCCTGGCTGTGTCCTCTCCCAATTCCTTGTGCACCCCCAGCCTCCTTGCTGGTGGGGTTGGGTGAGGAGCAGAAAAGGCCTTGACACTGTGCAAGCACTGCTTGGCAAGAATGAAAACATCCCTGTTTCCGCCACAAATCCAACCCCGCAGTAGCCCCATACTGGCTGCTGTGAGGAACAGCATCTCTGTGTAATCGTCTTCTGAATGGATTGTTTCAGAATGCAGTCTTATGATGCTAGTAGTGGTTCTTTCAGCATGCTGTAATCCAGGGATTTTGGAATGCTGACCCTCTTGTCATGTATAAACAGCTGTGCCAGTCATGGCAGTGTTTCTTTTGGAGAGAAGGTTTTGACTTGATTCAGCTACTTCATTCTACCAGAGAAGTCTGGCTTCTGCATGGAGGTTGGATAATTTGAGACTTAACTTCTTCTTTTGCCTATAAAAGCTTTCTTAAACTTGCTGTTAGGACTATGCAGTCATTGTAAAGTTCAGCAGAATCTAGAATCCCCTTTATGTTTGTCAAGCTCTGTGTAATGGCAACTCACTTGTGATATGCTTAGGTATAAATATATTCACCAATTCCTACCCCTTGTTCTTGAGCAGCTTAAAATCAAAAGAAATGGTTCCTCTGTTCCTTAAAAACACTTTGGTGGTATTTTTGTCCCTATATATTTTAAAGTGTTTTCTTGTAATTCTCTTTCAAGTGTAATTCTCCAGCCCTTTTTTTGTCCTGCATGTATCCACTTTCACCTAGATCTCTAAATGTGTTCATGTGTTAAAGTGGTTTACAGACACCCAGGCTCTGGAAGTTAACTCAGAGCAAGAGCTGTAGGTTCTTAGGGATAATTAGTTCAGTGTGCTTGGAAGGTGTGTTCATGTGGAGCTCTAGAATAAAGTCTGTGCAAAGTACTTCTGAAAAAGGGGGAAGAATGGACTTTTTCCCTAAAAGCTTACTTATACACTCTTGAGTAAATTAGTATATCAAGAATAATGTCATGGATTCTAAAATTAAATTTTTCATTCAGGAGCACAGGTGAGTATATTTTGTCTGATACATGGCTACCAAATTTGGGGCTTCTCAGTAAGATATCTATTTAAATTCTTACCAAAAATGGTGGCATGCAAAGACTCCTGAAAAATGAGTAGTGTGTACTGCTAAATTGGTGTGGCTGTCCTCAGGGAAGTTCGAAGTGGTTTGTTTTGTTGGTGGTTGTTTTTTGCTTGTTGTTTTCCTGAAGGGCATTAATGTGCCATCTTCTTCAGGAAAGAGGTCCTTACAAAATCTGAACAATATCGCTGTCTGAAAAATATCTCAGAAATGGAGTACATCTTTGTTGGGGGCAGAGTAGGAGGGAATAGACAGCTTTAATTAGTCTTATGGTATTAAGATATTAATAATTTTCACTTTAAAAATTATTCTGTTGTTTTTTTAGATGGTCCAGCTGACACATCTGTTACAAATGGAGGCACTGCTGCTGTCACAGCACTGAATGATGACCTGGATATCTTTGGCCCAATGATCTCTAATCCTTTACCAGCAGCTGCAGTACCTCCTGCTCAGGTAAAATTTAATAAGTTTTTTTAGTTATATGTATGTGTAAATACGTGCATGTGCATGTGTATTTTTCTTCAGGGAATTGTTCATTCACACATAAGGAATGCACACTTCTCAGCACATCTTAATCACCTCAAGGCTGGAGATGCTTTCACTATAACACTGATATTTCTATCACTTCTTCAAGCTTCTGCACTGCTTGGATATAGAAGTAGATGGTGTGATCTTTCCTTCTGGTTATCCAGCTAAATTGGATTCTGTCTTACCCTGGTGATGGTAGTAATGTTTTCCTTTAATTTATGTTCTTTTGTCTTTTTCTTTTCTTAATAGGTATTGCTGAATATGAGTTTATGTTCTCAGGTTATTTGGCTTCAAGTCATCCTTTTTAAGACCTCGTATTGCCTTGTGATGCTGATATTTAGGAAAGGCTGCAGCAGATGCTTCTCTCTTAGACCTGCTAAAAATTAGTCTGAGGCTTCATACTAATCAAGAATGGATATAAAAAAAATTAATATTGCTACCTGGGCTGATCTGTCTTTTGTCTCATCTTGGAACCTGTATGTCTTGCTTTCCTCAAGAGAGAGTAGCATAACACCTGCACATGACCTGCTCCTTCCTTAATAGCCATGATAGTTTGGAAGCAACCCCATCACCATGCCTGTTGTAGCCTGGAAAGGCAGCTTTGGGACACACAAAGAAACTGCTTAAAGCTGCCGATCTCTCAGCTCTCAGACTCAAAGAGCATGGTGATGGTGTTGGTGATGGACATGTGGAGGTTTTCGTAACCCAGACTGGCTTCTGAGTGGGAAGTTTTGGAGGAGTAGTGGGCTAATTTCTCCATCTGGGAAATCTTGTTAAGGTCATTTCAACATTTATTTTTGTGTAGGGCTTTCTGTCCCACTCTGCTGAACAGAAAGCATTGTGTGTATTCTTGAATTTATGATTTGGGACATGTGATCTGTATTTGTTTCTCTTCATCCACTAGTTTTCATAGTGTTTACAATGGAAGAGATAATGATGAAAGGCTGTTCTGAGTGCCTTAAAGCATATACGTGTTATTCAGGAGTTTTTATTCTTTATCCTTTACTCTCTGTTCCCCTGCTTGCTGCTGAGGGCTGACTTTGTGCAATGTGCTAGGTCGGGTTTCAGGGACTGAAGCCACGTTTCTTTTAAACATAATGCTATAGGTAGAGCAAATTTCCCACCATGCCTTAAGCTATCCATAAACAGTGAGAGAAATAAGATGTATATTTGCATTTAGATTTGAATGTATTAGCTAAAATTGCAAAGGAAAGCGTTGGTGTAGATTTTCTTGTCTCCCGTGGAATTCTCTGGTCAAAGTACCAGGAGCAGCAAAATTTGGGTGCTTGTTGTCTGCTATTCTAATGCCTTATGTCAAAATTGATCCCTGTAGATCCCTGTAGATGTGAAAAGCAGTAACCCATTTCTAGCTTACCTTTTAAATTTATTAAATTTGAATGTAGATTGAATAAATTCATATTAGAATCTTGAAGTTTCCACTTGGCCCCAAAATAAATGGGCCAGTGGTAGTATTGCACATAATGAGTAGCACTGAATTCTGGTTTTTCCCCATGCCAGCCTTTCTGAAACTGGAAATGATGACTTTACTGTGTGCCCAGGAGAAAAGAACTGTCTGAGAAAGAAAAACCTTCTTTTGTTTCTCTTCCATGAACATGTTTAGTGACCTGCTGGTTATAGAATGATATAGGTGTAGAATGCAGGAAATCCAAAAGAAGGCTAAATATTTAAGAGTGAAAAAAAGCAAAGTGAAGGGTGATAACCTAGATGATGATGACTAGTGATGGGTTAAATACTAGAGTGGCTGCTAAAGCATACTAAATTATATGTATGTATAACATTTAAAATGCATTTCTGTGATACAGGTTTGGTCACTGGACCTTCTGTGACAGGAATATTTTGACACATTGTTTATCTTTGTGCTGGTTTCTAGACTAAGTATGGTACTTGCTAAATTGATGAAAAAGTGGTAGAAAGGACAATACTATTCTCAATATCTGGTATCACCTTGTTTATATACTAGAAAGCATGAATATATTCACTTGCTATAAAGGAATCTGTCCAGATTTTTTGTGACATTTTTTCTTTCTGCTGAGTGCCATAATCAGGAGAAACAGACAGAACTCCCAGCAAACATTTTTTTATCAAGCACACTATCCTTATGGCATATTGCAAGATTTAATTCTTAGTTATCTTCCACTTTTAATCAGTAATCTTAAATAAAATTGAATGCAATCAGATAATCTCTCCAGATAAGAGACAGGAACATGCATACGTAGCAGAGGATGGGTTTCTGATGCTGATTACATGGGTTGCTTGGTAAAGTGGGACAAAGAGAATATTATTCTGTTTTGCTTTAGGATTAGCAAGACATTGCACATGTTCCATTTCAGGATAGTGGTGTCTAGTCTGGGAACAGAGTCTGGGCAGGAGTTGAGGGTGCCTCTCATTTGGCAGTGCATTGTGTATTTTGTAAGATCTTTCACCTTGCAACAAGGATAAAAGTTGTATGGGATTCAGAGAAGAGTCAGGAGAACACAGGAGACTGGAAAGGGTGCCTTATTATGAGAGGGTTTAAGGACCTGGTCTATAAATTTCTTGAAGTAAAAAATAGGTGTGATTACAATGTGAAATTATTTTGTGTGAGGCTGCAATTGCTAAAGTGGGCATGAACTCAGATCAGCAGTTGAGTAACCCTGTCATTCAGTTCCTGTGCTTGAAACTGGAAAATTTAAAGTAGAAATCCATGGCCAATCCTTAACTTGAACTTGTTTGAATATCTATTAACAGAATGTATTGAAGTTTTAAAAAATAAAGTAGAAGGGATCAAATGTGGAAGAGCATGGCTTGCTCTCTCACTATTTACCATTATGTTCTGCATTGTTGGTGTGTCTGAGGTGCCACAGTGGCACTGAAAAAGAAGAGAATTTAATGGTGCTCCTCAAACTGATGTGTATGAGTCGTGAGTTTTCACAGGATTGCTTTTCTTCTCCAGTTTAACCTAAAAGGCAGCATTTAATGCTAAATGCACTCTGTTTTATGGCACTGTGAAGCACAGAAATGTATGCTAGAATGTTTTATTATGAGACTGAAACAACATGATGTCTGCAAACCTTAGGATTTATGTCCGTTGTCATAGCCAAGACATGATTTTCAAGTGAAAACAAAAGCATTTGTTTCTCCGTTTTCAAATGTGACTTGAGCATTGAGGATCATGTACATTTTTACTCTGCTTTCACATATGTCTTTATCACAGTTTTCAGAAACATTTAAAATGTTTCTTCCCACTGTTCTGTATAGCTGGATGCTAATACAAACTGTTGGATTTGTAAAGGACTGGTAAAGAACAATATGTGACAGAGTAATTTCTTTTTTCTAGAATTTTGCCTATTAGCAAACTCAGGGGGGTTTAAGAAGAGTTACCTTAAGCAGCTCCTACAGCAGAACTAGATAAAAGGCGTGTGCTATAAATTATGTATTATTCATGGGCACAGAAAGGAAAGAAGAACTTTTTGTATGTTTAATGATATTTTTTCCTGTGAAGCAGACATAGCTAAATTACAGGTATTAGCATACAGTTTGTTGCCAAACACTATATAGGAACTGAACAAAGGTCTATCATTTTTACCTATGCCCAAAACAATTTCCTAAATTTTTTTAGCCAGGTTTTAATTTCAAATTTTGTATGGTATGTCTTCCAGTAAAAGTGTGATCTTCGTTCTTCAGTGAAATTTGTAGGGAGGAAGAGAAGGGGAGAATTGTGACGTATTACGTTTAGAAGTATTAATTCACTGAAATATTTAATGTAAGTCTTTCTCCAAGCAGGGTACTAAAATCCAGTCATTTTAAACTTTTTGGGATTTTGTGTGTGTATATGTATCTGTGTGGGCCTGATTTGAATTGTACTGTATTGGGAGCAGAGAATTAGTTCAGTGGCTACAAAAGTGTCCATAGAGATGGTGTAAGTTTTTCATTATTCATTCCTGACACACTTTCATGTGGAGTGGTGGTGGATTTTAGATAGATGTTCATAAATACCCATTTTTCCCTGTGGTCAGATGTGTGTACCTAGTATGGTTGACATAGATCAGCAAACAAGCTTCAAGTTATTGACGAATTTTGGTGATGTTAATGTGTCAAAGTCCTCAGATCTTATGTAAAAATGGGTTACTTCAGAAGTTTGCTTTATCATGAGTGTTATTTAAGCAGAGTTGTACTGGAGAGCTGTTTAGTCCTATTCCAGTATGATCAGTTGAAATGTTTGTAGCTTCTGCTTATGTTTATTTTACCCCATCTATATTTTCAGATATCTGAAAGCAAAAGTTGCATTCCTTCAAATGGAGTTAGAACATTCCCAAACATGAGTACAGGCTGGGCAGTAAGTGGGTTGAGAGCAGCCCTACAGAGAAGGACTTGGGGGTGTTGGTGGGTGCAAATCTGAATGTGACCCGGTAATGTGCACTTTCAGCCCAGAAACTCAATAACGTCCTGGGCTGCATCAGGAGAATTGTGACCAGCAGGTCAAGAGGGGTGATTCTGCCCCTCTGCTCCACTCTCATGAGACCTCCATTTTCAGTGCTGCATCCAACTCTGGGGCTCCCAACATAGGAGGGACATGGACCTGTTGGAGCAGGTCCAGAGGAGGGCCATGAAGATGGGATGGAGCACTGATCCTGTGAAGACAGGACGAGACAACTGGGATTGTTCAGCCTGGAGAAGAGAGAAGGCTCTGGGGACACCTTATAGTGACCTTTCAGTACTTGAAGGTGGGCTACAGGAAAGATGGGGACAGACTCTTTTTCAGGGAGTCTAGTGACAGGACAAGGGAAAATGGCTTCCAAGTGAGCAAAGGTAGGTTTAGATTAAATGTTAGGAATAAGTTCTTTACTGTTAGGATGGTGAGACACTGGAACAGGTTGCCCAGAGAAGTTGTGGATGCCCCATCCTTGGCAGTGATCAAGGCCAGATTGAACAGGGCTCTGAGCAACCTGGTCTGGTGAAAGGTGACCCTGCCCATGTTAGGGGATTGGAACTTAATGATTTTTAAGATCCTTTCCAACCCAAACCATTTATGAATCTATGATTATACTCTCTTTGGTGCTTTAAACACCTTAGGTGAAGCACAGTGGAAAAGCAGGCATCATACTCCAGAATAGAAGGAGTCAGCTGGACAGAGTCTAGAGGAACAGAAATTTATTTTGCGTTCTAGAAAAGGGAAATCTGAGGGTGGTAGAAATGAGACTGCAGGGGAGATAAATGTTTTCAAGCCTAGACAAGGCTGATTGCAAAGAAAATGCTGTATTGCTTGTTGTGATTTCTGGACATGCAGCAAAAAAAAAAGTTGAATTTTTAATCTTATTGTAATGTCAGTTATGTTCTTAGATATGATCTGAGAAAGGGATAGAAATCTTAATCTGACTTTTTCAGATATTGCTGATAATTCCTAAAAGAAAGAAAACAGATGAGATTTCTTAGTGTTTTTTTTTGTGAACCGAATATAGTTGAGTGCTCATTTCCTCATCAGTTATTACCAGGAAATAATAGTTGATAATTTTTAATGGAGCTGTGTAGATGTCTAAAAACAAAATATGCAAAATCAAAACTAGGAAGAGTTGAAGTAAACATTGAGTCCATTTACAGTACAAAGATAAAAAGGGTAAGAACTGTACACAGAATTTAAGACCTTAATAATGTACTTAGTACCTTACTTGCTTACATAAGAATAATTATGTTCTAGGCTGTATTTTCCCTATGTGGGTAGCTCTTCCAGTCAGCAGAGAGAAATTGAAAATGTTGTGTGGGGCCATTATTTAATACCATACATATGGAAGACAGGGGAGGACTGGCTTTTCTAGAGCCCATCCCTGCTTTCCTAGATACCAGCCAGAGCCAGACATGCAGGTAGCAGGAAAGTACACATGTGCTTTTTTCTCTCCTGCAGTTCTTCTCTCAACTACAGTCCCACTGTCCACTTCCCTCTTCATTTCCTCTGTTGCCACCTCTTTTTCAATTTGTAGGAAAAATTTTTTTGCACTAATACAATGAAACTGCTTAGCAGTATGATCCTTAAGCACCTGATGAGCATTTAGGTTTGGCATAATGACTGTCTGAGAGCACTGTGTGTAGGAAAATTATATGAATGCCAGGTGTGTTTTTACAGAGGTCTTGGGTAGCATGACAATGTTAGATACACGAAAATCATGCCAATGTTAGTTGTTTTTTAACTTGGATGCCACCTGCTGTTTTCTTGCCATGTATTTTGCATTACCTTCCATTTATTCAGCTGATGAATGCTTCAGGGAGCGCTTGTCCGGTGCTTTGACTCCTATGAGACTCTTCCAAAACCAAACTGAATGAAGAGGCATTAAATGAACATTTAATCTTACATTGTAAACATAACATGATCAGTCCTGCAGGTTTCCAGCTCTCCCTTCTAGAGAAAAGCAAAGCCCTTCCTTGCTGCAGTGCAGGCAGCAGAAGGGAAGCCCCCTCTGTTCCTCCACTTCCACTGGCCCTGTATCCTTCCTGCAGTCTGCTAAGCACAGGGGCTGTGTTGGGCAGGCACCACGGGAGGAGATCCATGTCAGCAGGGAACAATTCAATAATGGGCCTTCCTGGGTGTATGCACAGAAAAACAAGACTTCAGGATGGGCTTTTATCTGAATGTATTATTAAATCTGACTCTGGTATTTTTGAAGACTGGTTATGTCACACTGATAAAGAATTGTCTCAAACAGGGAGGGCTTCCTACTACCCACTTAAGTAAAAATTTATTTGCTTTGCAAACAGATATTCTTGTGAGTAGTAAGTAAAAGGCAGAAGCTTTTCTGATACTTACAGAAAGAAATTGATCATTTAAGAGAGAATTGCCCAGAGAGAAGGTTTCACAGGTCTTTTTCTGTTTGCTTTCCCTCTGTAGTGCTCTCAGCCCACTCTTGGTTGCCCACTCAGTCCTACTGGCTTTGGTCCAAATTGGCTGTAGAATAAATGCAGGTTTTTCAGATGCCAGAAAGTTCCCATTTTTTTGTTTTTTCTCTTCCCTTTCTTCAGCAGTTTTGGAGATTTTTCACCATCAACTATGTGAATTTGTACTCCTTTCTTTTGCTGGTTTCTGGCAAATTTAACTGGTGGCAGAATAGTTCTTTGGTTTTTTCGTCCCTAATCTATGGCACTGCCTTATTCTAGAGGTTTTAGTGCTTCAGAAGTCACACACGTCACATGTGTTTTTTGAAGCTGCATATTGAACATTTGTATTGCAGTGTTTATACAAATGCAGTGTGACCATAATGGACATTTCAGGGCTTAGTCAGCAGCATACCAGGAAGAGCAGCAGGTTGGAGATTGTTGCTTTAAGGAAGATTATAAGTGTGTTCTATACCTCTGTATTTTGTGGTGTCCTCTTGCCTGTCTGATAAACTTGGGTATGGGATCTCAGTAAACCTGGTTACATGTTGAGTTCATTCACAGTGGTATTCCAAGGAAGATTTTCCTTTGGTGTGGGAAAGAGCTGAAACTCCCACAAGCTGGGGGATGCAGTAGATATATGCTAAGCAGTTTAGGACCATTTAGCTGGATTAAAATAAGGCCATAGTTTAAGTATGATTTGCAGTCCTGGCTCTTTTTCAAGGTGCATACAGTCGATTTGCATTAAAAGTTCCCACTGGTAACAGGATGAGTTGTGTATTTTAAGGAATATAACAAGAACCCATGTATTGCCAGGTCCCCCAAGAAGGCTCCCATATGTATGGGTATGAGCAGCAAAATAACAGCACTGAGAGACACCTGGATGTAATTTGTTTACAAAACATTCTATTGCAAGAGCAGTACAAAACCTGCCGGCCAGCCTGTATTTTAGTTTTTCAGTTGTAGACTACAATAAGTTTTAGATAATTATGCCTTCTCAGCAAGTGAAACATGCTTAAAGAGCTCTAAGCCAATTATAAAGTGTATTTTAGAAATTTTATTACTTGAAGTAGATAACCAAAATTTTATTTTTGCCTTTTCTCCAAAGATACATTTCAAAGCACTTAATCTTTTGTTTTAGCTCTTCTCTAATCTGTTCTGCCAATGAGAGGATTAATGAGATGTGAATTTTAATCTCCTTATTGATTTCCTAATTATTTTTCATAATCTAACTCCAGCTCTTGATTTATGCTTCTCACTGATGAAAAATGTAGAAGCAACAGGAGTGAATAATCTGTATGTGTATGCCCTGAAGCTGGTTGAGGTTTTCATTTTCTTTATTTTGTAACCTCCATCTGGTCTGATGGTCTCTCCATATTGCATGTACTGCTTTTTTCTGTCTTTAGTCAGACCACATATTTCTAAATCCTCATTCACTTAAATTTAGTTTCTGTAAATGAACAAGATTTTATCTGGTTGAGGAGCAAGGCTGTACAGTAAATATTTAACATAATATCTTTTGCTGGTTTCTTTCAGTAGTCTGTCTTGACTTTTATTTCCCAGAGCACTTCCACTAAACCAGCAGCTGCCACCTTGTCTGCAGCAGCCGGGGATCTTGATCTATTTACTGAGCAAACAACAAAATCCGAAGAGTCAGCAAAGAAACAACTCTCCAAAGACTCCATTTTATCACTGTATGGCACAGGAACCATGCAGCAGCAAAATGCTCCGGGTAAATAATTTTGTGACGGTTTCTGTGCAGTCCTGTTTTAATCTTTACCTAGAATAGTTATCTTCTGCAAGTATAAAACTAAGGGTGAATACCTGCTAACTATTCAAAAGAAGGTTTTTATTTTCAGCTTTTATAAAGCTGAGAAAAATTACTGAAACGTAATATGGAAGCTAAAGAAAAACACAGTATGCGATTTTAATTTATTTATAACTGTTTAAATTATCAAGTGTATAATTTACTGAAAGATTTGTGAGCTCTGCTTCTGCCATGTAATTCATCACTGAGGGTCTGAGTCTCCACTGTGCAGCCAGCAGAGTGCCAGGATCTCTACAGAACTGTCAGAGCTTTGGTTTAGCTATGTTCGTGTGAAAACAAAGACCTCCAATACAGCAATTAAAAGACTCTGGTTCACCACAGGGATGCCAAACTCTTCTTGGCAGTTAACCTCGTGGTGAGTCCCCTTCCTTTGAGAGTTTTAAAGCAATTTTTTGCTTTTACTGGAAGTCAAATTGGCAGCACTGACATACAACTGGACAAAGTTCTCCTTAAAATTATTTGGGTGCAATTCCAGCTTATGGGATGGGGGAGGAAAATCACTTCTACTGAAATCTTCCCTTCTCTGGTACAGGTATGTTCATGGGGTCATCTTCTATGCCATTTACCACACAACCATCAACTCACTTTCAAGGCTTTCCAGCCATGGGAGTTCCTGTGCCAGCAGCAACTGGGATGATGGGAAACATGATGGGACAATCGGTGCCAGTCATGGGACAAAGCACAGGCATGATGGCAATGGGAATGCCCAACGGATTTACTGGTGCTGCACAAAGTGGTGTGATGGGACTTCCTCAAACTGTCGTTGGACCTCAAGGTGGAATGGTGGGACAGATGGTCACGCCACCACAAAACAAGTATGGATTGCAACAAAACCAACAAGCTCAATGGAACCTGTCTCAGGTAAAGACTGGCCATTCCCAGAAAAGAGTGCTTTAGGGAAGATGATGCTTTTCAGATACAAAATCTGTGGCTGTAGGAGGAAGGTGTGGTATAGCCGAGTTACACACTGCTGGACTATGGACTGCTCAGAGGCACATGTTAACAAATAGTGAATGGTTCGATTAAAAATAACTACTACATTAGCAGAGAATTATTTTGCCGAAGTAGACCAAACTCAGTTCTCTGCTTCCATAGCCCTTCTCATCTGGTCATCAGAGCCAGCCAGGTAAAAAGCTTAGCTTGGCTAGTGTTACAGAGTTCTGAAATGTAAACACAGCCTTGTAACTAAAAGCAGAATTTAACTGCTTGAGTATAACCATTAACAATGAATACCTTCATTCACAGACTTCAGGATACCTTTTGGTGGAATGTGAACTGCTTTGTGCTCTTAACATTTTCCTGTAGATAATTTGCTTAGGCACGTCTGTTATTTTTATGTTATTTATTTTTTCCATCCTGTTTTTTTAAACATGTTTAAGAGGTTCTCTGGGAGAGTTAATGTACATGTAGTACTGTATTTGTACATTTTCCAAGGAAACATCTTGAAATCAGGTATTCGAGAGTTGATTGGGACAAGGCAAGGCAGAGAGAACAGACCTAAATTATTCCCTTGGAATTCAGCATTGATGGTAGCAACTATTTTTTGCATACTATTGTTTGAGTTATGGTAACAGTGTAATAATTCCATGCTGCTTATTTAGCAATTCAGGAAGAGAACCTTAGTGACTGTCTTAAATTGGATGATATAAATTTTTACTGTTCTGCTCAGTCTTATGGTATGAACATTTATGAAGGTAAACAGCATTTTCTTCATGGATAAAACAGCCCCTGCTTGAAAATACAGGCTGTCATTCTCCTTTGAAAAGTAATTCTTTAAGGTGAGAATTCCAAAATGTCAGATCAAAAAAATCTTTGGATTTACTGGTGACAGTCTTTTCCTAGGTAGCTAGCTTTAAAAAGAGCTGCATCAGCTTTGAAATTAAAATCTTGCCTCTTATCAAATACATGTTAAAAGTTGGCTTCTGGAACAAGCTCTTCACATGTTCTTGTATCCCTTGCACATCAGATGTTGTCGGTATGATGACATTCCACAGTCTGTAGGAGAACTCTGATCTAAACTCTGACTCCAGTTGTAAGGGGGAGAGCTTGCTTTACTTTCCAGACTAACATATTTTATATAGTCTGGTGCTTAAGAATTCTACTCCAGAAGAGATGAACCACTAGGTAAAGCATGCTTTCATCAGCTTTTTTTTTAATTTCCAGGTTCAGTGGTGGGTTGTTTTTGGCAAATACACCATTCTGTGTGAAAGCACACAGAACTTAATTTTACCCTGGAATACTAGTTTGCAATTTACTTAATTTTTCACCAGTGTTTCAGTTTCATTTTGCAACCTGGTATTGTTTGCTCATTTTTACGTGAGCCCTGACTTTTACCTAGTTGCCTTTAACTTGTATCTAATGTTGGTTATCCAAGATCCCTATTCATTGGCTCTGATTATTAATTGCTCCAAATGCTTTTTTACTCTCAAACTCATTTTGACATAGATCACTGAAAATTACAGTGACTCGATATTTGTAAAGAGTACAAACAGTTTTGCAACATCCCTGAAGTGAATGTGCTGAATTTTGAATTCACTTCCACCTTTAACTAGATGTTAATTGCACGTGAATTTAATTTCATGTGAATTATTTTACTTGTTTTTAAGGAAATACAGTATCTTGAGCAGACTCTTTAGCAAGGGTGGTTAGATTTAGGTAACACTCAAGTTTATAAATCCACCTCATTCTTTGTTGATTGCCACCTAAATGGACAATTTCTATAAAAACTGGTGTAGTCAAGATTATGAAGTCTCCAAAGAAATGTTGCTAAAAAAAATATCTGGAGCTGCAAATGCAGACAAGACTATATTACTGGCTTTGGTGTTTCTTTATCACAGTTGCCACAATTCTGTTCAGTAGATTTGAAACTGTGAAAGCAAACTTTCACCAACCAGCCACATTGGCTACCTCCTTTACATACTGTCAGTTCTCTAGTGGAACTTTCATACAGATGTGACATACACACCAAGTGCTGCAGCTCATCACCTGATGTATGTTGGTGATTGAAGGGCTCCAGAAAAGCTGGTAGTGTGGCAAAAGGCTTAGAAACTTAGATGGAGTCAATCTTTTTATTTAATGAGAAATAATTTTAGGGAAATGTGCTCATAACTGGGTGGCTGGTTGGAGGCAGGTCTGCTTTTGGCTAGCAGCATGCTGTGTTTCAGTGCCAGTGCTAACCAGGCTCGTGTGTGTGTGCGCTTTGCAGATGAATCAGCAAATGGCTGGAATGAACCTCAGCACTTCCAGCAACGTGATGGGCTTTGGCCAACCCCCCAGCACAGCCGCAGGATGGACTGGAAGCTCCTCTGGCCAGACTCTCAGCACACAACTGTGGAAATGAAAGTTGCAATAGAAATCTTTCCCAGAACAGCCACCTAACATTCCTTGTTCAAATACATTTACTTTTGCTGTTCCTTCCATGTACATATATATTCTTTTTCTTTTTTTCCCAGCTGTTCAGATTAAGAATATAACTGACTGACCGTGTTGTGGTCTATATTGATTTAAATTTGATGTAGTGAAAAGCAGATCAAGAATATATTTATACATCATTGGAAGCATTTTCATACAATGCATATGATTTCATAGACTATATTAAGAAGCTGCTTAACCACGTACTGATTTTTTTTCCCTCAAAATTCTAGATCAAATGTTTGCATATAAGGGATGTAGCTATCATGTTAGTAATATCCAAAAATATGAACCCCAACCCCTCAAAATTACCCAGTAATCCTGTAGAAGGTACTGTATGAACAAATGTTTAATCATATATAAATAGAATGTAAATGTATCACTGAGCAATGTTTTCTAGTGTATCAAACAAATTTTGTTTCATCATACATTTCACTGTGATGTTATTATGGTGTGCATAACAGGGAATGTGGTTATTGAAAGAAAGATAAACCTGGATGTTACTGTAGTTCTACAAATCCACAGTCTATTCTTTTAAAGATGAGCATTTGATGCATTTGAGTTTCCCATGGTAAAGTCTCCGACCTGGCTCAGGAGGCAGGCGCACAGTGTTAAAGCTGAGAACTGACAGCACAATACGCATTCAACGTAACTCAATGTGAACAGATATATTTTGTCTTGCAGAGAGATCCAGGTTTATGACAGTGATTGTGTTTACATTTTATGGTGCCTCGTAATGATAAAATGTTATTTCCCTATATTAAAAGGATAAATCCGTAAATGATTGTGGGTTTTTATTTCATTATTGTCAAATAGCAGACCTATTTGACCACTACTTTTAATGAATTAAAACATGTTCATTTTGGAGGATCCATTTATACAGATATTTAGACCAACAGTTCGTGAGTTAAAATCAGTTTATAATTACACCATTAAGCTGGATAAATACAAAAAGTATATACATAAATAATGATTTTGAAAATACTCCATTGCAGCCATGTTTTTCTATGTGGAAACAGCGTTAAAACAAAGGTAAGTGTCAGTTTATTAAGTTGAGGGTTCAGAAATGCATGCAGACAAGTTAGAACAAAGCACACCCACTTGGTTTGCTTATTAGAGTCTCTGACAGCTTCCTTTTGTTTCCACAGAAGTCCGTCAGGTCTCAGACAGAACCAGATGATTTTAGCTGTCTGAACTGGAACACGTGCTGACGCCTCTGCTGTGCTGCTCTTGCTGTGGGACTGTCTCCCCACGTCATACCTCAATATTGACTGTGTCCAAGTGGTACTTTGGCTCATTAGCAAGATTCACTTTCTCTGTTCGTGTGTGCCACACAAGAACCTAGAACATAACATTTGTATCTGTAAAGTCATCTACAGATATGACACAAAAGCTTTTCAGAAAGTGTGGAAATCGGTACCTTTGTGCAGTTGTTTGCTTTTGGCTCCAGTTCCTCCACTGTTGTTATCTGTTTCAGAAAATCAGATTCTTGCATTCCTGGCTGAGAACCACGACGCTTGAACACAGCTTTGGGATGTGACAGGATCACCTGAAGACTCACAGCAAATCCTTGGAAAGAGGGGGACAGGGAAAAAGGTTGAGAAAAACCTTTAGGCCTTACATTTTTGTGCAGTTACATTTATGCCTAGAAATCTCCTATGTTCTTTTTTAAAATTTGTAAATTTAATTATGTGGATAGACAGTATTTGGTAGATTTGTACATCCTATATTATTTTGTTTTGTTTTGTTTTGCCTTGAAGATACATTCAGATTTTTTTTAATTGCATCATATTTTCAACATGTTTAATCTATTTCTTGTCATGTAGGTAATATATGCTTTCCTGCCTGAAAACTCAGGTATTGCTAAGATCTTGGGCTATTCTTCCTTTCTACTTCTAATTAAGAAATAAAACTCAATTATAAGTAAAATAAAATGTATAAAATTTATACTGTACAAACCATTCTACACTTCAAGGTGAGAGTCAGAAAAAAACATTAAAATATATTACAACTGTGATCTTTAGATAGTTTTAGCCTGTAGAGTTTTACCATTCTTGTTGAGGAAAGACAAGTCATACTAATGCTCTGCCTTAGGAATGACTTTTAGTGCCGGTGGTCTGCCAGGCAGTCTCAGGTGGTCTGAGCTGGCACAGCACAGCTCAAAGGACTTCAGTGCACACACCTCTGCAATTCTTTACTAACATGTGTCAAGTCCCTCAAAGGGAGATTGCAAACTGAGAAATTGCTGGTTTGAACAAACTCACCCTCTGAAGAAGCTCCTGTGAATCTCCAAATTGCCATTATTTATAGAAGTCTCCCATTTTCCTTCAGCAATGCCCAGTTACATGTATGCCTCTTTAACTATGAATCAAAAACTCCACTGACAGACTTGTAAAGAAAAATTACATTTGTAACTATCTCGTTTTGTCTAATTGCCAAGCCTGCCAAGGAAATCCTTTCTTCATCAGTTCAGAGTGGTTCCAGCTGTCCCTTTATGACAGTGGTAACAGTTTAGACATCAGTTCTGGAAAACTCCAAGAATATTTAATTCTAAAATCAGTATTAAAATTTTAACAGTTTAAAATTGAGCATAACTATCTCTAACTTAATGTAATTCTGGCTCCTTTTTTTTAGTAGAAAGGTCTTGGCTACTATATTTTTCTTGAAAGTATCTGTGACTTTTATGAGAGCTTCTTGAAGAGGAAAATATAAGGAAGTAATTACTACATCATATGTAAAGAAAGGCACTCTGAAACCTCTTTATAGTGCTCTTGCTTGTAGGAAAGCAAAGGAAGACACCGGAAAGTTTGTTTTGTTTTCAATAAGGATATGGGCCCTGATGAAGACTATCGGTTGGATGTAAACTGAGGTCCCAATTCACTGATGGACACAGTTGCAGAAAACATTAATAGATATATCTTTTATGTGGCTTTATACATCCTATCCTGCCTGAGGTAAAGAATAGGTGTCTAGATGGACAGGGCTTACCCACACGCTCCAGAGCAGTCTTGCTTCTTACTGGTTGTAGCCAAGTGTAATCATTTGGGAAGAGCTAAGGGTGAGAGTTTAAACTCCCTCAGCACAAGACAGTATGTACTGCCAGCTTGCTGCACCTTGAAAGCAGACCAGAGACTCCATACTGATGAACAAAATGGTCTGCTTCAGTATAGTGGGTTTGGTTAGGTTTTGTTGCGGTTTTTTCCTCAGAGCAAACCTTAAATTTTGGATGCAACTGGGCTTTGATAATTTTGGGCACAAAAAAGAAAAGAAGTTGCTTTGCATGGGAAGGCATCTTTGGAACCCTGATTAGCTGTGTGAGCTGCTCTTTCTTTTAAATATATTCAAGATTCAAGCTACCCATGCATAAAGAAGAAAATTAAGTAAACACCAAAATTAGTGTCCTAGATTTTAGTGCGCAGAAAGAATCCCATTCTAAGCAGAAGAGACACAGATTTTCTGCTGCTTATCTTTGCAGTGTCAGTGTGGCTCCCTGGACCCCTAGCCTATACTTATCCATACATTAATTTCTCATAGATTGTCTTGTTGCAAGGCTTGCCCCTCTGTCGAGAAAATTGCATTGCATTCTGAGGATGGATTTCTCCTACACACAGATGTTCAGGTGGGCTGTGCCCCCTGCACGTGACATGTGCCCTTGCTACAGTGCTATTGCAAATTGTCATTTGAGGGTGCTGTCAAAACTTGGGCGTCAAATAAATGTTCAGTTATAAACTGAGTGTTGCAAGTGGCAAAGACATGGACTCCTGTGCACTGACTATCCTGAGATTTGTTTTCTTGGTCAGGGTCCATGCAGTCTTTGTTAGAAGAATCCAATAAAGCAGCAACTTAAAGAGAGAAAATAATCCAAGGAGACTTATCTCCTGGCTCTCTGGTTCTTCAGCTCTGCTTTATAACTGCTTTAATTTCATGTATATGACATTTTGTAAGATAGACTTGAGAGAAAACCACTTTCTAGTGACAACTTTCAGTTGATTTTTTTCATATGTCTCATTTTGGTATCAGAAAGAGAAAAGATAGCTCAGGTATTGACCAGACTGGCACTTATTATTTCTCTCAGTAGATAATGGTCCTGTGCTAATAGATGAAAAGACTCTATTGTTTTGAATTCTGTCACTAAACAGGGATTAATCTGGGCTTACTGTCTCCAGTGTAGGATAACTGAACAGTGTTTACATGCGTAGTTATTTTACTTAATCATTATTCCTACAAGGTCAAATTGGGCTTAACTTCACATGAAATGCCACAAGACAATTTCATAGCTGGAGTGTGAAGAGGTGTTTTGGGGGTTTTTTGGTGTTTAATGCAGGGTTGTAAATTATATCTAATTGGCTGAAGAGCCACCTAGATAGGAATTAGTTTGTTGGAGGACGAGATACCTGAGAGACATAGCAAAGATTACATCTGTTTCTGTTAATTCACACCTTGACTTGTGTTAGATCAATGGCTTCTGCTAAAAGGCAGAACCATTTTTCTTCATCCAGTTAAACTTGAGCCAGTGTTCAAAGATTTTGTTGCTGTGGTTAATGCCATTGCTGCCTGGATGTTCTAGATAGGATAGTAGCTGAAGGCAAGCTGGAAGCTGAGTGTTTAGCATTTTTGGAGCGTATAAATGCTAATGTTCAGTGCTGATGTTGAAACAGATGTGCTGGTTTTCACATAGATCAAGGTCCCACCTTCGGCTCTACAAGCTTTCAAGTTCTGTTCTGCCTGTGATGCACATTTTGGGTTGCAGTAAGGCAGAGATGCCTAACCAGGAGTTTCTGTAGTTCAGAACAAAGGCATCTGTTGACAATTAATTCACAATGAAAGAGGTACTTGATTATAAACTCAATCTTTAAAATATTATTTACTCTTGGATAAAGAGGAGGTTGGTGTTTTCTTTTAGTTTCGGGGGGGTTTGAGTGTGCTGTCTGCCACAGCCACTCAAAAATTTTTTGTTTGTGACTTCCAGCAATGGCTCTTTCAGACTCAGTCAAAATGTGCCACATTTTACAGTGCCATGAATAGACTGGGTTTTTTGCTCAGGGAACCCTAAGAAAGATGAGATGTACTGAAGATCTCATAACTATAGCAACATTTTAAAAAACAGTAATAAAAAAGCTGGTTGCTCAGGCCCTAACAGAAGTGCTTAGGGCACAGTGGATGAGCTCTGGACCCCAAGTCCAAAATCTGCTGGCCCAGTGATTGACAGTCACATAATTATCTCTATGACTGAAGTAGCTCCTGGAATGCTAATGCAAAGCAAGCATCTGCCTTCTTGAATAATCTTCACATTAGGAGAATTACAGTCTAACCTTTTTTCATGGGTGATCTAAAATTCTGGCACTGGGAACAAGCCAGAAGTAAAGCAACAACACTTAATATAGAAGACTTGAAATCAGATCCGTACTAAATAGCACAGTGCCTACCTCAGAATCAGTGTCACCTTTTTGCGTTCCACCTTCTCTCTCACTTTTCTTCCCTGAGGGTAAGCAAGTCTATGTCATACTCTAGAACCGACCTCCGGTTAAAACTGAAGCAGAACTTTGAAAATACCTGAATTAATTCATATGGTATGTTGGTTGCCAGGCAAGAAGTAACACAGGAAACAGCGGTGTTGCTTTCTGAATCCAGTTTAGCATTGGAGTACAGCAGTGTCAGCCAAAGATTTCTCTAAATAAATAACCAATGTTTAATGAACTGATCTAATGTGATTGCAATGTGTAAAAGTGTGTTTCAAAGAATCTGGGGAGGTTGGCCAACTAGGGTCTTTGAGCTGAGTCTAGTGAAATCAGCAGGACCTGTCTTCACTTGCAGTAATTTGAATTTGGTCCCATATTTTGCACTCTACAATAAGAAATTTATTGCTTAAAGTCAAGGATGTGCTTCCTCTGAACAGCCACAAGTTAAATCAGTGATCCCAAACCTTTTAATATGTCACTCTATTCATACCCAGTCTCATGATCAAATTCTTGTGAAAATTGCTATGGAAGATCGTTCAGTAAACCAAAGGGAGGCTCCTTACCAGTGCATTGGGTGTCAGAACAGTAACTGTAGACAGCTGATGTCTCCAGATAAGTATTACTACATGCACCTCTACTTAAAAAAAATTAATATATTTTAAATTTATTTTTTATTTCTAAAAAATATTTTTAAAAGAGATCCTTGATCTTCCTTATGTGCAACATTAGGTATAACTTAAGTTGCTTGTATATTTGGTACAGCAGATGGAAAAATGCCAGTGATGGACTACAGCATGGATTTGGGTTTGGTAGGAAGTCCTCCATGTCCATGGAGGTGTGTTGGGAAGTTGGGAGAAAAGGGCAAGGTAGGAAACTGCATGTTGATACATATCCTGTAGACTGCACCTGCTTAGACACCCGTGGAGTTCTGGATTTGCAGTTCTGTTCTGTTTGTGCCCTTCCACTGTATTCCTGAGGGGAATAAAGATGCAAATTTCACATCATTTTTTTAGCAGTCTATGCAGCATCCATTTCTCATCTTGCTGAAATTAAAAATGTAATTTAATTTCTTCAGTATTTTTAGAAGACTGATAAAAGTTCTCTCACAAACTAGTAACTCTTTGTTTGTGGCTCTGCAATAACTTCCTGTACTCTCCGTTTTGGTTTTTTTTTGTCTCTGTGACCCTCCCTTACGTGACTTTGGTCAAAGCACAAGCAGGCAAGGCTCCTAATGGAGCTGCTTTTCCCTCATGCCATTGATTCAGACAGCAGCTGCAAGGTAAACAAGTTAAGAACTTTCCATGTATCTCTTCATGTCTGAATTAGAGTCTCTTGGCCAATGTTGTGTAATGGCTTTCTGCCTGCTGCTAATGAAGTTATGAACCACGCCCTCACCTTTATAATGCCATTAGTAATCCCTTCTAGAGCACAGTATCAATATGTATCTCTAAATCCACAGGCAGGGACTGTCAAACTGCACAGCTGCAGTCCTTGACACGCTGCATGGTTTTGGGCATTGAATACCTACATCACCTCTGAGGAACAGCTCTATCTGAACACCCAAATACTTCTTTTTGTGCCTGGTGGTACTATTGACTTGAAATGCCTCTACAGTGCAGAAAAATTTATCTGTTAGCCTTTTTGTCTTTGAGGTGTTGACAACTACTAGTCCTCCTTTATTTACTCTTTTTAACTAGTTGGACTGTAAATATAAAAGATAAATATAAAATATAAACTATAAATGTGTAAAATATGTGCAGATATATTTTTATCAATCATTTCAATTAATATTATTATACTGGGTTAAGATGAGAAAGAACTGTGCAGTGTCCTTTTCCCTCTCCCAAAGCAGGGGTATCAGAATAAAAAATATGGTGGCTATTTCTACCCCATTCTTGCCCTTTTATTCCTACTTTTGCCCTTCCCTCCTGAATACAGAAGATGTCTAAGTGCAAACACCATATCATTTGCTGTGAAACCAGCTTCTGCTGTGTCAGGAATTGGACTTTTGCACAGCAGTGATTCATGTGGCAGTTGTGAATATGTACAAAAGATGGTCTAAGCATGGACCGTCAGCAAGACAGAACCTATGGTGTGCAAACTTCACTGCAGAAGATTGATTAGATTCATTTTGAAGCTTTTCTGCCTTCATCTACCAGGCAATAGTTGTCAGTGATTTTTCCCCTAAGCCCAGTGTTTCAAACGATATCCATCTACAGTTATCACTGTCATTCCAAATAACCAAGGCAAAATGAATAATTTCATGATAAAGTAGCATTTTACAATGTGAGGTCTAAGAAGGTCTGCATTTATGCTGCCTGGTTTAGATTGATGACAAAATGACAGGCAGGGACTCCTTGCAAAAATTGCTTGGATGAATTAATTTACAATTAACTTGTTTCAGACAGAAAATTCATACAACATAAAAGCCAAGTTGCCGCACAGAATTAAAAACAAATTAAAGTAAGTTCAGTTACCAGCAAGCAGCAACTTAATTAGCCAAGATGTGCAAGCTAAGACTTCCACGATAGTTAGTGCCAAAGGGCTGCATACGCTGTCGTCACTTTGGAAGTTTTAGAAGCTTCTTAAATTGAGAAATTGAAACATTCATGTACCCTAAATGATCCTTACCTGCCATGTCAATAGCAAAGGGCCTGTCAGCTCTCCAGCCCGTGTACCAGCCGACGACTTTGCCGTTCTCCACGACTGGGCGCTCGTAGCGCCGGCCTCCCACCAGCCCCACGGGCCACACCGACACCTTGCGCGTTGTCCGCATCTGCAAGAGGCAGGCACAGCATCACTGGCGGGAGCACCTGCTCCCAGCGGGCTCTGCTCGTGTGCCGCTAGAAACCTGCACTGCAGTCACCAACGCTAGGAATTCAAGAGCAGCTCTAGCTTACAGATTTCAGCCCAATAGCGGTAAGTATTTGAAAACTGCGTGTGTCCACTCATTTTCTGTGAAATCTCAATTCTACTTTAAATACCCTGTTCATAATATCTTTTATACAAAAATTTTTAAAAGCTGGGAAAAAAGGGGGCTTTTTCTTGTTTGTTTGTGTTTTTGAAGGTGTAGTAGATCTTTTTTATCTGCAAGACTACAGCATTCCGTCAGTAGGCTTATTTCTATAGATTGCTGAGGCACGGTACAAACCCAATGAGAAAAAACATTATAATCATGATTAATACACACTTCACTAGGACAAGTACAATTAGTTTGAGATTTGTAAAAAATGCATTGACTAGAGGAAATTATGACACAGCTATTTCCTAACTGCAGCAGACCTGAGATGCAGCTCAGATCTATTAAGGATTCATGAAAAAAGATTGCTTGGGCTAAGTCTTTTTAAGTTCTGTATTTTCCCTTTAAAAGTTCTGCTAAATTTCGGAGGACAAAAAGCAGGCCAGGCAGGATGCTTACTGTCAGCACCAGCAGTTTTTCCCAGTGGTGTAAATTAACTAAATGCAATACCAGAAGTATGATCCTTATCTAACCCAGAGGAATCCATAGATAGGAAAAAATGACTGTAGCAAGAAGTGTGCATGACTGGGAGTCACTTCAAGAAGGGCACTGAGGTGCTGGACTGTGTCCAGAGAAGGGCAGTGAAGCTGGGGAATGGTCTACAGAGAGTCCTGTTAGGAGCAGCTGAGGGAAGTGGGGTTGTCTAGCCTGGAGAAAAGGACACCCGGGGGGGACCTTATCACCCTCTACAGCTCCCTGAAAGGAGGCTGGAGCCAGGTGGGAGTCAGCCTCTTCTCCCACATAAGTAACATTAGGAACCATGGCCTCAAGCTGTGCCAGAGAAGGTTCAGGTTGGACATTAGCAAAAAATTCTTCCAAACAGTTGTCAGGCACTGGAAGGAGCTGCCCAGAGAAGTGATGGAGTTACCATCCCTGGAAGTGTTCAAGAAACTGGATGTGGCATTTAGTGCTTGGTTTAATTGATGTGTTGGTAAACGGCTGGACTCAATCTTGGAGGTCTTTTCAACCTTAAGCATTCTGTGAGTCTGATTCAGTGAATTCAGATAACTGGCTCAGTGGTCCATTTTCTTCAGTAAACAGGAGATAATATGACACAAACCTTGACAGACTGCTCCCCATGGGAAAATCAGACAGGCTGGCGTGAGAGCTTGAGCAGATGAGTGCACAGACACAGCGACTTGCACGATTTAATCACATCAGTTCAAAAGCCACTGTTCTAACTACTGTGCTTTAAACACGGTTCTATTTAAACAAGTTTAAAACTATTTCAGTATAATGTAGGCTTAATTTGATCTATTCTAAAAACAGTCTCGTCTTTTGTTGTAATTGAAACTTATTCCTTAGGGAAAGGTTATCCCTTTTTCCTTCCAAGCACTTCTCTTAGCAAAAACAAACACAGTTTTATATATTTGCAACTGCAGTCCCCTATCGATGGATGTTGAAGTAAAAGACAACCTTGGTTAAATATTAAACACTTCCCTCTCTCTCTGCCAAGGTGAAAGATTTATCATGCATATCATCAAGACTCACAGGAGTTGCAGCAGAAAAAACAAAGACTTCACATCAGTGTGGTTCACATTTCTAAGCTGGAAACATGATCAGCTTATTAGAACTTTCACACAGGAAAGGCATAAAATACATATTTCAAAATCCACAAATACGTATGTACACACAGAAGAGAGTCATGTACCTTCTCTCCCTCCAATTATTCATGTATCTTCAAATTTGTTTATCAAAATTTCCTCTCTTCCATCCTAATAACTGTTGTAGCAAGCCAGAACATCTCACAGTAGCAGCAGCAAATAGTGTATAAGAGCAGGGTAGGTATTCAATTCAATATAGGGAATTCTTGTGATAAGGATTCTGTCCAAGCCATTGCCTGGTTAATTGCCAGTGAGAGACTGCCATGAATCTTTCTAAGGTTATTGTTAAACAAATTTACCTGCAACCCTTCTCCCTGCTTAAGTTTAATTTTCTAATCTCTCCCACTCCTCTGTGTAGGAAATACAGAGTTAGCAATAAACTATTTGTATATGGACATCAGCCTAGCCTTCTCATGAAGATCTTTTAGCTCTGGTTTTAATGATACATCTCTTTTGCATATTTTTCTAACAGTGTATTTATATCAACATCCAAACATATCAGACATGGACATAGGGAATCATCCTGTTGGGCATGTCTACACAGATAAGTTCCAAACAGGTTTTCAAGAGCATCATCAAGCCACACACACCCAACTGCGCTACACCAGTAAATGCCACAGGATAAACAGACATGGTGCCATTAATACCTCCTGGAGGGTGTGGATACCTAAACAAATTATTAATGTTCAGAATTGCAGCACTTTGGCCATGCTGTACCAACTGCCTGTACCCACAGTAAACACAAAATGCCGCAAGGGCAGCACACTGACTGCAAGAGAGTGGCCAGAGCACACTGCACCTGTGCCCTGCCTCTGTGCCCCTAAAAGTATGGGCAGCTGTACTGCAAAATGAGCCAGGGTTACACAGGGTTCCTGAACTGGGTCAATAGTGGCCTCAGCATCTGTGCTGGCAGAGCCAGACGAAGTTATGTTAGTACTCTATGATACACAGTGTGTTGGAAAATCTTCTCAATAAAAAGTATCTCACTGACCTCATAAAAGCAGCATGAAATGACCCAAGAAGTTTTAAATTAATAGTCTGGGTTAATCTCAGTGTCTGTAAGTTATGTCAGTAAAGCCACCACACATCAGAAGGAAGTAACCCCTTACAGAGCTCTCACTTTTGTCCTTGGGTTACTTTATTCTCACAGGTTACATTTCTGAAGAACGAAATAAGCAGGTGTCAAGAATACAGCAATTCCTTAAAGTAAAAGCTGAAAGAGCAAATCTAGACCAGTATTTATGCTAATTCTGAAATACCTCACAGCCTCGGGATATGCTAGGCAGATGAAAGTAGGAATATTTCTTTTAATCTTCTGAGAATAGCATTACTGCAGTTAACATACTGATATGTGAAGGCTGTATTTATGTATGAGGGGGAAAAAGCTATTATTTGGATTAAAAGGCCAGCTTGCACCTGGAATTTTGTGCTGCTAATCACTGGGACACAAAAAAGTGATTCAAAAATGTGTTAATGCTGAATAGCTTTAGTGCCATGGGTTAAACAACTGCCAAAAATCCTATGAGTTACAAACAGCTTCCTAAATGACTCCTCTGTCTGTCATTGTAATGACAGTGGTAGCACAGGCTGTGTTAATACTCAGCATTTTAAGTCCTGGTAGCTTACATGAATGGTATTCGTCTTACTTACACTTCACTCTCTGCAAGTTAAGCATCTGCTCTGTCCTAGTTAGACTTCTGTAGTTAATGAACTGAGATAGGAACCCCCTGGCATGATCCATCCTGCCTGGCTTGGACAGCTCTCTTCAGGTAGAAATGCTTTTGTCCTCTATTCATGAAAGGGGGTCCTGGGCATAGGAGGAGAGGGATATGCTGGGTGGGGGAAGATGGTAGAACAAACCTGAATGAAGCAGGAGGCGGAGGAGGAGAATTGGGAAGGAGTGGGCAAGAAAATGACAGCAGAAACGAGTAACAACTGACCAAAGAGATGCCAGTGAGGTGATGGGCATACAACAGTAAATACAGTAACAACAGAGTAATCACTGAAGAATAGCAAGTGAAAACGCAGGAAATGTAGCTGAGCAATAAAAGTCAGTGATAAAAGCATTGCTAAATATAGCATCTCATTAGTCAATCAAGAAAAGCTGCTTAATGGGATGCGCTGGACTGATGGATAGGGAAGATACCAAGCCAGAAACAAAATAAAAAAGCCCAAGGGGAATGAAGGCAAATGACAGAGAAATGGAAACATGGCTGTACTTCCTACAGTGAAAAGGCTTCCAGACTGGAACAACCATCCTAGTGTTTTGGCAGCATCATGTCAATGTGTTTCCTTTGGGGATTCAAAGCCCTCTGCGAGGGTAAACCTGCTGCCACACCTGGTAGGCTTTTTTCTCCCTGTCATTTCAACCTCTCTGTGATTCATGATCTGTCCTGGTCAGGCTACAGGTTTGCACCCAGGCTCACCATCCTACCCCACAGCCCTGCCCACCCCAGTGACACTCCGGCAGATCTCTATGCAAAATTCTGATTATTACCAAAGACAGGATCTAGAGCTCCTTCACTACAACACTTGCTCAGGACAAAATTTTATGGCCTAAAACATAAGCACAGACAGGTTCCCTATCAGTTCTCACACAGTTCTCTGCATTACTCACAGGTCATTTAAAGCCAAATTCTGCTTCAACAAAATTTCTGTGAGAGCACTACGGCTCAGCCAGACAGCTCAGCAGCGATGCTGTGCCTGTTTACGGAGGCTTTGGACAGAGCTCCTGCCCCCACTTACCATCATTCCAAAAGAGGAACCGAGGCATAGAAAACCTGTGCCAGTGGCTTTTGTGGTTCAGAGACTGTGACACTTCAGGGTTAAGAACTTCAAAAGGTAAGTTTGTTGCTGGCAAACTTGACTGTGAAGGGTATTCTCCATGGGAACACTTGTAGAAAGGGTCTACAAATCAAAAAATTGTCAAGTTATTGATCTAGCCTCCTCTGCAGCCCTCACAGGTGACCTGCTTCACCATCCTCCCTACTAGAAAGCTTTCTTTCCAGACATCTTCTTTAAACCTCCTCTGCTGATTTGTACAATCTACATTGCAGAGGGAGGATAGATTAATTCCCCCTTTACTCCAGCAACGTTTTATATATAAGGTACAATGATTAATGTTTCTAAATTATACCAGCATCCTTGGGCATAAATGTCAATATTGCTTCCTTACAGAAGAAAACTGTACCAAATTTAACTAAAGCAGTTAGGAGCCAATTTCTCTAGACTGGGACAACTTCCAAAACGTTTGCTACTCATTTTACTTCTGGGCCCATCTATTTACTGGTTGTCTCATCCTACTCCCTATCATTCTGCTGGGTTGTGTTCACTGTACCTCTGAAGAGCTGCTGACCCTGTGTAATTAATCTCATGGTAACAGTATCAGTTTCACAGGCGGGTCTGCTGCTTGCAGTGCAGGAATAGAGGGTACTTCATAACCCAGCGTCTCTTGAATAAACCTGGTTCAAATAAACCTTTTTTTTTTTTGGTCACTGTTTCCTCTCATTTTTAAATTATTTAATCTGTGCCAGTCTTTTCTAATCCAGCCTCTTTAGCATAGGTATTACATGTCTATGTGGAAGAAAAATGTCAGTGTGCATTTAAAATCTGTCATGTACTCCTAAATCATTTATATACTAGAAAAGTATTTAATGCACTGCTAACTCATATTTGGATCACTTTTTATTCTGAAGAAAATAACTAATGACTGCCAGCTAATATTTAATTCTGTGTAGACTACTGAATGTTTTTTTTAAGACTATTGCAAAAAATCTGATTTTCCCAACCAGCTCTAAGATTTTCATGTTTTCAAAGATAAAGAGATTCACTTATACTACTTTTAAATATTTTGCATAAATATATCCATTAAAAAACACACAGAAGTTATCTTAATAAAGTGTCTAAAGACCACGACAGTTATGTAACTGTTATTGAAGGAACACTAACCCTTCCCTAGTCAAAGTTGGAATAAATAGTAAATATTCACCTCTTCTAGAATGCATTTCTTGAGTTCCCCTCAAAATATTTTACAAAGATGATCACAGGAAAACTGAAGCCTGTGTGACACACAATGCCTCCAAGTATTTCTGTTCTATTTTTAATAACAAGGAATTCTTTTTTTAGACTACAGAAATGGCTGTTAAAAGCCATTAGAATATCTGCCACCTTCCAACATACCTTTTGATAGGGAAGGGCAGGGATGCCAGAAAATTCCTTAAGTCTGAATCTGTGGCTCTATGAATCTTGAGCTATCTGTAAAGACCACCTGAGCTTAAGGAGAGCAGGATGAGCTCTCTGTCCTCATAGCTCCTTTCCAGCTTCAACTCTACCATCATATTCAGAGCACTCTTGTGCAGGAAACAGTTACAGCAAATTGAATTCTGGTCCACAACTCAGCGGGCAATAGGACAAACTGCTAAGCTACTGAAGTTTGGGTTGGGTTTTTTTACCCCTTAGAAATGGCAATTAGGGCTATCTAAATCTGGATCTACTCTGAATTCTGTGCTGCAAGGCTGTATTCAGATCACACCTTAGAGGGCGGGTTTCTCTAAGGAGACCCAGTATTCAAATCCTCTCCTTGCCCTCAGACAAGGCAGTGGAATACACCACACTTGCATGCTCTAGGCACCCAGCAAACATTGCTATGAAATTTTGGACACTGATAACCAGAAGGCTGGGGGTGGCAGGAAGGGAGAACATAGTTTTAGAGATATGAGCATTTTAATTTCAAATACATCTCAGTTTAGGTATCTGAACAAAATACAAGCAAAGGTGACAGGAATCTCTAAAACTCAATGAATTTTTGAATGCAGCAAGTTCACTTTCAAACAGGTACTGAAGACCTTTACTCCTCTTCTTGTACTCCTTAAGCTGCTCACCCCTTACCTTCAAAGGTTTCAGGGCAGCCTGCACAATCAACAGCAGAATGGATCTCCAACACTAATTCCTCCAATTTGCATGCACATCTAAATGTGGACCAAGGAAGTGATGGCCTTTGGCCAGCTACTCAAAATACAGAAAGAGCAGAAAAAATGCCTGAGACACAGAAACACATAAATTATGTGAAGAGTTAAGGGAAGTGGAATTTAGCTGTCTATATTCAGTTTTCAGTGCTTAGGTTAATCCTGTTTTTAAAATCTCTCTGTGGAGGTGGAATGCCAGATTTATCTAAGGTTTTCTTTTCTGGAAGTTTAAAAATGTGAAATCGGCAGTTGCTAGGCATCAGTCACAATATTACAATAACTTGCATTCAGGAATAAGATGAAGCACAAATGCACAAGAAACTGTAAGAGAGTTATTCCAAAAAGAACGGCCTGTGGTAAAAAATAGAAGCTATGGTGAGTCATGTAGAAACATTTGTAAAACATCTTAAATATAATAGTTGGGATTTCAGGCCTCTCAGTGGCTTTTTTTATGAATGCAGGCTGACTTAACTGGTAACAGATATTTTCAGAAAGCAGACTTGTTTTCAATGGAGAGATGCAGAAGGACACCTCCAGGTGAACAGATCATACCTGAGCAGAAAATACATAAACTGTTTCTGAGGTTTGGATCCCACAATAATAAATGACAAAATACAATACACCAGAACCACAGGAATTAAAGTAAAAGCAAGATTTTTCACCTGACCACCACAACACTCTCAAGCAGAAAGAGTTGGGAATAACTTAAAAGCCACACCTCTACTCCTGGTGATATGTCTTCATCATTGCTGCAGCCCCATTTAGTACTCTAAAGAATTTTGCAATCACTGAACAGACTGGTTCTTTCTCTGCAGCCCTTCCACAGAAGGTGAACCTTTCCTAACAAAATGCTAAACTGAGCCAATGCTGTAGCAGCAGAAAGACAAGGCTCCCCACCTTATTCTAGAAAGGACAACTAAACCTGTTTAGACCCTGCCCAATTTGACTTTGAGGACTTAGTTTTACCAGTCAAAAACTGACCCACCCACCCACATGCCATTATAGGTCTCAGGAAAAAGGATAATTATAAACAGCATGCAAGGGTTCCAGATTTACTACAGAAGGTGACATTTTCCAGAGTACTGTAAGCTGAGTTTTTTCCTGATTTCCATGAAACACACTTTGCCTAGGTCTACTGGGTCTAGCTCACACCACATCAAATATAAAGTACTCATTCCTCTAAGTACCAGGCAGAAGTACTTTGGACAGAGATTAGAATTTCTTCATCAAAAGCTCTCAAAAGTATCCCATGGCATTCCATGTCAAAGCATGCTCCTTTTTGATCATGACCTCATGGTTTATACACTACAACTCACAGTAAAGCCTTTGCTGATCTTGCTTTGTTAAAAGGCTCCATCTCCTGTAAGGGCACGGGAGAAACCTCCAGCAAAAGAGCTGCCTTAAACACAATCCTTCACGGGTGTTCAGCTGCCTTGCTCACCTTCTGCTCCGCAGTCCTGCTTTTGTGACCTCTGGGCAAAACACATCCCTAATGCAAATGTTTCCCTCATGTTGGCTTTACAGTCCTAACTAGCCTTGGTTCCCATGTCCCCAAGCCCTCGCTGCAGCTACTGAAAGCAGCTTTGACTCCAAGGCAAGCCATTCCAAAGAAGACAGACCCGCTGTACCGTAAGCTGGCAAATGTACGCACCTGCTTTCGTGCAGATGGTGCACCCATTGCTGCTGGCACCGCGGGACCTGCGTGCCCCTGTGCCATGGCAGTGACATGCTGAAAGACACAGTCAGCCCAGGATTGTGGTGGGATGACAATTCAGAGCTCCTGTCTCATCCTTCTATATTTAAACTACTCCCTCCCAGTGAGCAGACTACAGTTTATCAGACCACCTTTGGGATTAAGCAACTGCAGGTCTGGAGAATTGTTCCTGGCAGGGCAACAAACTGAAAAAAACTCTCTCTCAGGTATAGTTAGCACTGTTTTCATAACAGGAATTACTACCAGATTTCATCTGCAAACAATGCATTCTGAAGCTGTTCTCTTCATGCTGGAGAAGACAAGCATAATTTACATTCATAAATCAATCAATTCCTAAAGGAGAGATCAGGATTTACCACAGAGCTGTCAAGCCAGAATCCATGAATGCATAAATTTTCTTTTATCAAGTCAAAAAGCAACCAGCCCCCTCTAGCAGTGCCTCGACAGAGAAATCAGGCTCCTGGCTCGCTCTAAATGTAACCTCCCGCATGTAAAGGCACATCCCGTTGGCAATGCCTGCCAATGGACTTCTGTTAACTTTGCCAGGTCGGCAAGGCATTCCCCGTGTTACCAGCAGTGGCATCCCAGGGATCCTGCCAACAGCTCCTTAGTGACCCCAAAAAACATGCACAGGAACTTGCAGCGGTAACTGAAGCAAAAGCTCCTTCTCTGCTCCTGTAACTGAGTTTCCAGGCACCTCATTTCTCAGGGAAACTCATTCATGCATGTGTGTCTGCCTTGAACACAAGGCTCACAACAAACACCTCTTTCCCAGCAGCTGAACACAGGGAAAAGGGAAATTTTAGGGTTGCAGAGCTTCATGCAGAAGCTTGCAATTGTTAGCAAGAGGAAACACAGGTTGCCTGTTGTGCTAGCAATTTTCAAGGTTAAACCTTCAGACAGCTTTATGCCTTTGCTTTCCTGCATGTCCTAAGCTAATTAGAGAAGGTAATTTGTACCTTTCTGTTTCATAATTCACAGCAATTAGTAGAATAATGGTGGAAATTATAAAAGAATCAATGTGACTGCACACCTTTTCAATAGATGTGGAGCACTCCCAATAGTGTTCCTTTAGCTTGTCCCTAATGTCAGTACTCAAAGTTTTAAAAAGAAAAAAGAAGAAAAGAAAAAGTAGTTATTTGTCTCCAAATGTTGTCTTTTGTCCCACACTGCTCATTTTGTCAAAGTGTATTTTCTGTTTCAATTAACAGACTCCCTAAGATTCAGTCAAATTAGCCTTAAATCTGCAAATACACATGTGAGCACTCCCAAAACATCAAAGATGGGTACGTGGAATTATTCCACATTATAATGCACTAAACACAGCTATGAGAATTTTTTAAAAATCAATTGCAACAAAGGTTTAGCCTCTAGGCAAAGGTCCTTAAATTAGCAGCTTCAATGCTGAATGCCAAGTGGGCAAAAGAAGTAGGGCATCCCTGCTCAAACGGCACCCCGCACCTGCCCACACACTGGAAATGAAAAGGGATGCATTATGAACCTAAACACAGAACAACCTTAGCATTTCTAAACCAGCTTCCCCTAGGGAATTGCATGTGCTTCACCTCTCAGCGTATCGTGTTCATTTGAACTCACTGACTGTAAAGCACGCGAGGAAGAGCAAGCAGCAGGATATGGGTGTACACCTCTCACTACTGTCTGCCCATCCGCAGAACACACAGACCGCAGGGTGTCTGAAATCCTCTGCTGCCAAACTTTTCTGTTTCCCTCCCTCATTTCCCTGCCAAGGTTACTCTCCGAGCTGTCATAGAAGATGTACATGATCTTCCTTCTACCGTTTTATGTTCACTTATTAAACACCCTCCTTCCTGCCAGGGGGAGCCCAGAAAGAAAGCTGGATACCCTCTACCCCGAGTGCTTGCCAGTTCCCACCAAAATGAAACAAAGCCCTTCACCAAGGGGAGGCAATAAAGACAAAAACAGGTCCCTTCACAAAAGAGACTCCTGAAAGGGTGTTTAGTCGTTACACAAACGATTTGCTGCTTTTAAGAGCGAAAGGCTTCAAAAAGGCAACTCCACGTGAATTCATTAGCGCTATGGAAAAAGCTGTGAAGAAGGATGGCGACTCCTGATGCGTGTTTGCCCTACAGGGTTTTTCAAGATGCAGCCTGAGAAAAACAACTATCAAAGGGCGCTTTTCGAACCCAGTTTTAACAAAAACACAGGATCCCTTATATAAACCTTAAACTTGCCTCGCTCGGCAGCAGTAAAAAGTTGGGGGAGTATGGAGGGGAGGGACAAGAAACTTAAAATCAAGAGAGCGGCGGTCACACAGAGCAGCCCCGCGGAGCCCGAGTGAGGGACGGGCGCCGCAAGGTCTCCGCACAGGCTTGACTCCCCTGTGCCCGGAGGTTTTGGGGAAGGGGCACAGCCCCGCGCGGGAACCTGAGGAAGGGAAAGGGCAGGAGCCTGAGGGGAGGCGGGGAGCGGCTGGGAGCGGCGCGGAACGGGGATGGGGACGCGGGAAGCGGTGGAGCGTGGCGGCCGTGCCCCCCCCGTCCCGCACGCACCTCCTGGAACAGCTCCAGGCTGTAGGTGTTGTCGTCGTCGGCGAAGAAGAGCACCCCGGGCTGCGGGGGCGGCAGGTGCTGGTGCCGCTGCCGCAGCCACGCCAGGCCGGCGTTGCGCTGCTCGGTGACGCGGGGCAGCCCCGGGCGCTTGTAGCGGCGCGGCGTGGGGACGTGCAGGTGCGTGCAGGGCAGCCCG
>VZRL01006280.1:207994-344260 GCA_013397895.1 Origma solitaria | reverse complement strand
CTCGGGGGCAGCGCCGGGGTCCGGCCGGAGGGGACGGGGACTCGGATGGGTTCGGGGTGCTCCTTCTCTCCGTGGCGGGCGACAACTTCGGCCGGCGGCCGGGGCGCCTTCCCCGGGACAACGCTGGCCGTCCGACGGGCCGGGCAGGGCTGGGGTAGGCGGAGGGGTGCGTGCCCGAGTACTCACCCCTCGGACGGGCGGAGAGCCGCTCGCCTCCTTTCTGCTTCGGTTTGGTTTTTTGTTTTGTTTTTTTTTTAAGGCGGGAATATTTTTGAGCCCGGCCGAAGTAAGAAGTTGTAAGTAAGGCGGCGGCTTGCCGGAGGTCCCCTCGGTGCCCGTCAGTCGGTGTCGCCTCCCGCCCCGCACCGCCCGCACCGCCTTGCGAGCCCGGACTCTCCTGGACCGCATCTGCCTCTTGTTCGGGTGTGCAGCTTCCCCGGAGAGCACATGGACTTGAGAGCTCCTTCCTAAAAAGCATACGTAGATCAGAATTTTGTAATAATCCACCTGTCTTTATTTTGAGAAAAAGGCATTCTTCAGGTGCTGCAACACACGTGAAATGCACAATCTAAAACCTCTTACAAATCCTTTCCTCCCAGGGAAGTTTCCGATGCATTTTTCAACACTCCCTGCTGTCATAACTAAACACTTCCTTACAGCTTGAATTATGCTTTTAAAACTTCATGCTGCATAAGAACACAGAAGCACAGCAGTAGTGTTGGGAAATTACTGAATACTCCACAATTCTCTGATTAAAACGTAGAGATCGAATGATGGTCTCACTGGCTTCCAAGCTATTTGAGAGAAGAAATAGAGTGATTAATCACTGATACTTTGACTTTTTGGTAGGAATAGCATGGCTTGCAGAAGTCGGGGATGCCTGCACACCAGCCTCCTGGGCTTACACTGCTGCTCTCGTTCCTGTTTTATATTCATCCTTCACATATGCATATGTATAAAAAATGCAGATAATGTGAGCACTATGTCTTTCTATCATTCATATCTATTCCCAATCGATTTATTATTTGAAAAGACACACGAATAGGACATCAAAGTGATGGAATGTGAGCTGAAATTCATGAGAAAGTGAGGGGGACACCTGGCTGGGCACTGAACATCTAAATGAAGAAACATCTGTGTATCAGAGAGCTAATTAGACTTAGCATGTTCAGTGGAGGAGTGGAAGGTTTGTTATGTGATTAATGAAATAATATGAAGGAATAAAGCAAGCATAAATAGTTCAATATATTCAAATCAAGAACATCCTAGACACAAAATTAGAGTTGCCAGTTTTATGCTGATGCAGTTTATCTAGAGGACGATCACCTAAACTGTGTGTCTCTCCGGTGACTGAGCACACCATTGTTTTCTCATTTCTAGTACAATTCTATTTACAGAGATAATTCGTTCAAATAATACAAACATGTGTATCAAAGCAACATACCAAGAAGCTATTGCTTGTTCTCATTTGAAAGTCAGCAGTCGTCTGGAAAAGTTAATTCTAAGCTAGCCACTTCTAGATTCTCTATGATACCATGTCAGGATTCTTAAAAACCTATTGGGGAAGAACCTAGAAACTAAGGGTTACAAATGGATATGTTTAACTGGCATTCTTTATAGCCAAACATATTAAAATATTTTAAAAGTACTGTTTTTCCCTTCATATTACCTTTCATCCAAAAATATTACCTTTAGTTAACTTGTGTGTTGTATTCAGAGCCTATAGAGGCTACTTAATAGTTTATGGCTATAAGACTTTAGTAAAGGCAGCAATAGGAATAGGTGAGTGTAATTGCAGCAGTTTAGGAAGGAGCACAAACAGTAACTCAGCACCAGGGAGGTATCCCGATGAACTCTGTGGTGATCTTCCATCTCTTTAATTGTGTTCCTGAAAGCTGGTGACTGTGTGTTTCTCTACACTTGCTAACAAATATTTACTGCCTTTACTCCTATCACAGTTGCTGTAACAGCAATATGAGACGTGTGGTTATTTGATAACAAATCGCAACAACTACATTTTCCCCTCAGAATCATTGTAACATTTTGAGGAGCCACAGAATAGGCTCAGAGGTTATGAGCCAGATACGTCAGGTGTGATATCAAATAATGCAGCAGCATTTTCTGTTAGCTTTATGTGTAAATTTTTTCAGATGGAATGGTAAAAGATAATGAAGGCAGGGCATAGACGCCAACTGCTATTTATTAAATTGTTTCTTGATAAGCAAAGCAGAATGTTCTTCCTCTAGAAACTGGAAGAATCCAGTGAAATAACCACTCCATTTGTGGGGGCAAACTCTCTACAGAGATAGTTTTTTCAGCTGAACACCTTAGCGCTGGTTATTATAAAAATTGTCACATTTGATTTGAGGCCTCAGGTGCAACTCTGGAACAAAGGACGAGTTTCTAACTTGTGATGGATGGTACCAATCACTGTGTGACTCAGGCTGTTCCTATGGTTTCACACACAGTATGCAGCACAGTGCGTATTCTGGGTAGTATCAGAGTGTGTGGGCAGGCATTTCTCTTTCGGATCTGGTCCAGAATTGTTTGTTTGCAGTAGTTTATGGCTTGGCTCATCTATTATGGTGTTGTGATTGCTGCCCCGGTTCTCCAAAGATTTTTTCAGAGATGTGTCAGGACTTGGCATCCAATTTTTCATTTGTTTTCAAATAAAACTATCTCGACTTCAGTTTCTTGCACTTCTTACCAGCAGAGGATGCCTGACTCTGGCAGGAGAATGCTTTACACAGTCCTAGAAAGCAGCCTGTGTGTGCAAGTGTGCATATGCACACACATACAAAAGAAATCTCATCCCTAGGAACATTCTCTACAGGCCCACGGAGGCTTTTCCAAACAGCAGCACACTGCAGATGCCGGCTGGATGCAGTCACAAGGGGTTGTGTAATGCTAGCCAGCAATTGTGTGCCCCAGTTCCTTTCTTCTTCATTGCTCTCAGTCTTTCCAATATCTGTAAAAAGGCAGATGTGGTGGGAGAGTTGCTGTAGCGGTGCAGTTGATGTACTATTCCACATTCTTAAAACAATTCAGCTCTTTTTGCCTTTCTCCCCCTCCTGACTCAGGGTCAGCCACCCATCAGGCAGCTCTGTCTAGAGATTTCTGCTGCAACCCAGCACTCCCATCCAGCCTCGCAGCTGGACATGCTCAGCAAGGGGACAAGCTGACCAAGACTTTTGCTTGCTACATTTGAATTTCCCCAGTTTCTGAACATCAGGATTTACTAAACATTAGGTAATTTTTAGGATTTAGGTATATATTAGATACATTAAAAGCTGGGTAGGCTTGGGGCTTTTTTCCAGTTATTTGAAAGTTGGTCTGAGTTATAAGATAGTATTTGAAATAAAGCTAGTAAAATGTATTGTTTCATAGGTTCTGCAGCTAAAAGAACTATTACAGTCCCATGGGAAGCAGAAAAAAATCAGTAGGATAAACATAAAGATGTGCAATTATTTTTAACTAGTGGATAAAACATTGCAGAGAAATAGTTTCTATTTCACATGGCTGTAATTGAATAGATTATACCCAAGGAGGGTTCATTTCTTTGGGCTGTTTTATGCTTTTCTTTCAAAAGCGGTGACTGGTGGTAACTGGAGGTGGGTAATTAGCTCTGGCATGCAAAAGGGGCTCATCAGTCTGGTTTCTGTGATGGGTAAATCCAGATGCCAGGTGACTCAAAACACAGCAGGCAAAAGGGTAGCCTGCCTGTCTGAATGAAATATAGGCAGTGCAGTTTCTGGTGTTTGCAGTTACACCTTTTGGCATCGCTCAGTCAATCAAAGTGTGTAATTAGCCAAAAAAAAGCATCAGGGCTGCATCTCACAGGAGTTTCAGAGAGCATCCACTGTGTCCTGCACACTCAAGGGCACAAGCCTGATCTCAGTGGAGTCACTGTGTATCCAGGGATTCAAATGAGAACAGATTTATTACACATTAATGAAGGCACAAAAGACCAATGTGTAAGCCAGGCATCCCATAGAGATAGCGATGTTCTGCCATCTGACAGGCACAGATCACCACCCTAAGTGTCACACCACAGGGGTGTCTTGGCATCAGCAAGGGGCGAAAAAGGTAAAAAAATGAAGCCACAGCACAGGATACAGCAAAAGCATAATTTCTTCTGTCCTCTTCTCCTCCTTTAGACTTATTTCAGCCTCATTAGACCCCTTAACAGTTTTTCTAAGAAAGCATGTTTTCCTATACTATCCAGTTATGGAAGCCCCTGAGAAGTTTAATCATCCAACTCAGAAGAGAAAGCCCCACACCCTCACACAGGACACTGTGTGTCAGAAAACACAGGCAGTGGGGATTGGGCTGGACTTGCTAAAATAATGTATGTGGGGTCCATGCTTCTCCAGAAACAGGACACCAGCTGCCCAAGCTGACAATGAGGAGTGAGATTGCATATTTATGTATGCACGTAGGCCATTTTGAAATAATTTTCTCTAGTTCTTTGTTCCTTTCCCTAATAAGCCAACTTGTTTATCACTATAGCAACCAGTGACAGATTCCTGGAAAGAAGAGCTGCAAATGCCCATTCGGACCTCTGTGGTCACGGGTGGTTGGTACGAGCAAGGTGTCACACCTGCCTCCCAGACCTCTGAAATGCTATCCAGGGAAAGAGCAGGGTGAGGCAGGTGTGACATGGTGTGATACAGTGTGAGGGGGATGTGCAGAGTGAACGGGCTAAGCACAGCTTGATGGAAGCTATCACAAAAATAAACATTTTTGTTTTAAATGAAAATAAACCCATTATACACAAGGCGAAGTAAGTCTGAAGCGCAGAGGTGAATCCTGAATGGAAAAGATTCAATTATCCTTCTGTGACAAGGGCTTTGGTGATGAGGACTGGAAGAGGTGGGAAATGGATGTGCAAATAACCTGCTCAGTAAAGGTCCTCAGGTATGGATGGAAATCAACACTCTCACCAAACATCTGTTGACAGCAAACACATCTGAAACCTGTGCCAGTGACCTTCCTGCTGGCACTGAGCCACATTCCAGGTGACATCTCACAACTACAGCATTTGTTCAAGTGGCAAAGGTTCGTGGGGCTGAGCAAAATATAATCTCCAGAGATAACCCTCTGGGACAACATAGTTACACAAAAATGGAAGTGTTTATTTGCTTTTCAACCTAGAAAAATTCATGCACAACCCATCCCCACAACATCTCATTCCTCTCCCCCCCCACCCCCAGGTTACAAGAAAATTAGCAGAAATGCAAACTCTTCATCTTCTTTTAAATCTTCCTTTTTGGATAATTTTTAAGAGGACCATTCTTATGCTGTTTCCCTACCCCTTACCTGTGTTCACAAAACTTGGATCAGAAACAGCTGAGCTCTCCTTGTGTCCCCGTACCTACTCAGTTTGTTTATATTTTGAGTAGGTCCTGGGTATGAAGAGATGAAAGTTAAAAGCTGTATGGTTGAGAAAGGCTACTTGACCCTTGGTCTTCGTATGAAGAGGGTTGAATGTTTCATTCCATGTTTTGTTTGTAATGTAATGTTATATTACTGAGGTAATGTTGCTGTAGCACCAGTGTCCTAGCAAATGTCAAGTGAGCATATAAGGAGACGTATCTTCTAGTAGGTGACATGATACACTAAAAAACAACCCAAGCAGATGAGTGTTCAGGCATACAAATTTCTCTTTGGATCTCAAAGAGCAACTTACTGAAATGCCCTCAAAAGAGGAGCAGTTTAAAGATACTCTGTGGAATTACTCCTCATGAAGAAAATGTTTTCTTTCAGTGTTGTGATTTTTTTTAAGGACCTCAAGTTGGTGACTTGTGTTTTGGTTTGGTTTGGCTTGGTTTAGTTTGGTTTTTGTCCTTGAGAAGTCAAAGATTCTGCTTCAGTTTCTCTTGGAATCATAAAGGAACCTCCCACATCTTTATGTTTCAGACCTCCTTGAGGCTTTGTTGACAGAATGAATAGTTTTGGCATAACCAGGTGTGGACTTAAATCCACACTGCCAGATGCAAGCAAACCTCTCAGCAAACATGATTCTCCCTACCTGAAGACTAAATCAGCGCTGCATGAATCTGTTATCTTCTATCTCACTGTTCAAAACCGGATCTGGGCTGACAGCAGTAACACTGAGACAGCTTGCACTCACCATGGTAAGTGGGTATTATATGACAAGGCTTGCAAACTCTCTTACAAGGCAGCTGGGTGACACCTCATATTGTGAAGCCACAGACAGGAAAGTTTCTTGTCTTGGCTAGGTTTCATAACGTAATATTTGGTTCTGGGTTGGCCCTTACCATATGGAAATAACTGGCTGACACTGCTCTGTTTTTTATAAAGATGTATTTTGAAAATGCGTGTTCAGGATGTATCTCTGAGGTGATAAGTGGTTTATGGCATCTCTGAGTGATTTATGGCACTGTAGTGTTTGAGCAGTTGGAGACTGTCACATCATTTCAAAGACCTAGAGCATACACCTGCCGCCCCAAACCTCTGTGAAGTTTGGGGAGCTACCTGGCAAAACTGGGGATATCTCTTTGTTGTATACTTTTATATGTGTTGTATAAGTAATTTTGACAAGATCCTGGGAGACATTAGGCAGGCAATGTGAAAAGGTACATACGAAGCTGTGATCTCTGTCCAATAACCCTGCAGTCCCAAAACAGTTGAGGATTTATTATGGCTAGGGGAGAGCAGGCACCTTTTCAAATCATCTCCTCATTAAACTCACATTTTTCTGCTCTAGACAGGCTTGCCTGTACAGATTCAATACCAAAAAAAGAGAGGAGTTTGCTGCCTCCTGGTGCAGGCTGTGAATGGTGGTGCTTCTAAGGCAGTGAAGATGGCATCCTTGTCATGGATAAGACAGGCCGCGAAAAAAGGGTCACACTAAATCAACACCAAACAGAAACTCATGGGCTGGGAGTGTTACTTGAAACTCTGCCTCTTTTTTTCTCTCAAATACTGTAGATGAAAAAGAAGGGACAGCTGGTCTTGGTCAGCACCCAGTTGGCCTGCATGCCTTGTCAGTATGTCTGCGGATTACTGCTGCCTTTCCATCTGCTCATGGCATCTTCTTCCTCACCAAAATAAGCATTGAACCCTAGCAGTGGCCATGATATTGTAAATACAAAAGTTACACAGTACCCTTGCACTGATCTTGCACGCTCAGCTCGAGATTAGCTGGGTTTAGCAGCACTGAGGAATGGGCTCTGTGTTGGTAGTATTTGTAGCACTGCCACCCAGCCACAGAGTTAATATATTACTCCTTCCCCCTTCACTCACCTGCCCAGTATTTCTTCTCTGCATTGTCCCAGCAGGATGTCCCTGGAGCCTTCCAGCTTGTCAAGCACAACACACTGCTCTGTGCTTGAAAGCATATGGCGAAAAAAACAAGGAGCTTGCAGCTGGAATTTGAATGTGGCACAAACTGAATTGCTTTAAAAATCAAGGTATGTGCTAGGAAAAAACAAATTATAAAGATGCCAGACACAAAAGGAAATGTAGACCAACCACTGGTCTCAAGCCAGGAGCAATTGTCTAAACTTCCCATGATGATAATCCAGCCATCTCCTGATGTAGTACCTAACTGTGGTGATGGTAAAACAGTTCTCCTGATATTTAACACAAGCCTTACTGATTGTGTTAAAGCAGTATATTCACAGGTTTTTCTCTCCTTGCAAATGGAAGAGAGCTAACCACTTTCCCATTTATAGCAACATTTTAGGCAACTAGCACCAATACCTCCCCTTCATACCTGCTTTTCTACAAAAACTTTTTTTGTTTTTGCTGGAAATTACTTTTAAATTCATAATAGATAAAGGTCTTTTTACTACATCTGTGTACTTCTTAAAATGTGGACTCCAATGCAGGAAATATTGCTCTGATCAAGATCTTACCAGTGCCCTGTGAAGCATATTATTCAGCATCCATGCCTTCCATATGATACATGGAAGAGCTGGATTCCTTTTGTTATCTGTTATAGGTCCATTTCTATGGTACTGTTTCACAGCCAGGTGTTGTGCACATAATCCTACTCCCTCCTTTCTAAGGTGATCATATATGGCGGTGTTTCTCAGGATTGTTCTTGTTCATGTCCTTTTTCCTTAGACTTTTCCCCTTTCCTCACAAACTCACAAAATGTTCAGTGATTTCTGGGATTTTGTCACAGAAAAAGCAATTTGAGTAATTTCAGCTCATTCAAGTATTAAGAGATTCTTTTCCATTCTTAGCCTGTTCTTTTATTTTTAAAGATTGTTAGCAAATTAATCCTAGTTAATATCTTTAGGAAAGATTAATTCAGTCCTCTTTAGGCTATAATTTTTTACAATCTATCCTTAATATTTGTGTTAATTTAATGGAATTATAAAAGTTTTCTGAATTCCCCTTTTCATTACCTGAAAACTGTGGAAAACATGTCTCCACCTTTCTCTTCCTGAATAAGTTCTTATTTGAAAACTTTTTGTAAGCTGATTGTCACTCTGAAATATGATCAACAAATTCCCCACCGGATCATCAGAGAAGGTGTGGTGGAACGTTTTTCATGAAAAGCTGGGATAAAATACAGCAGCAGAAGCACTTTCTGTAGGCTGCTGGTAAGCACATACGCTCACTTTCTTGGTGATTTGATCTTCCTTTGTGCTTGTAGTTGATGCATGAGTGCAGGAAAACTGGGAGTAATCCTTTGGTCAGGATGCAGGAATACTCATTAGATGAAACAGCAGACCAGAGATGGGAGAGCTGTCACAACTTCTCAAATCTGCAGTACCTGGGAAGTAATGTAGTAGGAAATTTCTCCATGGACCCCTCCAAAAGAGGTGCTGAAAGCCTGTGACAGATTAGTGATGCAGATCCTGGCTTTCCAAGGGTGAGAGGACATGTCTCAGAAGCTGTCGGTAAACATGGGTCAGGTACTTTGACCTGAAAAATACCTCAGGATATTTCAGGGGGTGGGGAATGGGAGGAAAAGGCTCTTCTTCATCACAAGGCAAAGTGATGCTATTATTCCCAGGAGTTATTTTTCAAGGACAATTTACCCTCAGGCACTTTGGTTTTGTTAATAAGGATGCAGCCAAGCTAAGCAATTTTCTCTAAGTCATTGTGTGCATTTCTTTCTCAAACCATGTCTATGGCAAATTATGTATAATTGGTCTGTGAGACTCTCTGTGTCCTGCTTAATCTGCTGTTTACTGATATGGTCTTTATCAACACTGACAATTTTTTCATGATGATTTTGTCACCTCTAACAGAATGTAAACAGTGATTATGTAAACAGCTTACACTCCTATTCACCATGTTCAAACACTTTGATTTCTTATCTTTTTAAGGGTGAGGACTGTATACAGAGATGTGGTAGCACTCACTGCAATTTATTGGGGCTGGATGAAATCACCTGCTGTGCTCTGCAGGACTTGCACTTAGGGCTGTAACTTCAGATGGCACTTGGGGCATATTGTCAGAGAGATCAGGCCCTCCTTCAGAGCACAGGTCTGTGCCATATGTTGATATGCTAGGGGACATCTCTGATAAGCACAAGAAGTAGGTCCCAAGTAAAAATATACCCTCATCCAACCCCATCTGCCAGTGTAATGATACCAAGGCTTTCAGAGACATGAAGTCCCAAAGCATGAAAATTAGGTATTTCCACACAGATTTCTTGCCCTGCAGCTTGAAATTCAGTACATATCACTGAGGTACCATGTGCAGAAACTTTCTTCTTTTTTCTTCCATGGCAGGCAGAACTTCATGTTTTAAGGAATATTATTTTTACAGAAATCCTTAACCGGTTTTGGCGTTTGAGAAGAAAAAAGCATTTCATCCTTTGTGTGAAAACAAGGCAAAAAATTGTATCTGTCACAACCTTCCTCTCAAATTACTGTTTGTAATTCTCAAGTAGTCCAGCTTAACATAGTTCAGCTATTTGCCTGAAGTTTTCACTGAAGATGAGACACAGTATAATTCTCAAATGGCACAGTTTAGCACACCAGCTCTTCCACATCTGCAATGATGTTCTGTTATGTATGGTATAAAAAGAAAAGTCTCATTAGCTTGCTCTATCAATAGTAGATACTGAAACTGCACCATTTTTAAATCTATTTTTTGTTCTTCCGTATTTAGTCCTGCTGTTATTCCAAAGAGGAGCGAAATTATTCCACTATTCCATCGAAATCTCTGCAGTGTAAGGTTGAAAACGACCTCAGGAAATAATTTCATCTAGTGATTCCCACACGTTTTCAGCTAGTGGGGGATAACTTCATCTCAAATCTGTAGCCAGTTATGGACAACTGAAATCCAGGCTCATGGGACACCAGGTATCCCAAGATCTCAATATAGGTATCTTGAGACCAGGAACATCTGCTCAGTCACCTCCTGTTGCAGATTTGGGTGTATCCTGCTGCCACCTTTGTAATTCAGACAACATGTTCTTGGCTCCTTCATTTTCAAGGTGATCCTTGGACTTAAGGGGAGAATGAGCTCCGAGCAGACAAACAGCACTGGCCACAGCCTGTTCCCAACCATCATCCTTCTTAAATGGCTCTGGGCCATCCTTGGTCAGGGAAGATGACATTCACCCACCATATCACAGATTTTGCTATGCAACTGTGAGCTGCTCAGAGGCTGCCACTCCCAAAGGGAGTCGCTGGAAGTCGCCAGGTCTCGCTGGCTTCTGGCTGGCAACGCACTGGGGAAATTATCCAAGCAATCTATGGATAGTCAGAACAAGCATTCCTGATTTAGTCAGTCCCTATCCTTGAGGCAAAATTGAACAGATTCACACCATCCTCAGCTGTTCTTAAAAACATTCAGTGTAGAGGATGCTTGTCACCTCTGCAGTAAACGATGCTCAACTGCCCTTTCAATTAAAAGAACAACATCTAATCTAAATTACCTTTCCTCAGCAAATGAGATTACTTGTTGTCCTGCTGGTTTTGGAGAAAGAGTACATATTTCATGCATGTGAAGATTCACACCATCTTTGTCTTCTTTCTAAAGGACAGGTTTAATTCTTTCAGCAATTCCCAAGAAGTCACATGCCTTACGATTCACATTGCTCACCTCTGAGCTGTGTGATTCATGGAGCTACATTCTTCTAAAAATACCTAGCCCAAAAATGGACACAGTTTTCCAGTTGAGGTCACTAATGCCAAGCTGAGTAAAAGAACCAGTTCCTATATTTTATACCTGTTAATGTATCCCAGAAGGACATTTGAATGTCTTGCAGCAGCACTATATTTAGCACTTCCAATTGCAATCTGTTGTCATCTTCTGGATCCTTTTCTGCGGCAGAAAAGAACTGAACAGATCAGGACAAACTTCTACAGGGCCCTACCTCTTGACTCATCACATTTAAGGAACACATTGAATGATAAACTCAAACAGTAATTTGCAATCAGTCGTACATACACCTCATAATTTTGTCTGAATCATTTTTCTTCAGCTTGCTTCTGAAAACATTGTGTGGGATTGTCAAAAGCTGTGGTACAGCCGATATAAATTCTGTCGTGGTTCCTCAAGGTTTTGTTAAGTTTCTATCCATGTTATAGATTTTTTAGGATGGTATAATGTGATTTGCTCTTAAAAAAACCTATATATTATCTGTTTTCTTGGTTATTAAGTGACTGCTCATTGAGAGCATTTCCAGGTACTAAAGTTAAACTCATCCATTACTGTATGTTCCATAGATTTCTTTCTAGCTTTGCTCTAATTTTTTACAGTCCTCTGGGACTCCCTGTACACCTGAAATTTTCAGAAATTACCATTAACAGTTCAGAGGTTGCTCAGGATAAATCCTGAAATATTCATAGAGAAATTTCCTCAGAATGAGCTCACATGAATACAGCTAGCCTGTCTAGAAAATCTGTCCCAGGTTCCTGTTGAAATTCATTTCATGAACGTACCTGGTCAAAATTAACTTTATTTTGTGATTAATAAAGGAAAAAAGGAACTTCATGGAATGTCCATCATTCATATTGCTTTTAAAATACTATGCATATTTGAGTGGATTTTTCAGAAAACCTCATCTAGGATGCAGACTCCAATGGACAAACACAATTCAGTGATTTCAAATTCCACCCTGAGCTCTGTCTGATAAATATGTTAATTTCACTACTATACGTAGATTACAATGTAGAGATGGAGTCACAGCCACGAAATTCATTCCATGAGAAGACTAGTCCTTTTTAGATCACTATTTAAAGTTTGAAATATTTCTCTTTCTCAGAATCCTTTAAAGTATTAAAAGATTAAGTATTAAATTATATATACTATTTTAAGAGCTGGGTTTGCTACTCCTTTCTCTCCTCGTAATTCATTGCCTTCACTTCTACCTGTATTTATAGTGTGCATGAATGAAGTTTGCCCAGGCAGAAAGCAAGATTAAAATACTTTTGAAAACCAGTTAATATCTCTGCTTGGATGCATCACATAGTCATGATCATCCCCGTCTTATTTTGGTTTTTTTAACAAAGCTCGTGCTCTGATGCCAGAGTGTTTTTCTCTGATAGATGCAAAGCATCACCTGGGCATGCTCCTTTTGCTCACACACAGGCTCTCCATACAGGTGTGTATTCACAATGTCAGGTCAGATGTCAAGAGTCATTTGAATTTCTAAACGAAATTTCTGCTGTTTGGTAGCTTGGTAGGGGCACTGCCACTGACTAACAGTGTCAGACCATCAGCCACTGTTTGTCCAAAGCTTTCCATGTAACATTCCTGTTGTGTAATTCATACGACCACCAGGCAAATAAAGGCATTTGTCCTCTTTGGTCACTGTTTCTTTTCAGGGAACAGCTAGTCACAGAATGCACCAGGATGAAGGTCTCACAGCACTGGCTGCACATAAAGAAGCTCCAGTCACAGCATAATCTAATTCCAAACAGAGAAAATAAGTGACTTTAGCACAAAGGTAGAAAACTAAAGAAAGCTTGAGAAGTTTTTAAGCTCTTACAGAAAAGCAAGGTACTTCCCTCAATGCTAAATATGCATTTTTGTGTGTGTGTTAAATAGACCTTTTCTCCTCAATAGGGAGCTACATGCTTTTTATACCTTCTAGGAACTGCTGCTCTAAACAGAAATGCAATAAACCAGTAATTTTCATTATTAAAATATTTTCTTCAGTTGCTTATAGCTTTCTGAAAATCAAACTTATGATTTCTTAACATCACAATTAGGAGAAAACAAAAAAGAACAGACACAAGACTGATAAAAGGAACATGTGAAATATTTCATAAGCAGAAAAAGAACCCCAGAAATAAAGGTTGTCCAGTCTACCACATTTAAAAAAATAAAGATTAAGTAAAGTAAGTTTAGGGACAGTGATGTTACTTTTCTGACAGAAGGCTTCTTTTCAGAAGATTGCATGAGGTTAAATAACCTACATGGTACCCCGCAAAAAAATTAAACAACGCTGACTAAGAGTACAGCCCAGAAACCCATGAGACCCAATTACTTCACCTGCCTCCCTTTGATGAGCAATCCTTCTCCAGTCACAGAAAAAAATATATTCAAAGACAAACTCCAAAACCTTGCAGGGCTTTTCTTGCTTCTTGCCTCTTGCCTCCTTCAGTGAGCCAAGGGGTGTTCTTCAGCCATGGCTGCAGTGCTGGTCCCAGCTGTGCTTCCCTTTCCTTTGTCACTGTTGGTGACCAAAGAGGTGATCACTGGGTGCAGAGCACTCAAACACTGCCTAAGGGACACCTTCCCAAGGAGAAGCTTCATCAGCTTCATCCTTTGCAATTCCTTGTTCTTTTTTTCCTGAGGTCTGAGTATCAAACCTGCCCAAACCAGGGTTGTGCTCAACACTCTTGTTTAATGCAGGGCATAAAGGGACAATAGGATTTTATTAACCCCAAATATAAAATGCACCTAAGCAGGAGCAGTCCTACCATTCTTACAAAAAAACAGGCAAGTGGGTCCTGAGCAAGCCCATTTTCTTCTCCTCCAGCTTCAGCAGAGCTCCCTCCTCTTTACTTCTGTCCCCTGCAGCTCCTCAGAGCTCTACTCATTCCTCCAACAGCTGAGGATTCTCCCAGGTAACCAAGAGGCTTCCTGCATCAACTTGCAGAGGGTTTGACCTTACATGGATTCATTATGTCCATCAATGCAGACAGACTTCTACACCTGAACAAGGTTCACTACAAGGCTGGGGCCAGAACAATTTGCAGCTCCACTATGTGCCATAGTCAGGCTCAGTTACACATTCCAGCCTTATACCAGAAAAAAGCCTAGGATGAAACCAGACAGAAGAAAATCAAATTAAATATCCAGAATAATACCATTTTCCTACACCTACATTATCTTCTCCATGTCTCTATCTTCCCCAAGTCACTTTTGTCAAATGCGCTATGTGATTGGTGCAGGATTGTCTGGCATGAACATGGTCTGAAAAACAAACTTCACCCCCTGGAGAATTTTGCTGGAAATAATAGATCGGTGTGAAGGTCTAAATCAATAGAAGTCTTTCTGAATGCATTTCTAGGAAACCTAGAAATATCACCAGTGACTTTGACTAAAATAAAAGGTGCTACTGTTTGGAAAGCAATTTATGGTTAAGTAATTTAAATTTCATAGCGAAGAAGGCTATATAGTGAGAACCTCAGCCACCGCAGGAGAGGGAAGCTGGAGATGTTCAGGGACTGCAAATACTAGCACAGTTTTGGGAGGTTGTTTTTTTTTCCCCGAGTATGATTTCTGGATCCTATTTCAATCCCAAAGGAATACCATTTTCTCCCTTGAATTTCAGCATATAGACAGGTTTTGCATATTTTTTCTCCCTCAGGTTTATTTTCTGTCAGAGGACTACTTTCCCATTTATTAAAAGCTTCTTTTAGGCTATCAGAGTAGGTGTTTCAGGTCTGCATTCTGTCACTTCTTATTTACATGTTTTCAAGTGTTTCTCCTAAAGCTTAAGCTTAACTGAAGGAGAAATAAATGTAGAGGTTATGCTACCATACAGTCAGTTGAAATGCACACCAGGGATTCTTCCCCTTTTATCACCCACTATTAGGATTAGAATTTATGAAAAGTCTGATGATCCTAACCCCAGTTTTGTTACCCAGTGCTACCCACAAACCTTTCTTTTCAGCTGCAGTACCATCTTGCTGACACCTAAAAAGGGGGTGCATCCCCATGTGCCAGTTCCAGGATTCAATGGACTTGTTTTGCCCTTACATCTCTTTGAGTAGCTCAGCAACTACCTTCAGTCCAAACCCATCTGAGATGCTTTAAGCCTAAATTTGTCACCTTCCAGAAGCATGTCCTCTCCATGAGGATATATGCTAGTTGTGCCAGAAATGAAGGGAGGAAAGAAACTGAGATTTCTATAGACTGACTGAAGTGATGCCAGTGGGTGGAGGGCAGTGAGGGCAGGAATCACAGGGCCAGAGAGGGAAGAGAAAGGGGTTTCACATCACCTGGTCCTCCCACTTGGTACGGTAGGAAGTGTTGTTCAGAGCTCTCCCAGGCTGTGGAGGTGCTGACCCTGCATTTCTCTCTTTCTAAAATTAAGTTGTTCACTGATCACGAGGGTATTAAATAAAATATGGGGTCTGCTTTCTCCAGCCGTTTTAGTTTTTCCCCTTTGTTTATGAATGAGTATTTCTAGTGTTTCTCTTGGGAGCAAGCCCACATGTCCACAGTGTGTCTAAAAGGAAGCATCATTCCCTTGCACCATGTCCTTTCACATCCCTGACCATCCCTCTGTGACTAGCCTTTCAAGGGGCTGGGCTGGCCAGGAGCACAGCAGAGGAGGGGGGTGACCACAGTGCTGTCTGCAGGGCCCACTGCTGGTACAAGGACCCCTGTGGTCAACACCACTTGATGGTATCCATGTACTCCATGAGGGGGCTCAGTTAGGTCAGCCCTGCAGCAAAGCCCTATGATGATCTGAAGACTAAAAGCCTGGCTTTACCACCACACTGCCATGAGCTGTGTGTTGATGATGTTTTTGTCCAGGTTAGATTGATACAAACTCGTTTGGTTGATACAAACTCATTTGCTTCCAGGGATTTCTTACTGGGGGCCATCACAGCCTTGAAATCCTCAGAAAGAAATTCAAAGTGTGAAAACCCATTGCAGCAGCAGAGAAAACAATTTGCAGGAAAACAGACAACACCAGCAATAAAGGCAGGCAGGGGGAAGGGATGCAGCTCTCTGAGGCTCCCCCAGGGCACAGCGAGCTAAAATCAAAAGAGAAAACAGCATGCAAGACCAAATCCTGCCAGTGGCAAGTCCAACAAACAGCTGGAGCAAAAGGCAGCTCTCGGAAAGGAAGCTGCCGCTTACCCTCACCCCTCCTTTATAAGTATCCCCCATATGAAAAACAAGATACTATGAAACATTAGACAGTTCTGCTCTCATAAATATTTCTCCCTCACTTTTCTCTTGGCTCTGCCTGTTTTTTTAACCCTTGGCAGCCTCCTCACCAGGTCTGCTGCTCTGGGGCTGGAACACCAGCAGGGTGCATGCTCTCTCAAGCAGCCTGGACAGGGATGGAGGTGCAAGTGCTGGGGACGTCACAGTTCCACCTAGCTTTCCACATCCTTGTACTCAGATTTTCTTTCCCCTTCAGGATGGAAAAGGCAACTGGAGACAGAGTATTACACATCTGCTGTTCATAGAATGGTTTGGGTTGAAAGGGATCTTCAGGGATCCAACCTTCCTGCTATGGGAAGGGACACCTACCACTAGACCAGGTTGCTTAAAGCCCCATTCAGCCTGGCCCTTACCAACTCCAATGAAGGAACATCCTTGTGCTTGGCCTTGTTGACCTTCATGAGGTTTGCATGGGCCACCTCTCAGGCCGGTCAAGGTCCCTCTGGATGGCATCCCTTCCCTGCAGTAAGTCAGCTGCACCACTCAACTTGGCATCATCTTCAGACTTGCTGAGGGTGCAGTCAGCCCCACTGTTCATATGTTAAGTTACCCATTTTCATGTTGATTGCAGTGTTCCCTTCATATATATATAATATTTACATATTTATAATATAAATAATATTACATATATGGCATATATATAATATTTATATATATTTATATAAATGGGACCCCTCTTCATAATGTTCTGCTGGTTTTGGCTGGGGTAGAGCTAATTTTCTTCACAGCAGCCAGTATGGGGCTGTGTTTTGGATTTGTGCTGGAAACAGGGCTGCTAACACAGGGACATTTCCATTATTGTCAAGCAATGCTTGCACAGTGTTAAGGCCTTTTCTGCTCCTCACCCAACCCCACCAGCAAGGAGGCTGGGAGTACAGAAGGAATTGGGAGAGGACACAGCCAAAACAGGTGACCCCAACTGCCAAAGGGATATTCCATACCCTACACATGGTGTCATGCTCAGTATATAAAGCAGTGGGAAGCAGGAGGAAGAGGATCTTTGGAGTGGTGTTTGTCTTCCCAAGTCAGTGTTTCATGCCCTGAAGCCCTGATTTCTTGGGATGTCTGAACACCCACCTGCCCATAGGAGATGGTGGATAATTCCTGGTTTTGCTTTGCTTGCATGTGTGGCTTTTGCTTTACCTGTTAAACTGTTATTATCTCAACAAGTTTTCTCACTTTTACTCTTCCAGTCGTCCCTCCTATGCCACTGAGGGAAGGGGGCAGACCAAGCAACTATATGGAACTTAGTTGCTGGCTGGGGTTAAACCATACTTCTTTTTGGTGCCCAACACGGGGCTCAAAGTGTCCACGATAATGACAGATTTGATTAGAATGTGCTGGATTGAATTTGTAGCTGTTCTTGCTGTTTAGCTATTAATGGGCAGGCTTCTGTGCTTGCCATGAGGCTTGCTTGCCTGACTGTGTATCAGAGCCGAGTGCTCGTTAGTGGCTGCTTTCTGCTTTCTGCTTTTGCCACTCACTGTGCTGCTGTGCAGCTTATCATCTTACTCTGCTGTGCTTGGGAATACTTTGATAACAGCCTGGGCTGGCTGATGGCCAGGGCATCGCTGCTGTTTCTGTGCTGCTGTACTGGACAGGCTAGAACCCTGGTGAGAGCTTGACTTGAAGAGACTGTGACCCATGGATGAGTCAGTGTGAACGCAGGACAGCCAAAGTGTCTGTGCTGCAGTAGCTGTACCTCTGAAGGGATGTGGCCTGAGGATGAGGCTATGCTGGAGAAGGTACACCTCGGAGTATCAGTGACATGACCAGTGAGGTCATGCTTGAACACCTCCAAACATGTGGGCATGGACAAGCCCATGACATTATTTACCATCCAAAAGTACAGAATGGTACAGTAGATAAACATGGAGGCAGCAGTTTTCTGCGTGCAGAAAGTGCATAGAATGTGAGAATCTCCTACTCAAAGCAGATGCACTTTACATAGCGTTGAGCAAGGTTTTATAAGGGCTATGAAGGTCATTGGGAATGGTGTGCACCCAGCCCCTACTCTGGATTTTCGAGCCTCCCTGGGTGCTTAACATTTGTGTTTAAAGCAATTTGAGGATGACTTTTCATTTGGCACTGTAGCTATATTGTTTTAAAGTATTTTTGTAATGATAAAAAATGAAAACCAAAATTTATTGTGAAATTTTCCACTGGTATCGATATCTTGAGATTTTCTAATTGGAGCATTAAAGCTAAGGATTCCAATCTCCCAATATGAATGCACATTTGAGTGTGTGCTTATAATATATACCCACAGAGGAATACATGGAAACAACATCTATTTTGGCAACCCTTGCACTTTTCAAATTAGATGCAGGAGAGTTATTCTAATTATTTAAAGGTCTCTGGGCTTCAGCAAATTGTATTGACAGAGCTTTCTCTTTCAATAAAAAACAAACCTGAAATGCTTTTGTAAATGTGTTGTTTTCATCAAAATATTTGTTTCACTGTTATTGCCTTTTATCCTGGGCAAAAGCTGTGCAGGCAGCCACATTTACACACATCCCCATCCCTAGACCCCTTTTGCCCACCACAAGGTTCCTGATTTCTCCAGCCTATTAATATCCCCAACTCTCGACAGTGATCCATCTGCACAAGGAGCCAAGTGCATTGGGTTAGCTTCTAAATAAAGGCAGAGGCAAGGGTGAGAGACAGGGAAAAATAAATTTAAGGAGAGGATTTGGGAGTGCAAAGCATGAAACTGGGACAGGCAATATGAAGAGAGCTGAGTACTGGTGAAGCAAGAATCAGATGAGCCGGGATGATTGAAGCAGAGAAGAGCAAAGATTTTGCTACAGATTGTCCTGTCATGAAATTGAAATATAGGGCTTTAAATTGCAAGGTAGTGAGGCAGAATGAGATAAAAGGAAGCCAAGGGAGTAGTAGTGAGCAATAAGCTGTGCTTGTGATGCACATGCACCATAAGTGCGTAAACCAATTAATGAGAGTATTGCATTAGCTTCTGCAGCACGATCATCCTTTCTTTACATCCACAGAGAGCTCTCCCAGACATGGCTACCTCTTACCAGTTGGATCTTGTTCATGCCCATCCATTTTCCATTGAAAGGAGTGGTACTGCTCTGGTTTTAATGAGTTTCCTAATAAAGAAATGATGACTGGCAGTGTAATTTCCCTTCTACACTCTGTGCTTTCATGACAGGAGTTTATTATTAACCTTACTACTACATTTTCTGTTATTTTACTCTGGTGGTTTAATTGTATTTCCACCTCAGTCATGTGCATTCATTTTCTAATAGTCTCCTTTCCCAGATTGCTTTCATGTGAGCAGCAGGGTTTTTCAGTTAAGTACTCTGCAATGGTTTTAGTATGCATTTCTTTCTGGTTTAATCTTTCTCTTTTTTCCTCTGTGTCTGTGTATTAGTCATCCTTAATGGGGTACAGCACCTTGTGCTCTCTGACATGGAAAACAGGGACAATGTAAGCAAACATCAAGGACAAAGCATAAAAATAACAGAGGCAGTCTCTGTAAAAGGGGAATTAATGACTCAGGCAAATGGATGCCACATGTAAGTAATTTTAAGGAAAGAAAGCATCAGCCATGCTTAGAAATGCAGATGTATTTATCGCCTTTCAGCCCCCCTATTTAGCTGTTACTAATGGCATATTGAAAGGGAACAAAGAAAACTTCTGAATGCAGAAGCAAGGATGCCTTAGCAGGTGGTCCGGGGTAATGGAAATTTAGGGCACAAGCAGCAGATCTTATTTTATTAATGCCGACATAAATCAGGCATGTGTATCCACTGAAGGAGTGAAAGAAGTTATGCCAAGGTAGGGTTGGAGAGAAGTCAGTCAGGTCTCCCATATCCAGTCTAACACTGAGCAGCAGCCCCCTCAGGAACTGCACCTTTGCTCTCACTAAATAAGACAAGATGGAAATAAATCTTTGTATTACACTATAAAATACTAGGATGCATGCACAGAAGACTCTGGGTATGCGAGTACCAGCCTAATAATGCAAAGGAGAAAAAGTGCAGTAACCCTAGAGGTACAGTCAGTGGTTTGGTATTAAGTCAATAAAAATAATTGAGAGTCAACTTTTATTTACTGTCTGGCCCCTTTCCAACACCAACATTTTAGGGGAGCTGTATATTGGATCTAAATGAAAAGTAATTTGCCAGAGTTAGTTAAAGGTCTCCAATGTGAATGAGAATCAGGACCTTTGATTTTACATCCCGGTGCATGTTTCCATTTGACATGTTACACGCAAACACTGTTTGTAAGAAGTGAGGGCAGCCACATTCATTTGCTGAAAAATTGTAACCAGTGAAGGCCTCATGAAGCTGAAACAAGGCTCAAAGGGATTGCCCTGTAGCACAGAACAAGCCTTTCTGCTGATGGGGTTATGAGAAAGATCCAGACGTGCCTTATAAATACCTTCACGAGAAGAAAAATCTGGGTGCTAAAGAGCTCTTTGAACTACTGGGGAAAGGTATTGTAGGAAGGACAGGCAGGTGGATAAAATGTAACAAAATCGAATGGAAAATGAAGCATGTCTGAAATGGTGAAGCTGAATAAGCTTTTGTTGATGTGGGTTGATAGATGTGGGCTGTGAACTCTCCATTTCTGGTTATCCATGCAGGATACCTTGCAAGAAAACATACTTTAGCAAGGGACAAATTTAGTTTAGAAGAGGAAACCCTCTGTAAATTAAAGGGCTCATGTAAAATAAATATAGATGCTTTAACAGCCTTGACTTTAACCCCCTGCGAGCCATTTGCTCTGGCAGTCCATCACGGCCGGATGCCCGGAGCCAGCCAGGGAGCGGTCGCCCTCAGGCTCCGTGTGCCCTGTGTCGGCGTGAGCAGGCTCTCCCCAAAGCGGGGCTGATGGAACCCTGCCGCAGAGATTCGCAAAGCGCGGAGCTCCATAGGGGTCCCTGCCCAAGATGTCTTCAGCCTGTGAACCCAGGCGCATCCCGCTGTGGCTGCTCTGAGCCGCAGGCCGCCGCAGCACTTTGCAGCATCCTTGCCGGACCCTCGGCGCTGCTGTGATGAAAGAGAAGTAGCAGTCCTCACTTTTCAGACAGTGCAGGGAGCGCCAGAGCCCGCAGCGCCTGGCCTGAGCACTTCAGCACTGTCCACCATACATCCGCTTTCCTTGGCCACCTCTCCGGGAAGCCTGACCAGGAGGTGTCCTGCAGCTTCCTGGAGCTACTCAGAATCCCTTCCTCACGCCTACAGCGAGACGAAACAGATGGGAACATAAATTAAATGGTTGAAATAAAGCCCTGCCCGCAAGCACACCGTGGAGGGGCCCTGTGGAGGAGCGGCCGGGCCGGGCAGAGCCGAGGTCCCTCAGCCCCAGGCCGGGGTGAGGCGCAAAGGGCGGGCGGCAGCGCCACCTGGCGGCCGCGGCGGGGCCGGGGAGCTGCGCGATTCCTGCAAATCCTGCGAGTCCTGCAATTCCTGCAATCCCTGCAATTCCTGCAACTCCTGCAATCCCTGCAATTCCTGCAATCCCTGCAACTCATGCAATTCCTGCAACCCCTGCAATTCCTGCAATCCACGCAACTCCTGCAACTTCTGCAATTCCTGCAACTCCTGCAATCCCTGCAATTCCTGCAATCCCTGCAACTCATGCAATTCCTGCAACCCCTGCAATTCCTGCAATCCCTGCAATTCCTGCAACTCCTGCAATTCCTGAAATTCCTGAAATTCCTGAAACTCCTGCAACTCCCACGCTCCCGCAGGCCTGCTGTGGGAATGGGAGCGGCAGGGTGAGGAGAGATGGGGAAGGAGGGAAGGAAGGAAGGAAGGAAGGAATGGTGCAGAAGGAAGGAAGGAAGGAAAGAAGGAAGGAAGGAAGGGTGCGGAAGGAAGGAAGGAATGGTGCAGAAGGAAGGAAGGAAGGAAAGAAGGAAGGAAGGAAGGGTGCGGAAGGAAGGAAGGAATGGTGCAGAAGGAAGGAAGGAAGGAAAGAAGGAAGGAAGGAAGGGTGCGGAAGGAAGGAAGGAATGGTGCAGAAGGAAGGAAGGAAGGAAAGAAGGAAGGAAGGAAGGGTGCGGAAGGAAGGAAGGAAGGAATTTTAATTTCTGTCCCATTAAGAGTGGAGATGCTGCCATGTGTGACCTGCGCCGCCCGCTACAGTGGGGCCAATGCTGGATTTTGGTCAGTGGAAAAATCAGTTATTAATCAGCAAAGAACTATTGATTTTCCAACTGCACTTTCCATAGAATAGGAAGTCAGCTGTTGCAGCTGGCAAGCAGTGAACTGTGAAGCGCCACTGGGAGCACCTCTGGCCCAAAGGAGCGAGTCGATCCATGTTGGGAATTACAGGGTATTCTGGGGTCACTGCTCAAATAGAGCAGCTCCCAATTTGCAGGAGACATGGAGGTACATTTTGTGTTTGCAGTTAACAAATTTGGGCAAATTCACTGTTGAACTGGGAAGCAGAATAGAAGATATGGCATACTATTCAAGTCCACATAAAATTGTATGTTTGGTGGATGTAGGTATTTTTCCAGTCGATTCATCGTGGCCCTGAGAAATACATCATTTTGCTCTGATAGAATTCAGTTAGCAAAGCAAGCTTCTGTCTTTTTTTTTTAATGCAGTAGAAATATTCATAAGGTGTTCAGTGAGATATAGTCTTCTGATTGCTTTTCTACTATGTATAGATCAATTGTAATGGTTCACTCAGGCAAACATGTGCTGATCTAGACCATACAGATTTGCCTATTTATTTTACTTAGGTCTGTAATGGAGATTTTTATCATCAGCTACTGGGATTTGGGATTCTTTTTATAAAACCTGACCAGAAACATAACATTCTGAGACCTGAAATTCTTCTTTTGTGGTCTTTGTGCTAAAATCCCTGACTAATATACTCAAGAACATCATTGAAATATGCCCACAGTGCATACCTTACATGGACATTTGCCCAGGAGAGTGTCAGCATCAGCAGTCTATAGGGCCGCGTAATAGGAACCAGGCAATGTTCTTTCATACTTTTTGGTATGAAAACTATAATTTCATTATCTAGAAGATATCCTGCTTTGGATCAGAGTTTTAGCTGTCCAGCAGTCAGCAGAGTGAGGGTTGGTACTATTTTAGATACCTTGACAATATGCACACAATCCCTGTTACTTTGCATTTCACTGCATTTCTCCAACAGATCAAATTGTGGTTGTTCCTTCAGTCATGGTCCAGCAACACAATGACAGTAGCAAAGATGGGAGCTCTCACAGCTGTCATTAAGAATCATAACTTCATTTACTCACTACTGAAACTTTTATCTGAAATAATCCAATACTGCACAACCGCTCCAGGAAACTGGAAAGGGACAAAATGTCTTTTTGAAACCTGAGCTATGAAAGAATAACCCTGGAGCACGACACGAAGAGCACTATGCACTGCTCTATTCTACTGGTCACCATCAGGATGACATTAGGTTAGATGCTAAAATTGCTTGTGGAAATTAGTGTTCCCAGTGTCACAATTAGTGCTGCCACTGTGGGAAAAATAGTCCTGGTTTCATAGGGCATCAATGGCTCATGCAGACCTACTGCACGGAAAAAATGGTCAGCTCACAGGTTTAAGTCCAGCTGAAATTCAAGCAGTTTATTGATTTATTAGCAGTGCATATTTAACCTGCTCTCAGTGACACATCAGATAAACCACAGTACTAGACACCTGTAAAATGTTAATAAATGCCTGCAGATTTCTAAGCATGCCTTAATAGCCCCAACATTTAAGAGCCCCCCTGACAAAATCTTTAGAGACGTGAACCCTTTGTTTTGCTCTGTTACAAGAGTTTGCAATACAGGTAAAAAGATCTGAGTTTACTGGTGGTTGGTTACACAGCCCCAGCCTCAAGGCTATATAAGGTTCAGATCCTGTCTGAATGCAGCTTCCTGGAAAACTGGGTGTTTGTTGCAACTATTTGTCTCTCCCCCCTGTACTGATATTCTTCCTATTTAGATAGTAGTAATCTATATTCCTAGATATGCTTATTTGTTTTCAATATAACATTTCTGTACCTTTTCTTGGTTTTGTGCTTTTATTTATTTTTTCCTTAATTATGTCAAGACAGTGTTCTCCTTTTATGTGGCTCTTTCCTTTTCCATGCAGTTTCTCTGAAATGCTTTTTTCCTCTGCTGCTTTCCAAACTATGTCAGTGCCTCTTCAGCTTGATATTACTTTTATGGGTTTGTTTTCCTTTTTTTTGCGTCTTTCTAAGAGATTTCAGCCCTTGGGTGTCAGTCACTCTCCAAAAGCAAGCGAGAGTGTTCCCGGTGGTGCTGGGGTGAGGGAGTGCTTTGCTCAGTCACAGCCCCTGTGCTGCCAAGTGAGCCTCCTTGGGGCTACGCCGGAGCTGATCTCAGCATCTCCTGTTAGTCTATAATAGTGCACAATAATGTTGTGACTCTCAGTTTGCAGCTGTTTGCATTTGACCAGGACATGGAAAAAGAAACAGTAATTTGGGAGCACATTTTTTTCCTATTTTTTTTTTCCATCTGAAGAACAGCAAGTGGTCCAAATTTAGCCAGCTGTGGTGCTTCTCTCTGGTGGCTCTGCAGCACAGTTTGATCAACAGGAAAACAGGGAATTGGAGAGAGAAATAAGTATCACAAGTGGTATTTTCAGACGTGAGAAGATCCTTATGACTGTAGGGGTTCACTGTTCTCCAGCTCAGACAGCATTGAACTGTCCTTTAGAGAGAAAAAATATATATATATATAAAGAATGGAAAACAATTTCTTCAAGGTCCCTTCTTATATTTCATGTGCACTCACATCTCCAGTTTGAACCAGATGGAACCAAGTCTTGTGTCAACTTCTTCCACCCTTTGAAAGACACAAAATGCAAAGTCCAAATAAATAAATAAAAGTTTAGATAATAGTCTTGTTGCAAAGTTGTGTTTACAATGCAACTTCTTTACCTCACTCCCTGCAGTCCCCCTGCTCTTAGGTTTATGCGCTATGTGAAGCTTTATTAGGCTGACATTTGGGATTTGTCCCTGGAGAATTATCTTTGAAGCAACATGCCACTTCTTAGTACTAAAGATATTTTTAAAACATTCTGCATTCATAATTCTAAGACACAAATAATATGAATATAAATAATGCACTGAAGACATTTTCTGCTCTACCTGAGGATATGTTACTGCCCACAGAGATAAGCAGAATTTCATAAACGTATACAAAAATCCTAACTTTTGTTATCATTTCATCTTCAGAGCTGTAATTGTAATAACACTTCAGAGCACAGTATTGTTACTAGCTGCCACAGAGCCCGAAGTTACCTCTCAGGAAAAATTGACTCCATTGAATCACGCATCTCTACTCATGCTGAGAAGATACTGAATACACACACACACACACACACACACACATCTATGTACAAATATATACCTAAAAATACATATATCAAAGTGTGGTTATTCCTTCAAGTGAAAATAATTTCCTTTAAAAAATATTTTACCTTCTGTGAATATTTTAATACAGTAATAATAATAACGATAATAATAGTAATAATGTAATTTAAGAATAAATAGTTAAATGTTTTTGTAAGGGTGTGTTTAGGTTTCTATTGGCATAAAGACATTGTAGGCACTCCTTCTGCATTTAAAATGTGCTATTTATTCCTCTGCCAGCAGAAGAATATTGTCATTGTTTTGGGTCTAGACACCCCAATGAAAGAGGTGAATTACCACTCAGAATTCCTTGATCTGAAACAGATCTACTGAAAACATTGGAAAATTTTGAATAAAGGTAAAAGAGTGACATTTAAATCTATTAATGGATAACTCTCATGAAGGAAATAGGCTTAGTTTCATTATTTTCTGTTGTTAATTGTGGTTCTGATTATGTTCTCGTTCTTGAATGTAAAACTGGAGCTTCTTCACCACACCTGCTAAAACAGTTCTAGGTTTATAACAAATTATAATAAATAAGAATTGCTAAAAGAATTAGGTCACTCGTAATCACCTCAGAAGAAAAATGTTTTAGAGGGCTAGACACAGTGGTGATAAACAGTTTTTAGTTATTCCTATACACCTCTTTCTGCCCAAGAAAGGTGATCTGAAAGAAGAGTTTGCAGTTTCTGGATAAATTTATGTGCCTCAAATACAACAGGGATGTTGTACTATTATCCACATTGATAAAGAGTTGGGTAAGTTGCCCTAATGATTTCCTTAATGTCGAAGAAAGCACTAGTGTTCCTTGAAGCAGACTGTTATTTATGCTTCTTTATATCTTCATAATTTTGTGTAATGTTTGCTGTGGCGTCCTCAAGATTTTTCTTCAATAAAATTGTTAAATAATAAGTATAATTTTTATTAGTTATCTAATATTATTTTAGACACCACATAGAAATTAATAAACAGAGGCACCTGACAGAGGTATTTTATATTTTGACTATAAAATAGATAAAAATAATTGATGTACTGATTATTTATTTATATATTTCAAACAGGCAGCAACAAGACTAAAGAGAACACATTTGAAAGCTTTATTAAAGGCCCTAGGCAACAGATTTCGTCCTGTAATATATTTTAATATGCTAACTGATTTATGGATAATAGAGCTGCATGAGACATTTGCAATGGAATTGGGGTCACTTGAAATTTACTTTGGTATCATCACAGAATGAAGCACCCTTCACCCAAACGTCACCAGCTATAACCACTAAATCATCTGCAATGGATGCTGAGCCAGTGGATTCCTGTGTGTACAAACCAGAAAGGTTTTCTGCATCATCTGGTCCCCTGAGACTGCCTTGGCCTCACTTTGTGGCTTTTGCTGGCTCCAGTGGTCAGAAACAACCTCCTGATTTCCAATCTCATTTTTCCCTGGTTGGTTTGTGCCTTTTGTTGTTGTTGTACCAATGTAGTATTTTATCTGAAATAGCTTTTCCCTTTCTAGACTTTACTCATCTGAGGTAGAGGAGCATTGTCCTTCCTGAGGGTCTTGCTCAGTGAAGCAAACCAAGTTGTCCTAGCCCTCTCTACTAAACACAGTGAGTATTTCTGTTCATCCTAAAAGCTCTCTTCTGTGTCGAGTCCAGTTTAAATTCAGCTTTCTTGTATGTAAGTGAGTGGAACTGTACGAGACCCCAAGGACAGTGCGTGTTTCGCTGGAGTCACTACAACCTTTCACTTGCCTTTGTTATGGCTGCAAGGTGTGGAGACGTCTGTGAATACACATGTGCTTGTGTGTACGTACAAGTGTACATGTTTGTGTAAGTACATATGTGCATCCACACTCATCCACACATTGTTTTATGTGGCCAGCTGAGGAACTCTCAGATTGCAGAGCACATTTTTATTACTATTGCTGAAGTGCATGCCCTTGTGTTATGGTACTCCACTGGGGTTCCTCCTGTCCTCATGACTCCCTCTCCCTGTGTGACAGTCTCCTCCATACTGAGGACAGCATACTTGGCAAGTACCACTTGCCCACTTTTCGCACTATTAATATTGCTAAAACTAAACCAGATTCTGTTCTTGAAAAACTTTGCTCATCATCTCTTTCCAGTCCATCACGCTGACATTCTCCTGTCAAGCATCCTTACACTACATGGCTTGTACTTGTTCTGCTCAAAATAACATTATCTCATGTGTGGCTGTATAGCAGATGTTTCACAGATGTTTAGATAAATGAAATTTTGGTCTTAGTATTGCATAATAATAATAGTTAAAAATATCAATTATATTTCTAAGAAAGATGCTAGGCTCATCTGACGTTGCATTGCTCTTCCATCCATCTTCACAGATTTAATTAGTTTTTCTCCAAAAATTATTCTAAGTCCTCTCTTCTTTTGCTTAAGTTTGCTTAAGATCTTTACTCTCAGAGTGGTGACTGTATGAGCCCAGTCTAGCATGGACTAACTCTGGTTCTGACTATCCTTCCGATACTGAGATGGCGGCTGCTTCCCTCCCTGTGTGTGACTTGAGTCGCTGTATGCAAGAGCATATCCCTGATATGACTGTTGTCCTTTAAAGAACAAAAAACTCTCTGATGTGGTCAAAGACTTATATTTGTTTTGGGAGAAGCTGGAAAAAGCCCTGATGAAGGTAACTGTTTCTTCAGGCAGGCAGTGAAAGCTGGAGGTAATGGAAGTTAGGATGGACAAACCACACGTGTAATTTCTGTCATTAAGTTTGTCACATTAAACCTGGAATGAAAATACCTTTTCCCCATGGTCTCCCCAAAGTAGTTGCCAGGCAGCTCTTTTATAACTGTGCCTATGTTTGGGACAGTTGGTTGCAACCAGAGCTCTGGCTGTGTTCATCATCCCTCTGCCTCCCAGACACTCAGCCTATGCACATGGCACAGAAGGATGTAGGCTGGTGTGATGGTGCAGGCAGCATGACTGCCGTTGATGAAGCAGCAAACATTGCTGCTGAAGCAGTGGAGGTCCTTAGGCACAGAGCAGGACAGGAGCTGCTCAGACTCTTTGGGGAAGGTCAGGGGAATGCATCTTTGCCCTGTTTTGCTGTTGGACCTGGACTGGAAATGGAGGCCTTTGTTTTTAACAGGCATTGCATCAGTCAGAAGTGGGGGTGGGATGTGGGATCTTGATGCCCACCAGGTGGGGAGGATCACTGCAGCCATGGGAAGCTGTGTGGGGCCCTTTGAGAAAATCTCCATAATGGTATCCCAAAAAGGAAAATGAAAATGGATTCAGGAAATTAAAAAGCACACACAGCTGCTTCAAAAAACCTTATACTTTACTTTCAGCACATCCCTGCAGTATTAGTTGTGGCATTAGGTCTGTCTGAACTCTTTCATTTCCCTGTCGCAGTGTAATGATGGTTTGCTCCCCCAGTCAGCTCATTTTTAATCCCTTTTTTTGAGCTGGGCAAGCCTTTTTAATTTTTTTATAGAGCTTAATAATCATGTACGTTCAGTCCCCTAGGTGGTATGTTAATTCTTTTCTTTCATCTACTTAATTAGAAGATTTTGTTCTGCATAAAATATATGAGGCAGCTGGGGCAGGGTCTTATGAACTGGTAAGCATCCAATAACTATATTAAGCAGTTTCTTAAGGCTTTGAAATTGTCTTCAGATGGTAGCTGTTGACAAACCCTGAAGTGAAGCACTACTTGAATATTCACATTAAAACCGCCATTGCAGTTAAGTTAGCGACGCATGATTAATTGGCTTAAAAGCAATGGATTCATATGGAGTAAAATGCCTCTATGAAAATCAATAACATGACTACCATTAGCAAGAGCATTACTTTGAAGATATTAAGGGCCACAAATCAAATTTGTTAGCTGAAGAGTAACAGTGGCTATACATACAAACAAACAGCAGTTGTGTCTGCAACACAGCATGTGGCGTTTATGGTTCTTTCACGTATTCTCTCCTCTTAATAGTCACAGCGATGGGATAGCATGATAGTTACTCTTGGCAAATAACAGAGGCAAAGGTGCTACTTTGCTTCCACCCACCAGTTTGGCCAGGATCTTTTGGTCCCTGGCACATTCAGGTGTGCAGGACTCGATGCTGTCACCCAAGACTTGCTCTCTCCTCTTTGCCATCCACATTCACACCCATTTTAGCTGGTGTTGCCAGCCTGGAGCAGCCCCACCACTGACACATGGGCAGCCCCAGAGTTTCACAGGGGTCTTGCTCATCTGTTTAAAAATTTAAAGGCTCTTTTGGATTGCATAAGCATTATAAATAATGTTCCTCTCTTCTTGTATCCCCACAAACTCCCTTTTATGCTGTTGCATAAAAGCTTCTCCAGGACTGAGACTCACTTGAATCCATAGGCAAATGAAATACTGTATTGTGATCATGTTTATAGTGGTACACAGGGAAATGGTACAGATTTCAGAGTCTTCCTAGGGTATGTGCCCTGAATTAAAAAAACCCAGACAAACAGAAAAACCCACTCCACTTGGGTGCATTTTTATGTCTTTCACTCATAAAAATATGCTGAGTGCCTGATTCTGGGTATCACTGCAAAAAGTAGAAAGCTGTCTGTCAGCTGGGGCACTGTCCTCTTGGCTCAAGGCTGACATAAATGATGATAAGAATTTTAACTTGGAAAAGAAGGGAGCTGGATGGAAGTGACTTCTTTAATCTCCATGCCTGAGGATCTAATGTAAAAAAAGGGAAAAATCAAATAAATAAAAATATGACAATCTGAAATGGAAGTACAGAAGATGAGAGGCAGGGCAGTACAGAGAAGGAAAGTGCTAATACTAAGGAGAACAATGGGGCTGAACATCTGCTGTATTGACCTAAATATAAATTAACCTCAGACATAAAGCAATCATCATTCCTGAAGGAACAGAATAAAATATTGATGGTCATCTTAAAAAATTAGGACATATCTGATTAAGTAAATTATCAATTAATGTGGCAAAACATATGTACTATAGAAATATTAAGTTGGGATAGAGATTCATGAGTGATCCTTAGAATTAATAGTAAGAGGGTTTTTCTGAAGTTTGTGGGTGACATGAAGATGGGGAGCACCCTCAATATGAGAAGATGAGGATATTGGGCAGAAAAAAATGCCTGTCCCAAAGAGGCAAACAATGTGATAAACGTCAGTGGAATGGAGGACAATATCGTTTAAAGACCAATGTGGAGAATTTGCACTTTAAAAAATGGGGCTTTATCAGCTGGAAATGGAAATGAGAAGAAAGCACTGGGTCACTGAGCCAGTCAGGATGAATATTGTCATCAATGTGATCCAACCATGAAGGGCAAATCCAGGCTGAGGATATCCCTGATGACTTGTTTCCAGTGGAGCAGAAGTAGCATTCAGCCTGGTGGCACCCTCATTCACACAGGATGGAGGAGCTGCAGAGGACAGCCTGTGGGATGGGTGTGGGAGGGAAAAGCAAGGGCCTGGCTTAGTCTTTCTGAAGCTGCAAAGAGATGTAATTATTCCCTGCAAGCACATCATGATGCTAAATTCTGGAGAAACAGGAAAAGAAAAGCTATTTAAGTCAAAGAATATAATTCACAGAGAAACAACTGCAAATACGTTTAGGCAGGATTTCATAAAATATTTTTCCTTCTCAGTGTACTGAGGATCTGGAATAGGATAGTAGTGGTGTAAAACCCGGTGGTCATTAAAATAAAGTTTTGTCAGCTCATTAAATATTTTGACGCACATATTTGGCAAGTAACTGGTATTAAAGGCTCCAGGAGTTCCTTTCCAGGTTTATATTCCTCTGACTGGCACTGCATATAGCTAGGAACAGACAGAGAGTCTCATGTCCCAGAAGAGTCGATGCTGCTGGTCTGTAACACCAGGTCCAGGCTTGTTGCTTAAAACTCAGCCATCCTGGTCTTCTTCCTTAGAGCTATGCTTGTTGTGGGAATTGGAGAAGAAGCAAAATTGGTTTAATCTCATTTATCCACAGCCCAGCTGCTGTTTATCCCTCTGAGACAAGTGCCAAGCACCCCTCCTCCAGTGCTGCAGTAGTCTGGTACCTCTGTCCCCTGCTGTGTCCCCATGCTGCAAGTAGCAAGTGGGCTTTCTGTGGAGCATGCTCTATGCAAAACATCCCAGCATATCAAACATCCCAGAAATAGCCCAATAAAATTGTCCTGGAGCTAGGCGCAAAATTCAGATCTGGAATGTCCTCTCCCTCACAGCTGGATTTCCCCAACCCAGAGTCAGCTCCTTTGGCAACCCTAGAGCTTGGCTGGCCCAGTATTCAGCTTCAGGGGGAGGGAGGAAGAGATCATAGACCACCTTGTGCTGTGTGTGTCTGGCCTTTCCTCTGCAAGGCAGTATCACCTCACACTGTCATAATTCATGTTTGGCTTCCTGCATCTTGAGAGTGTAGACACAGACAGGTTGCAGTCTGCTGCAGACATCCTTTCTGCCTTCCCAAGCCACGCTGGGAGGCACTCCTCTCTTCAGCCCCAGCCCATGGCACTGCCACTGGCTAACAAAACCTGCCGCACTATTTAGCTGTCCTGGTGTCAGTGACATAAGTGAAGCAGGAAACAGACTTCAAATTATGGAAGGGTGGTTTTTTAACCTCTTCTGAGTGAATTGCTGCGCGGTGGGACTCAGGAGGTGCAGCCGTCAGGCTGGCAGAAATGCCACAGCATTGTGCTTCTGAGCACCTTTTTTGAAAAAAAACAGTCATTATTGAATCTTGGGGAGGAGGGAGGGAAGACAGATTGAATACATTTTTTGGTCTCCTAGAAAAAGTGTGATTTGTTATCTGAAGGCAGTAATTCTAACTGGTGTTATTGGTATGCGGCACACAGGGATCTTAGTGCTAGCACATCTTTATTAATGTTGTTATAAAAGCTTCTACTGGGATCCTAGTTATCAAATGACTCTGACAGCAATTCATCCACAAAGCCCTGTGTTTTAATTTCTCAGTATCTGAAAAGAAATGGGTTGGGTGGGTGGAAAGACTCCTATTTTCAGCTGCTTTGTCCTTTGCTTTAAAGCCTGGCACATTGCAAGCGTAAAGGAGGAATATGTAGGATTACAGCTGGAGGAATGCGTCTTCGAAAAATAAATATTCTGCCATAAAAAGCATGTTACGAAGTGACAGGTACCATCTATTGATATAATGGAGTCTTTGATTCCCATAGTACCAGCCATTATAAGAAGCTGTACACAAGGCTGTGAGCCAGAGCCTTGAAAACCTTGTTGAATAGCTGCAGAGCCACAAATAGCAGCAAGGGATTTAATGGTAAAACACTTTACAAAGATTTTGCTGTATGCACTGTGAAACAATAGAGAGTTAATGAATTACTGGAACCAGCAAATGTTTCCTTTGATACAAATCAGAGACTGATCAGGGAAGCAGCTAATTTCTAGGACTTCTTCCCTCTTCAGTTCACTCTTTAGTCATGGTTATAAATAATCGCACAGGAGGTCCAGACCCAGAAGAATTTGTAAGCAAAAATGATCAGCTAATCCAAGTAAGTGAAAAAAACCCCAATTTTTAAAAATAATTTCTCATGGCAAAGCTCTAAGCTTTTCCAAATGCATGATATTACAGTAGAGCATCATGTGAATATAGCAAAGTGAGTGCTGAGTGAATTATGCATGAGCTGAAAGTGGAAATGGGGAATGGTCTTGGTGGTTCTCAAAAAACATAGGCTCATGTATGTCTGAACTTTCCCTCCTCAGCTCGTTGCTTAGCATTTGTCCAGGCAAATCTGTCCTTGCATCTCTTTTATCAAACTCTGGAAGGACAATGGGTTTTCTAGATTATAGCTTTGGGGGCCAAGTCTCTCCCACGTGGGTCTTTTTGTGTGGCTGGAAAATGTGATTTCAGCAACACTGTGATGTGATGGCCCTTGTTTCTGATGAAGATGTATTGTTGCTTGCCTGCATCCTGGGAGGATAATTCTCTTTTATTAAAGATGCAGGATGACGCAATCTTTCAAATGGCCCCTCGCCTATTTAGAGGTGAAAGATGCAATATGTGGGCTGTGTGAGACTGGCTCTAATTGCATGACCAACACATACAACATATCTGCAAGGATGTTTTTTCCAGACAGATTTTTTTTTCTCACACTGTCCTGCCCCAAACCTTTTTCCTTTCCAAAATGAAATCAAACTCTTTTAGTTTTCTCTGTTGCAAATGCAAAGGCTTTTAAATTATGTTCTAATGAATTATGGGTTTTTTGTGGCTTTGGTCTGATAAGAACAAGATGTAGGTCTCAGGGCTGAGGCCAAGCGGGGGTCCTGTCACAGTGTTTGTTGTTAATATATATGTGTCTCTGCCAGCATTTTCCACTTTGGTCAGGAAGTCTTCTGCTGGCCATTGCACTAGGAGACACGTTTTTAATCCAGGAACTTTTATGATTTAAGCCTATAAACAGGCTTGCCAAAGCTGCCTCAGGATTCTAGAGAAACAAACAGTTTTCAAGTTTGATTGTCCCTAGAGTTCTCTTTTACTTAGCTCAGTGTGAAACCAAGGTTTCTGCTGAGGTTTGGTGCTGAGGTTTCTGCCGTGGCTGACAGGAAGCTGGAGCATTCACAAGATGCCTTGCCTGGGTACAGGGGAGAGGAGTGTGGGATCCTCTCCAGCCCTCCTCTTCCTGCTGGCTACCCAAGCGACCTGCTCCTCTCCTAGATTCTTTCGCAGAATCACAAAATGGGTTATGTTGCAAGCAACCACAGAGGGTCATCTGGTCCAACTTCCTTGCTCAAGCAAGTATCCTAGATCACATTGCACAGGATTGTATCCAGATGGTTCTTGAATATCTCAAGTGAGGGAGACTCTACAAACTCTCTGGGCAATCTGCTCCAGTGCAAGGTCACCTGCACAACAAAGAAACTTCTCATCATATTCAGGTGGAACTTCCTGTGCTTCAGTTTCTGCCCATTGCCTCTTGTTCTGTTGCTTGACACCACTGGGAAGGGCCTGGAAACATCCTCTGACACCCTCCCTTCAGATACTGAGAGACAGTGATGAGGTCCTCTCTTGGGCATCTCTTTCTCGTGACCAAGTTAGCACAGCTCCCTCAGCCTTTCCTCATAAAAGAGATGCTCCAGTCCCTTAATTCTCTTTGCTGCCCTCCATTGGATCTGCTCCAGGAATTCCATGCCTCTCTCATCCTGAGGAGCCCAGAACAGGACACAGCTCTCCAGACGTGCCTCACCAGGGCTGAGTAGAGGGGCAGGATCACCTCCCTCAGCCTGCTGGCAATGATTTTCCTACTGCACCCCAGGACACCATTGGCCTTCTTGGCTGCAAGGGCACTGCTGGCTCATGGACAGCTTGTTGTCCACCAGGATCTGCAGGTCCTTCTCTGCAAAGGAAATAGAACTTCAGTAGAACTTAATAATGAACATGGCTTCCACTTCAGCCTTGTATCAGTCATAGGGGGATGAGAAGCCTCTGGATGGAAGGGTTTGTGCTCAGGGTGAGACCAGCCCTGGTGCAGAATCTGGAGAGCAGTGCTCCTTGGAGGAGGATTTTGTCTTGGAGGGCTGTGGCTCAGGTGTCCTGCATGGCACTGAGCATATTCCTGGTATTTAACAACCTAAGAAATAATTACTAGCTGTCTGCAAACCCCCAACAACTCTAAATGGCTGAGGAAGTAAATAAAGACCAAAGGGCAGTAACACTACAACAGTTTTGTTCAACAGCTCTCTGCAATTAAATCCCCCTGTACAAAGGGAAAGCAAGACACCTGGAAATGAGATAGTGAGTGAGGATCCTTGCAGTGAGCCATGCTTTAGAAATCACAGACAGCCAGTGACTATGGAAACCTTACACTATCCTAACAGGAATAAATAATTTAGGAAAGACCCATATTAAAGACTGAATTTCTCTCCTGGGCTCAGACAGATGGACTTCTTCCCTTGGGTAGATAATTTCTGTCTTGTTTAAAAAAAGTGCAGCCCCATCCAGCATTTCAGCAAAAAGTAGCGGCAGACTCATAGAGGTTTTTGTCTTTTCAGCAGCCAGTGCTTCACCCACACAAAATAAAGATAATATTGAATTAACCTCATGTGTAGTAGAGCATGTGCAAGCAAGAATGTTTTAGCTGCATAGATAGAGAAAAATGATGGGGTTTTTTTCAGGATAAAAATGTATCTAGTAAAACAAGTGCACTGGCATGTGCCTTGCTGTTGGTTACGTGGCAGCCCAGCTGAAGCCCTTCCTGCATTGCTGCTGGCTCTGGCTAAACTTGGGATGGATGAGGATGGGCACGGGGGCATTGCTGAGTGCCTCTGTGCCCACACAGCTCCCCTTGCCTGGCTCCAGGGCTCTGCTCCTGGCACTAAAGGATAGCTGTCATGGGGAAGGCGAGGAGAGGCTGCTGCTCTCAGGGGGTAATATTTCATCCTGTGTGGCAGAGCTGGTGTCCAAGGGCACAGGCCAATGCCTACCATGTGCTGTCACTAGGGATGATAGAGCACACAGCAGCAGTGCAGTTTCTTTCCCAAAGTTTGTGTCTCTCTACAGCACAATAGACTTACAAGCTACTTTTCTGCAGCTGAATTGTATTTCCTGGACTACACACATTAGTAGCTGCAGCATGTGCTGCCAAATGAAGAGATTGGGGGAAAAAAATAAATCAGTGAATGCCAAGCAATCCATCTTAAAAGCCACCTGCATGTAGGACATAAAGGATCCAGGAGAGCCTGAAAGCTAAATTCTACCGTAGGAGAAGGCAACATGTAGAGCTTCAGCAAGTTCTTGCCTCTGTCCTGGTTATCTTTTCTTTTTTCTTGAATTGCCCTTTATATCCCTTTCCACCTGCCCTTTCCTTACAATTTTCCTTTTTCCCTTCACATTTGCATTCTTAAAATAACAAACATAGTAACAATAAAAGTGAGAACAAGAGGAAGAAAGGTAGTTCTGTAGCTTGCTGGAGCAGATGCTGGTAGCACTGGCCAGGTGCATAGTGTTATCATATTTTCTAGGTTTTAAGGCACTGCTGCAGTAAGAGCAGAGGCTGTATGTGTTACCTCTTTCCCATTTCCAACACACTCCATCCCAAAAGTTCTGCTTATATTCCTCTGGGAAGCCAAATCTACAATGATCATCATCGGACAAAGAAGCCACAGGGTTACTCAGGCTCCTGGGAAAGCAAGGAAGGGAGCAGAGGCGCTGTGGGTTAAACAAATGATGGTAGCATCAAGGCAGTGGGAACACATACAGTGAAAGGTTGTCTGACCTTGGGGACTGGTTCCTGCAGGCTGTTTTGAGGTATGGATCTCAGGCTGCTTAAATGGGAGCAGCTGTCAGACAGTTCCTCATCACAGAGATTTGCCTGCAATGTTGGACTGAATTCCTTGATTAGAAAGTCCATGGCTGTGAAGGGACTATGTGGGAGCTTACACCGTATTTTTATTACTTGCAAATAGCTGTTAAAACATTTCCTCCTGCAATTCCAATTTATTCAAAATTTTCAATATTCTCTTTTGAAGTAGATTTAACTGCATATAGAGCCCTTAAAAATCAAACATTGGGTAGCTTCCAAAGAGCCATAAAGCTAAGGTTGCAGGATGATAACAGTCATTTGTAAAAGTAAATATGATAAAATGAACAGCTGCTTGCATGAAGTAGCACCACAGACTTCCTAATGACTAGAGCGGTTCATTTGGGGTTTCAAAATAATTTGAGTTCTGCTTGTCTGAGTGCTGTTAATTGACCAGAAAGTAAAGCTGATCACTGCTTGTTTTTCCCATGACATATATGCTTTAATAAATTATGGCTTGCAACTCTTGCAGTGTTACTCATTATTGACTTGAGATACATCAGCTCGATGGATGGAAAAGACTGCTTACCAGAACCATTAATATCATACTGAGGTTTTCTGAGGTTCTCTGCAGGACCTTTGCTGTATGACAAACTCCTGTCAGTGACCCAGGAGTTTTCAGAAAACTGCCAAAGTGTTTTTCTTAATAATATGTTCCAGTGAGCACTTCCTAAGAAGAATTTTCGTGTACTAAACACATTCGGTTGGCTATAGGTAACCAATGAATATGTATCCCTGGGTTTCAGCTGCTGATAAAGGTTTATTACATTCTTTAAAATAGCAGACATTTGTATGTAACATTGGTGGGGCTGAAACCATTAACTGCTGCTTTCTGGACTTTCTTAGCAACTCTGCTCTTCTGGCAGCCTTCAGAGAAAGGGCACTTGACTTAGGAAACACTCCCTTCCTGGAAGAGTCTCATACAAGTTTGGAAAACTTGTTTGAAAACTTGCAGGAAACACATTTTTCTAAACTTCTATGACACTCAAGAAAATATTGGGTGGGAGACTGGGGGAGGATGGAATGAAATAGGGACAAGGAGAAAGGAAAAAGAAAAAGAGGCACTTAAAAAGAGAGGTAGGGGGAAAACTGCTGAAAAGGAAATGAGATAAGAAAATATGAAAGGAAAGCAGAAGAAGATGAAAAAAATAAGTAGCACATATGTTTATTTTATAGGAAGTTGGCTGACAGGCTGAATTTCTGGTCTGGTCAGGGAATCAAAATAATGGTGGGCTCTGGATGAAAAGTGAATAGTAAATATACTAAATTAAGAACTCAAGAGACTGAAATCTGTTTGTAAAAATGTTTTGGAATGACAAAAATATCATATTTTAAGACTGAAGTTTGTTGATGAATAATTTGCAAGTAGAAAGCAGGCTAAATGTCTTGCATAAGAAAGAACTAGAAAATACTTGCTCAGAAACACTGATGAAGCAAAAGACCATGTTCTATTATCAGCTCTCCTCATCTTGCATTTCATTTGAAATAATGAGATAAATAACTTTATGCCATTAAAATTATATTAGATTTTCCTCTGCTGCAAGGAGCTGTCCAGATCTCTTTGTGGCCAGTGCTGATTTACATAATCCTTGTAAACTTCTTGCATGACAAACTCATTTGTCCAGGGTGACTTCAGCTCCACTTGAGACAGAAATGTGAGGATGGGGAAGTAAGAGGAAGGGCTGTGTGGAAATGAGAGTTGGTACCTGGGGGTCTTGGGCAGCATTGCTGTGAGGCTTACTGACCTTATGCTCACTGGAAACATGATATTTTGGAGACACCATACGACTACAGCGACATTTATTCAGAAGATATGGTCTTTCCAAAATGTATCAGCAGAACTGTTGTGATTTTCTAATAAGAGAGGATGTTTGAAGAGAAAAGAGGATGAGTATTTTATTATCTATTTGATAGCAACACCAATCCCAAAACAAGTAATTGACTCTACTGTTATCATCCTGGCATGGAAAGCAGCAATCATTCAGAGTCTTGACAAATAAAAGAAGTGCTGGTTTTAAAAGTGGCTATTCTTTTTATTCAGAATTTAACAGAGGTGACTGTAAAAATGTGAGAATCTGTCAGGACTTTGATGCCTTTGTGGCCAGGTGGGTGGTGCTGCAGGGAGCTGGGGAGCTGGTGATGTTGGGACCAAGCTACCAGTGGGGTCTGAAGCACAGGGCCAGGCTGTGGTTCATGGCTACAGCCCAGTCATGGCACTGTGGGGCAGCTCAGCCCATCAGTGTATGAGTTTGGGAGGGATAAAAACTGCCCATGGATCTCGTCCAAAAGGATACCGCAACCTTAATACCTCGGAAACGCTTATCTATTTTTTATCTCTTGTCTCTTATCTCTTACCTGACTGTTGGAAATCTGTAATGGTAAGAAAGTGCTAGGCTTTCCCACACTGGATGTAGATTCAGTGCAGCAGGGTGGAATTTTCACCCTAAAATTAATCTGGGATAACTCCTGTGCCTCTCTCACTGAAAACCTCTTTCCCTGATCTTAGCCGTTTTTATTCTATCAGCTTCAAAGGAGATGTGCAGTCCTGATCAGCATCACTGGCTCTGGAGCAGAAATGCACCCCTCATTTCTAACAGAATGATCTCCATATTTCATAATAAAGTCTTCTACTAGGAAACTGATTGCTTGCATGATAACACTCTGAATTATAAAATCTGTGAGAAGGGGGTATCTGTCAGAACATATCTGTGCTTTTTTTTCTGATTTATAAACCAAGCAAAGCAGTGAGGAGGTGAGGAAAAGCTTTAATTCAGTATTATGTTTCCACAGAAATAGAAGAATTCAACACTGCAAACCACAAACTGATCTAGTACGTGCAGTTTGCCAGGCTTTGTTACAAGGTGGGTTAGATCTCCTGTGCATCTCTGGATCATAAGGGAGACACGGAACCACTCTGCCATACTTCAGAGTGGGGAGAAGGTAGCTAAAATAACAGCAATCTCTGCTTTAAAGACAGGTCTGTGCTGGCATTCAGATCAAAGGTGCATGCAGAGCAAGCAGTGAAGGTGTTTATCTGCGTGCCTTTTGTGAAGGTCTTCACGTCTTTGCAAGAAACTGTAGGAAGAGCAGAGGCACTCAGAAGGCAGCAGTATTGGTCCAGCAAGGGAAGCTCTGACACAAAATTACCAGGAAAATAAGAGAAAAACCAGCAGGATGTGATCATTAACTGCCAGGGCATTGCGTACATTACTTCAGAGCTCCCAGAAACAGAACTTAGCTAGGTCTTGGTGAGGAAACAAAGTTGCCATGTGACTCTATCACAGTATTTTCTCTTTGATGATGTTAAAGTGCAGTTTGGAGTCTGGTCAGCAGGTTGGTTGAGAAAGTGGTAAGAGCTTAAAAGACCTAAAACATAAACAGAGTGCAAAGTGGAGAAGTAATGAGAATCAAATATCTTGGATTCTCACCATTAGCAGAATATTGCAGTTCATGGGTGGTTTAAAGCACTGCTGGATTCACAAAAACAGAGAACTGTTGAAGCTGGAAGGGACCTCTGACAGTAATTTGGTCCAGCCTCCTGCTCATGCAGGACCGCCTAGAGCCAGTTTCCCAGGACTGTCCAGACAGCTTTTGGGTATCTCCAAGGAGACTGCTCAACCTTTCTGGACACCCTGTGCCAGTGCTTGGCCACCCTCACAGAGAGAAAGTGTTCCCTGACATTCAGCTGGAATCTCCTGTGTTTCAGTTTGTGCCTTTTGCCTCACTGAACACCACTGGAAAGAGCCTGGCTCTGAGCTCTTTGCACCCTCCCTTCACACAGTGATGAGATCCTCCCTGAGCTCTCTCCTCCAGGCTGAACACTCTCAGCCCAGAACTGTTCCAGCCCTTTCTCATAACAGAGATGCTTCTGCCCCTTAGTGACCCTCTGCTGGACCCTCTCCAGCATGTGCATCTCTCGTGCACTGGGCAGCCCAGGACTGGACACAGCACTCCGAGAGGGGCCTCACCAACGCTGAGCAGAGGGGAAGGATGGCCTCTCTTAACCTCCTAATGCAGCCCAGGATACCGTGAGCTGAATTTGCAACAAGGGCATGCTGCTGTTTGTTTGGTGTCCACCATGTGCCTCTGGTCCCTTTTTTCCTGCAAAGGTGACTTTATCCTAAAACATGGCAGAGGCAATGCTGAGTGGCTAAGAGTGTGCTAGTGATGGTCACTTCCTGCTGCGCTTACTGACGCTGCAGAATGGGCTAACATGGACAGGCTGCCATCTGCTATACTGCAAGGTGGGGACCTTAATGTGTCTGAAAAGCGATTTACAGCTCAAGAGTTGCATGTCACAGTAGTGTAACAGTGTGCACCAGCAAGAATTTCTTTTCTGCCTCTTAGAGTCATTAATTTCATGTATGGAAATTGTGTGCCTGCCAAGGCAGGAGAAGAGCTGGAATTATTATTCAGCCAGAGCTTGTGCTCCATTATTAGCATATGTTCCATTATTACCAAAATACAGAGCTTGTTCTGGAATCAAACTGTTTCTGTGCATCTGGATGGAGATAAATAATCAGGGGAGAAAGAGTAGCTATATAGCTATTTTTTAAATTCTGTGAATACTGGTTTTTTTCAGAAAGAATTCTTAAACCTCTAACATCTTATATTAATGAAAAGATTACCACCAGCATGTAAAGGAGGTATATAAAATCTTAATCACTTTATCATTTATAAATATGATTTGAGATTTTAATGTAATTACAAGAAATCCTATAAAATACAGGTGAATAATTTATCACTTACATGATGCAGCCATAAATGTAGATTTCAAAGTGAATTGTAAAATCTAATTTTATTTGGACTTTTTAAACAACAAAAACCATTTTAATATATGATCCTGATACTTCAAAACAAAGACAAACTGGGTATGACTGATTGGATTGGGGCATACTAAAGCTGAGAGAGGAAAGAGGAAATATTAACACTGGCCACAAGTTAGTGTTAGGGTGAGTGTTCAGAGAACCACAAAGGCTACAGCTCCAGGGGCTGGGACAGGAAAAGGCATATCAAGGAGAACACAGCAGTGCACAAACATTGATCTTGACACCTGTCTAAACTGGGCCATCCATGGTATTTGGGTCTTCAGCCTGCAAATTAGAGCTAGGGTTAAGGTTAGGTTTCAGAGAACCACAAAACCTGCATCTCCAGAGACACTGGGCCTATGCCACAGAGAACACGGTACTGTACTAACATTTATCTCTCCACATCTTTCTCTTCTCAGCCACCCAGGGGACCTTAGCATCTGTCCAATGCTGCCATTAGGGTTTAGGGTTCGGGTGCAAGGGGGGACCCATCTGTCCAGCAAAGGGTACATCTTTATTGTATGAGCTTCTGTGACTGGACACTGACAGCTTTGATGTGTCACTGTCTGTTCCCAGACAGATCATCTACCACCTTATAGCAGCATTCTGCAGAATATCAAACAGAAGAGACAACCAAATGGCTTTCCTTCACTTCATCAAAGTCTTTGGTCTGATCTGGTTAGGCTTACAGGAAAGGGAAGTGTACATTACATACTGATGAATTCTTCCCTGTTAGCATGTGCATTATAAACGAGGTGTACATAGCACAGCCAGCTTTTAAACCGTTACTGGCCTGAGTAGAACTTGATTACCAAAATAAAATTTTAACCTAAAAGACAAGGAGGCAGCTTTGCAATGGCCCTGTGTTTCATAAGTGTATGACTGTAGTTTTTTACCTAGACTTTTAATCTGATGAATACTTAACTTGTTAAAGTTGGCATTAAAGTTGGCATTAAAGTTGCATTGCCAAGCAAACTCCTTCAGAGACACAAAGGGAGAGGAGCAGGGGCAGTGGGGGCTACTCCAGACCATGGTGGTACTCCTCACTAACCCTCCCTGAAAGGGGATGTGATCTTCTTGTTTCCTACCAAGGCAGGAAACAAAGCAGGTTTTGGGTGGAATTTGGTTCTGGCTGAGACTGAACCCCAGGTCTTATTGCTAATACCAGTAACCACAGATATTTACATCCTCTCTCATGTGTGTTACTTCCCCAGCTGCTATGCCTCCTTGAATTTCATTTGCAACAGTGTAGATCCCATTTCACTGTCTTGGGAAAATCTATGACCCATGTCCCCTGGGACACAGAGACTGCTTGATTTGTGACTTGACCTTGCATGCTGCTTCTTACGAAGAAGAAGGGCTGCAAAGTGGTGTGCTCTGAAAAATAGATCTTGAATTTTCACATTTCATAGGGATTTGAGATGTGTACATACCTGGTAGGGTTTGATTGACCACATTTGTGGCAGTCCCCAAGGTGAGGTCTCTCATGTGGGGGAGTACCTGAGGTGCTGCAGATGGAGAAGGGAAATCCTGCTCCAAGAGGCAAAAGAAATGTGTCTGTGTGAACAGTTTTTAATTTGCTTTCTTAGGTCTTTACAGCACAAAAGGAAATGCTTATTTAAACACACAATATATGTAGGAAGATTGCAAAATTGATTAAATAATTTCTGTGCTGAATTAAGATGGACCAAAGTGCAGTGTCAAATTTTTTTTCTGTTTTTTATATTTAAAGAATTCTTTATTTGTCTGTTTAGTTCTGTTTCTTGAATGTTCACTGAATGCATTAGGGAACTGTATGAAATGTACTAACTGCAAACATCCCTCTCTGACAAAATGTTCTTATCATTTCATAGCTTCCACCTTTACTGGAGCTGAGGCATCTCTTGTTTTCTTCACAGAAAAAAAAGCAAATAAGAAGCAAAATAAAGAAAATATTATTTACAAATGATCAAATCACATTTCATCTCAATTCAGCTACATGAAACTATTCATATACTTAAAATTAGGTGCACAGTCAAGCACAGATCTGAACTTAGGCCTAGAAGATATGTGCACTCCAAAACTCTCCCAAACCTGGTGCTGTCTTTGCAGCCTGTCTGCTGCCCAGCTCCTGTCCTTTCCTTTGTTCTGCCTTCCCCCCAGGAACTGCTCCCAGCTGTGGAGGCTCAGGTGCTCACAGGGACCTCCTCTGTAGCAGAGTGTTGGACCAAGACTGCCGCAGCCCTGCTGGCCAGAGCACAGAGCAGCCTGTCAAATAGAGAGTGGCTAAATGGGAACAGTCCTGCCCAGCCTTGTGTCCCAGCTGCCCACTCTTGGGACAGAAGGACACTGAACCCCCCACTTAGCAGGAAGGTATTGCAGGTGAGTTAATCTTTTGTAGTTCACTTGTTGAGACAGACTCAACACGCAAAGACACACCACAACAGTTCCGGTCAAAGAACAGAACTTCTCCTTATTCTACAAGGCCTCCTTTTATACTATTTCTAACATTCATGTCACGTATCCATTGGCTCCCAATTCACCACTCCACAATGTCATTTGCCACCTACAGTTAGCACAATGTCTTGCAATAACAACAGCTGCAAGTCTCTTATTATCTTTGTTTATGGTTCTTGTTTGTTTTGATCTAGAATCCTCACGGTTCAATGTCTGTGAACCAAGGCAAGCTAACGGTTCTCACTGCAAGCTAGCAGTTCCCCAAGCTAGCAGTTCCCACATTCACTGCTGTCTGAACTGCCTCTCTGAAGCCATGGGAATGCCACATCATGGCCATTCATGCATGGGGATGTCCTTGTTCATGTTCTTGTTCCCATGGAGTAAGGTCTTCTCTGACTGCTCTTTGCAGCATCCAGTGCTCCCTTTCCTCTGTGGGGAACGGTGACACTGCTTCCCATCCCACAAATAGGCCTCTGGGAGCACAGTTCTAATAATAAAGCACACATCTAAACAAATCAACAGACCTCCACATCCCCTTTTCTCTCCTATTTCATTCTAATCACATCAACTGATCCTAGGGTGACTAATTCACATGCAGACACCTCCACTTTATCCACAGCTGCAAATTCCTGTTCTGCTCCATGCCATTAACAACCTGGTTCAGCTTTGCTGGGGAGCACACAGGAGCAGAAGTCCCTAACACAAAAGTTTTGAAAATGAACGTAGTGGGCTGGGACCTGTTGGAGCGGCTCATGGTACTTGCACCGTAAGTGACTTTATTTTGTGGCTCTCCAGCTGTGATGGCAGGTGTGTAAGAGGGGAATGCATGTCTTTCCAGAAGCCAAGCTTCTTGCAGGAGCCATGGTTAGAGGTTTTGCCTGGCCCAGTGCTGCACTGCACATCGTAAACATTCCTTTGGCAGCACCTCAGGCTGCAAGAAAAAGGAACAGCTCTCTAGTCCCTCACCTCCTTCCTCTTTCTGCAAGGTCAGTGATCCTGAGATCAGCCTTTATGAATAGAGAAGGTCAAATTCCAGCTAGCTCAGGTATGACTGCTCTTCAGTAATTTTGCAGGCAGTAGTACCAAAAGTCCCTCTTTAGGACTAGAACACCCTTGAGATATTTCCTCTGGAAGCACAAAAGAAGAGACCATCCCTGCCTGAAATCCCCTCCAGCCTATTGATTTAGAAACCCAGGAAGTGGCTCAGCATCCTGATGGGAAATGCCCATTTGCGTGGGTAAATACCATCTCAAAGCATTTTCCCCAGTATGATTTGTCCATGTTTGCAGGGAATTCAGTCATCATGTGCAGGATTTTCTCTAAGGTATGATTAGACATGTAAAGAAGCAAGCATGAACTGCAGTGCCACGTTGGAAATTTGTGGTGCCGAAAATAATTCGAAGAAGATTTAGAAATTGAAAATACCCCTGATATCTAGTGCTAGGATGCAATTTGAGCTGAGGGAGGTCTTTCTTTAAAGTAGGAAATAATGATGAACTGCATCTCTACCAAATGCTGTTATTATTTTTCCACATTGAAATGCCATATTGTCTCCCAACAAGAACGCCTGATTTAAAAATTGTGGGATTTATTTTTGTCTCCAGTTTTGAAACAAATCAATTCTGGACTCATTCTTTTTTCAACTTCTATTTGTGGGCTTGTTATTTAAAAGGAGGTGAATGGATTAAACTTGGCACTTTTTTCCCATTTGTCATGCCTGCTGCTTTGGGGAATACTGTTTCCTTGCGGTTTGGAAAACACTCTCTCTAGTCTAAGGGGAGACTATTTTGTTTCTTTAACTGCAGTTTCCACTGACTCCTTTTATCCTGTGGTGTGCTGAAGATAATCAGCACTTTGTAAGAAGAGATCAGCATTTCACACAATTAGACACTGTCTTGGCCCGTCAAGAAGGTGGAGGTCCCAAACCTCTATGCTTATACTGATATATTGTGAAGTATTTGGCTAGTTCTGGTTGTGTGTTTTGTGTATAGTCCTTACTATATGCATAATAAGAATATGTAAAAAATTGAACTTAAAGGATCTGAACTTAAATATTACTTCTCTTAGGCAGGCCTAATCAAAAGCTACTATTTGATGTCTTCTCTTTCTTCCTCTTCTCCCTGTGGCTTTCGTAATTAGAAGTGTTTTTAAAATAAAATGTGCACTTTCAGACAATGTTTCTTAAATTATGCATGTATTGATGTTGCTTACATCCTCCTTTCCTGTTTGTTTCTGAATATTCAGCTTAACTGCAAGTTTCCTCTTTCTCCTGTGCTTGTGTTGTTTTTGCTTCCCAATCTCTATTGTAAATTACGTACCCTGGAAAACCCTTTTTATAGTATACACTGACATAAGTATCACGGATTTATAGATGGGCATCTGCCTACAAACTTAAAAGATGTTCATCAGTTTTGCTTCATCTGAGACATTTAAGTAGGTATTCAGAAATTCTGAATAACCCATACGACGTTGGGTAAATGCCCTGAGGATGCATATCCAAATAGCTGTGCTTTTGCTTATGCCACCTCAAGCAAGTCACAGAAAGAATCTTAATATTAATAATAAAGCAAAGTTAGAAATCAGAGTGTCAGCCCTCAGTGAGACCTTGCTTGTGCAGTGAAGCCCTGTCATGAATTTCCTGAGAGCTGTTCCCTCAGCAACAGTGAGGTGAGTATGGCAGCCCCAGGTTTGGGGGACATCAAGGGTGGCCCACTAAGCTGAAGGGTGCTTGACAGTGCAGGCCAGGGGTGACCTGCCTGAGGTGACCTGCCTGGCATCCTCTGCATGCTGGGGACACTGCTCTGCCACCAGGTTTGGCCTCTGACTCTTCACCATCTGCCTCTGCCCCTTGGTGGTTTGCTACAGGCAGTGCTGCATCCCTTCCCAGGGGAGACCTTAATGTGAGTTGGTGTGCTCCTGTCCTGGGCCTGGCTGCCCGGCAGGGCAGGCAGAAGGGGTTCAGGTCCAAGCCTTTCCATGGGGCACAAGCTTCCCACAAACACCAGCACTTGAATCATCCCCAGGTGGCTGCCACGGCACTGGGTGCCCCACAAACACCAGGTGTCCCAAAAATGCTATAGCCATGTCCACTCTCTGGGTTAAGATGGGTGTGGGAAGCCCCACAGTCATCCCCATCTGCTGGACATGGATTCTTGAGAAACTTTCTGCTTTGCCCTGGATCAGCATGTTTCCCACGTGTGCAGCCAGCAGCTCTCGGCAGCCTCTCCCGAGTTTTGAAAGGATCCCAAACAGCAATCTTTAATCATTTCCCTTTCCACTCTTCTCCTTATCAGCTGTCTCACACATCAATCCCTCCTGAACTTTTGTCCTCTATTTTTATCACATACAATATTTGTCTTGACTTATGTAGAGTGCAGGCTCTCTGAGGAAGGGAATGTGCTTTATCTACTTGGAAGAAATGGCTGTGGAAATGTATGGCACTATATAAATGCTTTGTAATACTAATAACACAAAATGTGTGTGAAGTTTTTGTGGTTTATGGTTAGTAGATTTCATGGTGACTAAGCCCTTTCTATCACTTGAGATGACAAACACCCTTTTTAATGCTTTCAAAGCATCTCAAACCCCTCCTTCGTCTTCTTGTATTTTCATAGAAAGATAAAGCAATGCATCTTTTTTATTTTTCTTTTTTTTAATGTGGGAGGCCTGGGGGGAGGACGAAGCATTGCATCTGAGCTGAATGTATAAGCAGAAATCAGCCAAAAGCATTTTTAAGTGTTAGTGATGAGAAAGATAGAAGTCATGAGACAAAAGGCCTGAGGTCATGTTTTATTTATCCCACTGTAAATCAGGAATCAATTCTCTGGTGAAAAATTGTCCAGTGTAAAGTGTTATCAGACTTAGGCCCATAAAGACCTGAACTGTAGGCAAAGCTTCAAAGGGCAATGATAGAGAACAGGGAATTGGAAAGAAAGAAAAGAAATATGAAATATCCATTTTAATAAATATTACTGGAAACATATGTAATAAGACTAATGAATTGGAGCTATATCTGTTGCAGGAGGAGCACTGTATCTTTGGTATTGCCAAAGCATAACACAGCCAAGAAAATTATGGACTTAAAAGTAGAACTTATAGAAAGGATAGGCCAGGTGATGGGGAAGTGTCGTTTAACCAAAGAATAATCTTATGTTTGATGAAGGAACATTAGAGCTTCATATGCCACAGAAGACATTGAACAAAGTTGTGATAAGGAGAAGGGACATATCGAACTTAGTTTCCGTTGGTTCTGAATAGAAACTTATGTGAAATTAGCGCACCTCCACAAGTTTTAACAAATCACTGTGACGTGCTGTTTTCAGTAATTTTTCTGCATAATAATATCTGCATAATGCAGTAGTAATTGAAGTAATTTCTCTACTTGCTGCAGTATCCTCACTATCATGTGTTTTTCATAATTAAAAGACCAGCTGCCTATGTTAGTAGGTAGATGTCCTTTATACAGTTCAGTATTATTTAGATACTCCTGCACAAAGCTGTAAAGCCAGTAACTTGGAACATTTTTTTCAGAATATATCTCCTCTATGCCTCAATCTCAAGAGTTTATTTTTCTAGTATTTTGTGCTAGAATTCATCAACCAGATGTTTAAAAATATGATGAGTTTAAATTTTATGTTTTACGCTTCCCAATTATTAGTTGTTGCTATAACCCTTGTTTTGCTAGTAATTCTCCAAAACCTCTGATTGACAGCTCTAGAAACATCAACTGTATATTTAAAATCATGTTAAGTATACGTAGAAAATATGAAAATTTGCCTCCTAATCTATTCCATACCTGTTCAGGCAAGTGTTTCTCTGTGCAGGTGCAGTTTTCGTGAGCCTTTGGCCACTCCTTGGAATCAACAAATGACAGAGCCTATGCAAAACAATAAACTGAGACAGTAATCTAATTCTGCAACAGACAGTAGTGATCTTTGCTACTGGCATTCTCAGAATCAGTGACTCTCTGGCAGGAGACACTAAGCTCAAAATACAGTCTTTTTATCAGTCCCCTGAGCCAGACACTCCACTAACAATTTTTATTAATTTATCTCCGCATTATGCTACTACTGCTAATTATAGGGTCTACAAATTGTTGTTTTACTATCACTTTGCCCCCTTTATTACCTGCAATTTTCAGCCTGTCCATAACTCTTCCCAGTTCCTATTCTAAACCAGCTTTAATACGAGACCCTTTTCTCTTCACAAACAGGCTCAGATTTTCCAGTTTTATAGGCAAAACTTCCTGGGCGTTTTTCTGGTGTCAGATTTATTTGCCTGTAGCACCTGATATATCAAAAATGTAGAGGAGGATTTACATGAACACTTAACCTTGCATGCTTCCAATTAGTGTTTACGAGCTGGGATTTTGCAGGGCTAATTAGATAAGGAATAAGACATACAGGCTCTTAAAACCAAGGATAAGATTCAAATCAAATTAATCATCTGTGACTTCTTTTGGACCATGACTTTGAGAGATTGTCATCCAAACTGATGCTTAGGAGTAAACAGAGAGTGTACCTCCAAGCAGCCAAATCTCTGTCTGTTGTAATTGAACAGATACTCTCTCTAAATATGCACCCTGTAGATAGACACACACGATGGCTTAAATAAATCAAAGGAAAGTAGAAAGCTGACAGGCCATCAGAAAACACAGCATCAGTCTCCCAAGGGGTGTATTTGTAATAAACCTTTACCTTAGGTGCTCCTGTCTATTGGGAAAGCAAATGGAGAATTCTGTTCATTCACTGCCAGCACAGAGGAAAACTTATCTTAATCTTTGGGAAGGTATTTTTATATACCAGACTAATCCATTGTTGTCTCTCTGCTCCTACAGTGCAGCTTGCATCAATACATCATGCAGATTTTTTCCTTCTACAGCTCTGGAAGCAAGCTTCTGTGCACACTGCATGTTGATCTGAGGGGAATGACTGCTCCAGGGGGTTAAGACATTTTAAAAGGTTTTTTACTTACGCCTGTTGAGAACAGTGGCAAAATGGTCTTTGGTCCTCGGGGAGTTAAGGTAAAGCCCAACATTTCTGGCAAAGAAGTAAACAGTGTAGAAATTAAACACATCATAAACTGTAAATATTCCTCCAGTGATAATTTTCTTGGTAAATGACATACTATGCCTGGCCCATTCTCACCTGTGTTTTACATGAACACGAGTTGTCGACTGTCCTTATATAAATTGTACAGACAGGTGTCAGTTCATGTAACAGTCTTATTCCAAAAGGAGTGAATTATCACAGGGTAATAGAAAGAGAGTTAGTGGGTGTTTTTTTAAGTATGATTGCTACAATCAGATTTCCCTAGCCCTGAGCAGCTTGCATATATACATGTATTCCAACCTAATATGACCTCTGGGCCTTGGCTGTGATCCTCTGCTGCTGCTTTCTCCATGGGTTTGGGTGCTCCCTTGCAGAGCCCCACTGCCTGCTCTTCGGGGCTGCAGGCACACCACACTTCTCTGCTCTGGCACTGCCATTCGAAGTCACTCTGCCAAGGAACCAGGCTCACTGGTGCATGGCCCTAACTCTTATAATTCTGTCACAGCACAACATTATCAAAGCAGGGATTTTCTGTGCCTAGCAAAGAAGGCACAAACTGTGGTCATTAGCTCTATCAATAAACCGAACAAGCAAAACTGCAGAACTACAAAGAGTGTTTGTTTTTCTGTATCAGAGCATTATGATAAAATATGCATCCTCAGTTATAAGATAGCTCATGAACAAATATGTTATTATGCTAGGCATCACGCTTGCTCTGTTAAATGCAGTCTTCAAGTCATTGTTCTTAAGACCATGAGTTTCAAGTTATGTGATGGTTTTATGCAGAATCAGCTTAGAGGGAGAGGGAATTGCATGAGCAGCAAAATAGTTTGCTCTCTGACGGAGGTGCTGATTTGCATCAGTCCCTAAAGCAAAGCTGACCCCTGGGAAATAGGGATTTTCTTTTTGGTACAATTCCTGCAAGAAGAATTGCCTTGCATGCCTTCTGGCTTCTTCTTCTCAAGATCAGGGATATGTGTAAATAAAGCGAGTCAAACTCTATCCACAGTGCAGTTTGCATTGTAATGGAGAGATACTTCAGTAAGCCTTAAAAAAACTAGCTCAGCTCCTGAAAACTGTCTGCTGCAGTTTAATCTGGTTGTCAGCTCTGTAGAGGTCTGCTGTGGGTAACAAACAGAGCTTGCCTGCAGCTGAAATGCAGATTAAGCCAGGGCAAGAGGGAATGCGTCCAGGACTTGGGGTAGCATCGTGGTGCTTATCCTTGAAGAAAACTCTGTATCCCTGACATCTTCACTCTTTAGAGGTCGCCTGCTTTGTGATCCTGCTCAGAAGCAAAAACACAATGCCTCAGCACAAGACCTGAGACTTAGGGAGAGATAGCTGCAGGTTTAGTTAAAAGTCAACTCTGTTAATTGTGCTTTCTTCCTTTCAGGCTGAGGAGCACTGGTACATCAAAGTGAGAGGAGGCGAAATATATGTAAATAAAGTAGGACAAACTGATTAACACAGAGAGAAGGAATTTATGTACAATCAAAACAACAACAAAAATAAAAAAGCTGTGTGAAGCAGAGTACCTTTCATCAGGGTTCACATTTATCCATTTTTTAGCACATGATATTTTGGCTTCTCCCATGCTTTTGAAGGAACTGCAAAATTATTGTTATCATCTTTCCTGAAGTCCTGCTTAAAAATTCTCCTTTGCCTCTGCATGGTATCAGGGCAGCAATTGGTATTTCTATTTTCTTGGATTGAATTATATGTTTGCTGTCTGTATTAGCCTGAGGAGGCTTTGTGAGTTATTTGCAACAAAATGTGTAATTTCATACCTCTTAATTCTTTCCCTTTGGGGCTGAAAAAAGGAAACAACCATTTCTCCACAATATGGTCAGCAGGCTCACAGGTGACAGGGAGGCTGCTGTTCCCTATACTCCCTAGTTCCCACAGTGGTTCTGCACAGCTTCATTCTGACAAAGAGATGGGCCTTTCTGGGATTCCAAGTCATACCCCCATTTTTCTTTTGCATTTTATTTCTTCAGGTTCCTTGCGGCTTTGGCATTGGTTTCCAACTGGCCTGTATCCTTGTTTTCAATTTTCTGTTGACTGAAACACAAGAAAGGATGACTTACACTTCCCTGCTGCTGCTCAGAAGTATAGCCATAAGTAGTCACTGGATTCTGACTATGCTCTGCTCCCTGGGGCTGCTCTGTGGGAAAGACTCTGTGCCCAGCCTGAGTAAGTGGCAGTTTTGTTTCCCACTTTCCCTTGAATCAGGAGATAACAGAGATTTCTTGTTATTTCTAAAAACTGCAATTATTCTGGAGTTATTTTTGTCTCTAACCTGTGGCCCAAGCAGCTAGTATTGGCTACCTCAACCTTAGCAGAAACAGAGGGAAGCAGTTCCTGGACAACTGGGTTGTATTTTTCCAAAAGCATAAGTACTTGTACACAAAATGTACTTTGCACAAAGGACTTGATTTTTTTTTTTCTGGTGTTACCTGTCCAGGATTTAATACATACCTTGACCTCTTGTCTTTGGCACGTACAAGAAACTTAAGCAACTCCTACATTTCTGTTCATCTAAGACTGATATAAAAGATGGAAATCATGACTTCCATATTAAAAAAAAAATTATTTTACAATACCTTAACATTTGCCATTCTGTTGCCTTCAACCCAAATTCTGTCTCCTTTTGAAGGTTTCTTTTTACATTGATAAAAAGTCTGGGAATATGTCAACCCAGACACATGCTAAAAGCAGTAATCACCCTCTATAGTCTCATCCTACAACAACTCTGGCAACCAGCGAGCCATGTTTTGGCTGGGATCAGACAGGTTTGGGGATATTTTTAGGAAATCAGATTGACTTGAACATCATTTGGCTCAAGTCTTGGCTCCACTGCATTTCTGTCAAATGCTTTACAAGTGTGTCTATCTTTCCCAAATCTTCCCTAATTTGTATTCTCTTTGTGGAAGAATTTTCCTACCCCAGGAAGTCAGAGCAGCCACCAGCCAGCCTACCCTCCTGCCTCCAGCAGCACATTTTGCCAAAGTGTTCAGGGATGCTGCATATTTTTTCACAGTGTGTGTTGGAGGGCCCCTCACTATACATATTTCAGTAACATGAAGAATATCTTAACATAGATTAATGCAAAGAAGAGCAATTTCTCCAGAGTCTGGCTGCCCTCTCCCCCTCACCCTGCCAGTGCTCATACCCCTTTTAAAGCCCTATGCAGTCAACCATACAGGGAAACAAAAAGATACAACCTGTACCTGTCAACCCTGGAGCTATTTTTGTGGTCCTTTATTTTCATGCCTCTAGGAAAGCATCATTGAACACCTCCAAGGGGTGGTGGTGCTGTCAGACATGCTCTGTTCAGCACTCTCTTCCTGTCACTTCCCACTGAACCTCTGACCCCAGCTGATCCACCTGGGCTTTGTTATTCTCCAATTCAGTGAGATCTCACTGTTTTCAGGCTAGACATTAGCTCATCCTTCCATGGTAATTCAGTGAGGACAATGAAATACAGCAACCATGAAGAGAAAAGGTAGCAGGGAGGTGTGTTCCTTCCCCTTGGCAGGTCCTGCCAGCTTCTAACAGCTATCAGCTTAGCGGCATCTGGGGCTGGAGCTTGTATCTGAATTTTGATGTTTAATAGGCAACAGCAGGCCCAGGTTAACAAACCCCTCTGATCTGGTTGCAGAGTAGGGGTGGAGTGTATGGATGTGGCTGTGGGTTGCTATTCTATACCACCCACATCATCACTGGGGGCATGGCTTCAGGGTGAAGAAGAGGTGAGCACACCTCTGCCAAGTGTGTCATTTTGTTTCCCTCTCTTTCTCCAAGAGGTTGCAGAGATCAGCCCCTACAAACCCTGCCCTCTCTCACTGCTGTCCATGCCTTCCTGGTTCTCGGAGAGCGCAGCTCCGAAAACAGGAAACACTTTCGGGTGGCTGATGTGTCCACCATCTTGTTTCTGCTCTGGTGGCCATGAGGAGCAAAGTTGAGGTTGTAAACACCTTTCTGTGGGTAAAGCACCTTCTCTTTTCGTATACTTTTGTTATGAATATTGCTGCTATTATCGTGTATTCTCATCCCATTGCTGCTTGCTTTCAGTAATTATCTCAACCCAAGGTCTCTGCCTTTGCTCCTCTCTTACTGGAAGGGGCAGAGGAAAGGGGAGTGGCTTATTTGGACTTATATTTGCCTGGTGTTAAACCACCACATCACTCAGTCCTTTTTCAAACGAAAATTGATATTTTTGGCTTCTAAAATAGATTGTAGTGTTCAGTTCCACAGTTATGTTGTGTGGCTTGTGAAAAAGAACTTCTTCTTTCATTGCTGCAGCTGCATGACCATTACAGTGGTGCCTTCTTAATGAGTGTGCTAATGGATACAGCACACTTTAACCAAGGCTCAGCCAGCAGGTCGAGGGCGCTGATCCTTCACCTCTGCTCAGAACTGGTGATGCCACACCTGGAATGCTGTGTCTGGTTCTGGCTGCACAGTACAAGGGAGACAGGGACAAATTGGAGACAGTCCAATGAAGGGTCATTAAGATGTTTAAGGCAGTGGAGCATCTGTGACATGAAGAAGAACTGTGAGAACTTGGGCTGTACAACCTGGAGAAGGCTCGGGGAAAATCATCAAACCTGGTGGAAGGGTACAGAAGACAGAGACAGAGTCTTCTGGAGATTTCATGGTAATAAGTCAGGAGGCAATTGCTACAATCGGAACATGGGGTGTTCATCGTGAGAGTGGTCCAGCACTGGACCACATTGCACAGCAAAGTTGTGGAGTCTCCATCTTTGGAGATTTCAACGCTTAGCTGGGAAACTTCCTGAGCAACATTATCTGTTTGGACCTGATTTGACCAAGGGCTTAGACTTGATGACCTTTAGAAATCTCTTCCAACTGCTCATACACATATCACCAATCAAAGATCACCCCAGGTTACGGGAATGACATCTGAGACCACTCCGTGGATATCCAGAACTTGGACTGTTAGAAGGTGACATCCCCAGCAGAACAAGTCCAGGATACCCACCACTGAGAAGCCCAGCGTGAAGAAGGATCAATGGGATGCTGCTGGATCCACAGGTGGTGACTGTCTTCTGCTTGGTCTCTCTCTCCTCCACTCTCTCCCTCTCTCCTCTCTGTTCTATTTCTTGTTATCTGTCTGCCTCACATGTATTGTTAAATAAAATCCCTGTGTTGACTTTGGCATATGGTCTCTTTTGCACTTTAATTCAGGCAGAGGCATCTCTTACTAACTCGATGTTAACAACACTGGCGGTCATCAAGTGCTGTGTTAGGCTGGGTGTCCACACTTGTTTCCCTCCTCAGAGGAACCATGACACTTCCTCTGTCCTATAAAGTCATTTTACTAGACATGGTCTTAAATGTCCTATGCGTTCCCCATACATCTTACTGTGTTTTCTTTTTTCCCACATATGTTATATATAGGACCCCAAGGGCAGAATGTAATTCAAGGCTATGACATCGAAGTGCAGATGTCTGTGTGAATGTGTTCACAGGTGCAGTAAATGTCTGAGTACCCAGAGGGACATTGAAGGGCTCGCTGCAGTGGCCTGCACATGCGTGTTAAATGCCATTTGGGAACTCCTGTCACAGCCCAAGCAGTGCATCCAGAAGCTGCTCCTCTGGGGTGAGACATCACCGAAAGCTTGTGTTATTTTGAACAGCCTTATGTAGATGGACCAGATGCCCTGAGGCATCTCAATTATTACTCAGTACTTATGTGTTACCTACTATCTCAATCTTTCTGGCTACATTGACTGGCTACTTGACGACTTTTACTAGTGATTTCTTCAGTTTTTCCACAGGCACCAAGGGTTGCTGGAGACTCATTGGCTTTGACTGCCAGTCCAGTGAGGATGCCTAGTGAGAAAATGACGCAAGAAGTGTAGACAAATAACAGCCATTTCTTCCAGCTGTTCAAGAGCTATAGTTGGAGGAAAATATTTACGCGCATACTGATTTAAATCCTGATACCATGCATCAATGAAGAATTATGTCTTTTTACATATATTCCGCTCTGAGGTCTCCAGAGTAATGAAACCAGCCTCTTTTCTTTCTTTTGCCTTACATAAGAAAAAAGTTCCTAAAGAAAGGAGTCACATGGCAGATGTTCCTTCCAGGTTGGTCCTGTACGCTGCTAGCAGATCCCTTCTCCCCTGGAATACATCCCCGCTCTCTTTGTGTCTCTGGTTCCCAGCTTCTCAAACAAGGCCATGCTTTTAAAGAGGCCCAGGGACGGACACATTTTCCTCAGAAGAACACAGACATTTGCCTTGTGGGTAAGCTTTTTTCTAACTGTTTCTTCACCTGCAGCTTCCATCCTGCTTCAGAGATGCTTGACTTCTCAATCTCCATCCTGAACTTTAGCCATTTGCCTTCAATTCGCTGTATTTCTTTTAACATTAGTATCACTGCTTTTAGCACCATCTTGGTTTATTCACCTCTACTCAGTTAAAAATGAATAAAAACTCCATTTGCTTCCAGGCTCCATCCCCATGCATTGTGTCCATTATAAAAAGGTTTTCAGTGAAATTGATGGTGGGTTTTTTTTTTCCCTGTAGTCTGTGCACCGTTACAGAAGCTCTCTGTAAACTCTCACTGAGCAATACACTCCACCATAATTGTTGCATTACTTCCCAAAGGTCAGACCTTGTCATTGCTTGTGGTGTTAGCTAAAGGACATCTAATTTTTGACACTGATTTTTTAAGGTTCCAGCTTCAAGATTTGCATCCTTTTTATTAACGTATGTGACTCTTGGCTGTCAAAGAGGAAGCACATTTTGGAGGCTTCATACCAGACTGGATTTCAATTTTGCTTAGAAAAATCTAAGCTTATTCTGTTGAGGGCTAAACCTGTGTCTTGCTGCAATTTTGCTTTAAGTCTTTTGTTCCAGTTCTGAATCCCGATGTCTCTGATCAGGAATATAAATTGCTAAAATTATAAGATATGATACACAATTACAAATCTGAAACAAAGTCTGTTTTGTACTCTTGAATCAAATCTGACACTTGATTTCATCGCTATTCCTCTTTCTTTAAATGCAGCAAAAAAAATTTCATTATCAGTCTGAGTTAATTGCAAGCTATTAAAACCAGAAAATGCTTCAGAACCAGCAAAAGTCACAACTGTAGTATTTTAGTCTCTTAGGCCCTGTAATATTTTTCTGCATCAGACACCAAAGTCAAACCTTCTCCAACTGTTTTCCACATTTCTGGAAGATTTCACCATAAATTTTTTTAATCTGTTCCATTCTTCTTGTGGGAAATTTTCTTAGTTAATTTTGGTTTTGTACACACACAGCACCCATTCTGCTTTAAGCTGCAGAAGACATCAGAACAGCTTCATTTAGTATTTCAGCTTTGTCTTACTGTGATTTCAGCTCATGAACCTCTGCCTAATGAAGGACCTGGTCCAGACCAGCACTTGCCAGCATCTGCTGAGGTGTGGTTCCACACTGCCTTCCTCCCTGCTGCTCCTGGAAGGGGGATAATAGCACATCCGTACAACCATGGATGTTTAGGACATTGCAGGAAGACAATTTAGAGACTTAATATGTTACCTCCAGGGTTACAGATCATCACACATCTGCTTTGTTGCCATAAGTGTTGCTTCTTCTGCCTTCCCTGAATGTAATGGATCTTTTCTGCTAAATGAGTCCATCAGTTTATGCCAGGAGACAAATGCCTTTTTCCCCCTATGCCTGTGAGTCCTGTGGCGCCCAAAAATTGGTACAAAGCAAGAATTCAGCAGTGTATAGGGAAAGGTAAATAAGGTATGTGTGTGACATGAAGTGATGAGCAGCCTCCTTCACAGAAGTCAGGCTGTAATGTTATTTGTAGTGGGGAAATGAAACGGATAAGCTTCAAATTAAAAAAAAATCAACCCAGAAACCAAACTACCTTATGTCACTGTTTCTTCTTCAGTTATATGTTTTAGTTTAATGTTTAATGTTGGTGACCAAGTCAAGGAGCAAAGACATGGCTCGCTCCCACTTTAAGCTGCAGACCTATTATTTTACCAGTGGGAAATAAGACTTTTGCAGTCTATTATGGGAAACAAAATTGCTTCATCCTCAGGAATCTAAGTATTTCACGAGCTAGCAATAGGGAGCCCATACAAAGCTATAATTTGCAATCTGAATCTAATTTCAAACTTCATCTCACCAAAAATGAAAATTAATGTATGAAGGGACTCCTTGTATCACAAGTACTCTCTTTCTGAATTCTATTACCTTCTGAGTTAACCCATAATTTAGCTTTTTAAAACAAATTAAATTGAAATTGATGGATGCTTTAAAGTTTATAGTTTAATTTCTTTGTGTACTGTATCTTAACAAATTACAGTCAGCTTCGGATAAAATCAAGTGTACATAATATGAAATAATCTTGTCAGGAAGCCTACTTGCTTAAGCTGCAGAGTTTTCAAATCTTCTTAGCATAAAGGAGAACTTTTAATATACCATATCCAAGTGTGTTGAGACCATGCAGTCCTGCAAATCTCCTGGAAATAGATGGTAGGAACGAATAATCAGCATCCTAGACATGGCTTAAACGTCTAATTCAATGCATACATAATATATATCCTTCTGATCTGAAGAACACTGCATTAGAGAAGACAGGCTAGACACAGCTTGCCTTAACAGGAGTGACAAGAATGATTTTGAGGCACCAGAATGACAATGTTTCCCAAGCCATTATAGGACAGGCAGCTACGCTTCTGTGCAGATGGGCATCTTTTGAATGTCATGTTTACAAAAGAGTTGAAGACTACATTGGCTTGATAGGTTCAATGAACGCATGTAGAAGGGGGTTTCTCCTACCAGCAGGAGCTGCACGGGCTGTGCCAAGGCAGGGACACTCCTGTACAGCAGGCCCACAGCCTGGGGTCACCTCACTGGGGACCTGGAGACAGATTCAAGCTCAGGAAGGGATTGCAAGTCAGCACACATGGGCAAGGAGTGAAGACACACTCTGCAGTAAGGGCAACCCTGAACCATCTCTGATTACCAAAGGACCAGCTCTTATTTACTTGCAAATCAGCCATGACGTTTTTCATGGCAGCCAGCAGCCCCAATCTGCCTTTTTGACTTTAAAAAAGATACATTTCAACTGTTCCAACAGTAAGCTCATGTAAAGGTTAAGGAAAGTAAATAAATGATCCTAAGTATTTTCTTGACAAGGCTCTCACATTTTCTAGCAGACACTTGGGGTCTGGCATCTGATCACACTCATGCCAGGGATATGTATTTTCTGTTCCTGTGAAAGCTTCCTTGAATGTGCACCAAGCGTCAGACACTGTGGGAAGCTCTGCACATGGGTGCTCATGGAAGATTTACCAGCCCCCAGCAGCAAAGACCTCTGAGAGCCTGCTGGCAGGAGGCAGGGTGTGCTCCCTCCACAATGTCATGCCCTGCCTGCCAGGGGATGTGCAGAGCTGGCCAAGGGCTGGGGGGCACTTCCAGGAGCTGTGGTACCCACCAGTACACTCCTTGGGGATATCCAAGATAAACAGGGAAGGTAGAAATGCAAAGAAACACTCAGAATTATCCAATAGCCCTAATTCAGTCCCTGACACATACATATTCCCTAACCTTGGGGACTTGGCATTGAAACCTTAACATCGAGTGCCATTTCTTACCTGCAACAAAGATAATGCAGCTTCCCTGTCTTACATTTCCATAGGAATTTCAGTGAGCACCAATTTTCTCAGGTTGGTTTTGTGTTGCTGTTACTTAGATGCTTTCACTTTTCAGGTAGGAAACCTGGAAAAACAGTCTGTCTAACATGGATAAATGAGTGTGTGTCTCTGTGGAGAAAAAATAATCACATGAAACATGAATTGTTGTTTTATTATTGCTTCCAAGGGTGAGGTGGTACTTTTTTTCTGACTTGCATTACCAGTTGTTTCACCTCACCTTGTAAGCACTGAAGAGCTCAAAGAGTTCAATACCACATTCTCACTCTTCATGCATTCCCATAACTGAGCTCTCAGTCTTTTCCCAGCAAAGTAACAACGTGATCCAGTATAAACCAGGATAGGCAAATGATATATAACAGTCATGATATATACTAATGGTAAAGAAACTGATTATTGAGGAGTAAAGCAAACTAGTCTAATCAATTTTCCAGAATCCTTTAACACTGGACTGGACAACATGCAATGTTCTTAAATACAGAGAAGAAATCATGTGAGCAGATGGCATGAATTTATATGACAAAAATTTTATCTTGGAAAGCCATGAAAGTTTCAGTTTGCATGGATTCTACTGGGGCTTTCAGATGCCATTTATTTAGAGTGATCCTAAGCAGATCTACTATTATGAACATCATATTTTTATGTGAATGTGTAGACAATTGTATAGTAGATTGGCCTTGTCTAATTTTATGAACAACATTTTTATCGTACCATTAACAAATATTTTTCAGAAGCAAAGGAAAGAATGCCCAAATATACCTGCTGCACTTTCTTATTTATGCACATGTATTATTGCTAAATAATGCATGTTATTTGGCAATGGAAAGTTATTTTTGTGCCTATTGACATTAGTATTGCTGTTTCTGCAAACAGTTAGATTTCTCATACATATTCATTACCTCGCCTTCCTTGACACAGACCCAGGTAAGCAATCATCTTTCGGTATTTCATTGTGTGAAATGGCAATGAAGAGTCTTGCAGCACCCACTGCCTTCACTGCCTCTGGCTCAGTCATCGAAACACTGCCGTTTTAAACACTGTTTCCCAGAGGCAAAAAGTCTGGAGAAAGCAGGTGCAGGAGCAGAAGTTCAGCTCTGAAGCTGGGGCTGAAGTGGTACAGGTCACTCGGAACCCAGCCATCCATGTTCCTTCCTTCCCCTGGGGGGCAGCAGATTATTGCTGTTAAGGGCAGTTCGCTTGATGCTAAACCCTTGGGACAAACATAGCACAGCTTCCTTGGCTGCGCTGACTTTTCCTGCCATGTAGTCCTGCCATCCTGGAAATAATCTGTGCTGCTGCTGGATGGGGAGGACATTACCACGTGAGGAGGGTCAGTTGAAATAAGATATTTCTTCTGAAAGCATTGAGACAAATTTCTAACCTGTTGGTACATTCAGATTGTAATTTGCCTCTCACATCCCTTAAATTCTACATCAGCTCTAGGAAGGGTCATGTCTGGAATGCTGAATTGGCTTATTGAAGGTGTTACTTTGGCAGGAATGGCAAATAATTTCTGGCGTGTCACAAAGGCAGACCTGGAGCTACAGACACTCCAAGAAGTCTCTGCTTCTTCTTTGTGCTACAAAAATTAGTTTGTCCTTTTACAGGCAGGTGCAGTGCAAGTTGTGTTGCTTATCCCAGGACCCCCAAAGCATCAGATATTCCATCTGGTTGTTTGGAGTTCTGGGAGTAGCATGAATGTTATTCTGACGGAGAACCTATAGCTCGAGCTGTTCAGCACAGGCTTTCCACACTGCTTTGCCAATGTCTTTCTCTTTATTCACCTGAGCTACAAGCACCACCCTTTAAAGAAAAGTGTCTCCATACTTTTCTCCTACCATATTATGCTGAAATGTTCAGAAAAAACGGCAGTCTACTAAGGCAGTTACACTGCCTGGCAAACCACTAAGATTTTGAAAATGCAATACATCTAAAAATCTCTTTATTATGCATCCTTTCTGGGACCATATTTTATTTTAGAATAAAGAGCAAACCAAACCAGAGGGTACTTTCATATGCACTATCACAAGCCCCACAGCAGGCTGCAAGCATAGCGCTTCTCCTCTTTACCTGCCACCTCTTTGCTCAGGCTGCAGTATAATTCTGCCCACTGCAGTGGCAGCTATTTCTGCAGTAAGCAACAGGCCTTAAGAAAATGAAGGTGGTTACAAGCACATTTCACATAGTTTTTCCAGTCAGAGTGACCTCAAGAGTGTTGGTGGTAAGCTGGTAGCTTGGAAGTAAAGGACACCATATCCCATTATCAGTCTCACCACATCTACCTTTCAAGTGCTGTTTGAGGAAGCCCAAGGCAATTGAGTAGATATTGAATCACTTCTGTTAAAGGTGGACTTCCTAAAGCTGACTGTGGTTTATTAAAAAAAAAAAATAGCACTGGAAGAGATTTAAAGAAAGCATAAATCGTATTACCTTGAAAAGTACTGGAAAGAGAGTGTTGAGGTCCAGCAAGGGCATATAGTGTAATGTATTAAATATGGTATCCTACCACAAGCAGGGCTTTCTTTGGCTGTAGGAGATATGATGAAAAATAGGGCTAAAAGAAGGTTAAGAGGCTCTGGATTCTCAATTACTTTGTAACAAAAGTGTCTTGGGGTGATTTATGAGAGATTCAGGAATTTTATTTCTTCTGAGAAAAGATTTTTTTATGAGAAACTATTCAGAGTGCCATAAGCCCCTATTTTTTTTTCTGACTAAATGTATTTTGTACCTCCAGGTATCATGTGGCAAAATAAACAATAATAATAATAATAACAACAACAGCAACAACAACAACAGATCAGATGAAAAACCTCATTTCTGTTGGATAAAATATCTGCAGGAGAGGCCTCTTAGCACTGTGTGGTGTTTCAGGAGGGCAGCAGGATTGCCTCTGCATGTGGGGATGCTCTGCAACGAGAGGTGTCCTGCACGCCCAAAGGCTGCAGTGCCTGCCTGACTCCCCACAGCAGCAGAACTCCACACAAGAGCAGTTTGCTCTCCATACATCTTCATCTCCCCAGGATGAAGGCAACTATTCACAACAGCCACGTGTTATAGCCAGAGAGGATGATATAACAACGTGACGGTCATTAGCCTTACACCTCTCTGAAAAACCCGCATACAATTACCATGTACACAGCCCATTCTTGAGGGTCATCAATGCTTCCTGGAATGTTAAAACTACTTTTGTTTTTTGCAGTTTCATTTCTCTTACCCCAAAACAGCCATCGTCAGGATGGGATATTAGCCGGATGCTTTTCATTGTGAAACATCATCAACTGAGTCATTTACTGAATCCTAACGTTTTTGCATCTGGGCTGCAGGAAAACAGATGTACACAAGTGACTCTGAGGACTGAAATGACTCACGGCACTTTATGACTAGAGGTGGCATGTGAGAAGGAAAGATGGCAGCTTGAACTGCAGAGCCCAGTCTGAGCCCACAGGGCTGGTGACTTTTTATTTGTAACCACAGCACATCTCTTAAGGAAGCTGCTGAATGATGGTAAACCCTAATGCTGTGTGCCACTTTCTTACTGAGGCATTTCACCCTGTGTAAGGGCATCATAAGAGCAACATAATTTCTCAGATGTACAGCATGGCTCCTGACTTTAATATTGTCTTTTCTGTATATCAATGGGAGTTCTCTGCATATAAAAGAGCAGGACCAGAAGCAAAATGTCATTTGCAGGTTAGGAGTATAAATTTTGCTCTGAGACTGATTAGAAATGAAATCTAAAAGATCCAGAGATTTACTGGTTCAGCCTACAGACAAACTGCTCAATGCTGCAGTGCCAAAGAGAGTCAACTACTCTCAGCCATTTGCTTATCCTCTTAGAGCACCAAAATCAATCCCTGAAATGAAGTAAACATTGCTGCATTGATCTGGCAATGACCTAATTTTTGAAAGTCACTAAGAGGCTGTAATGGTATTTTCATAAAATACAGCATTTGTTGGAGTGCTGACATGCAGGCAGTGGGAGGGTTAAGTGATTGCTCTAATCAGTCTCAGCACCGAAGAGCAAACAGGAGCAGGAATATTCCCCAGGGTGCAGAAGGGAGACAAGATCATTAAAAAAAACCCAAGTGCTGTTCAATTAAATGTGACAGTCTTGATAGTGGTGTGATTTTTCTAGATAACTTTGACATCGGAACAAAAAGATGTATTGCTTTCCACTTCTTGAGGAAAGCTTAAAAAACCAGTGCCTTCTTTGTTTGGACAGCCTATTAATCTGCCCTTGGCAGCTCCCTTGAACTGGGACTCGCAGAGCCAGATGAGGGCAAACCTGTGTAGGGTGGCCTTGCTGGGTGTGCTCCGTGCCATGGGTGAGCTGTGCCCAGCTGCCAGAGACACCTGCACTCACACTGAGGCTCCTGCACGAGCACAAGGACTGCTGTCACCTCCCGGCAGTTGCTGGAGATGTGGAATTTGGTGGCCTGAGACCCCTTGAGTGTCTTAGGACATCCATGCACACAGAGCAGATGCAGCACAGGACTTACAAGAGGTCCCAATGAGAAAGGGTGGGAAAGCCTAAGGCACGCACGTGGTGCTGAATGTTTATGCTCAACCAGCTGAAGTGAGCAGTAAATGTTCTGCAAAGTCCCCAGAGGCTCCTGCTGTCTGTTGCTGGGTGTTCATAAAAATGCTTGTGGTAAAAGTAGGTACTCCTGGAGGCAAAGTGTGGGAATAACTCTGTTAAACAGTGGCTAGGACACTCAGAGAAATGCCAGCCCCTGCTAGATGTTCATCTAGGTGTAGACATGGTGTTTCCAGGTAAGTTTCCCTCTGCTTTACCTGTTGATTTGTATTTCCTCTCACTCTCTGCTATTTCCTCTTTTCCATTCTCTCAGCCTTTTCCTTCTATTCACACACTCATTTCCCCTCTCGCTTTCAGCAGCTCTTTCTTGGAAAGGGTGATTCAGGCAATCAGGAGTCCCAGGTGTGAATCCAGATTGTAGGCTACTCTTCAGGCTCGGAGTGACTTGGTTGGGTTTTGGGCCTTTTCAGATTTTCTGCCCTAGATAAGGTGCCCAGAAGCACCTTAGATGCTGCCTGAGGAGCTGTGCATGTGTGGAGATGACACTCGTGAGGCTCCTCTTCAGCTTCACAGTGCTGCTGCTTCTGCACATGGCCCAAATGTGCCGCCCTCATTTTCAAGTCTTTGCCTTTCACCCGTTCTTTTGGGTCACACAAAAGATTTTAGGGGCAGCAAGTGAACCAAGTACTTAAAGGTTGTAGGTGGATACTACCAAGTTAAACAAAGCACTCAAGTTGATAAAGTTGACTCCATCCTACATCCCTAATTAAACTCTGTACAGTAGATTATGTCCCTAGAAATCAGTATTTAGTAAAGAAGCCTTTTTTTTTTGCTTTCCTATCATATTCATTATTTAGCTTTTAAAATTTCTATTTCTAAGACAAGGTCTCTGATTCACTGTTACTTCAGCTGTGTAAACAACTTCTGTCCAGTACTACAGGATGTCATAGCCCTCTATTACTATAACACATTTTGTGTTTTACTGGATTGGGCTTGAAGCACCTGGTTGCAGTACCTCACCAGGGTGCCTTGGAAAATCGTCCCCTCAGTTCGCTGTTTAAATAATTCCATCCCTAGTTACACCAGGATTTAGGAAAACACTATGTTTCAAAGGCTTGATTCTGGCTACCCAAAACAATTTATGCGCTTTCTTTTGATATTACCTTCTGGACACCTTACTCTGCCTCTTTGGAGTTGTTTTTCTGCGCTGGTTTTCTGTGTCCTACATTAAGTTTATTCTATTTTGCCCTGGAGGCCATTTGGTCTACTTTGTAATTATAAGTCTTCGTTGTCTTTGAGTTCTTTCCAATGTAGTGATACCTCCCTATTTTTAATTGACTTGGCGGAGAAAGGATGTGAGCCTGAAATGCACCACAGATTACAAGAACATTGCTTTTTAAAGTTTTGCCAGAGCAAGAACAAGGTAGATTTTTGCTCAACTGGCCAAAGCTTGGATCACTTTCCAAGTCTGATCAAGAGCATTGCCTGCTCTCCAAAAAACCACCTTTTTGTAATGCAGCCCAGGATGTGTTTGGCTCTCTGGGCCACAAGCTCACATTGCTGTATCATGTTGAAGTTCTTGTCAACCAACATCCCCAAGTCCTTCTCCTCAGGACTGCTCTCAGTCCATTCTCTACCCAGCCTGCATTTGTGCTTAGGGTTGCCCTGATCCAGGTGCAGGACCTTGCACTTGGCTTGGTTGAACTTCATGGGGCTCACATGAGCCACCTCTCCAGCATGTCAAGGCCCCTCTGGATGACATCCCTTCCCTGCAGTGTGTCAGCTGCATCACACAGCTTGGTGTCATCGGCAAACTTGCTGAGGGTGTGCTCGATCCCACTGCTTAGGTCAGCTACAAAGATAAATAGTGCCCGTCCCAATACTGACGCCTGAGGAACACCGCTCATCACTACTCTCCACTTGGACATTGAGCTGTTGCCTGCAATTCTGAGTGAGACCATTCAGCCAATTCCTTCTCCATCAAATGGTCCATCAATCAAATCCATGCCTTTCCAGTTTAGAAACAAAGATACCATGCGAGACAGTGTCAAATGCTTTGCACAAGTCCAGGTAGATAGTGTCAGATATTTCTTTCATCCACCAATGCTGTAACGCCGTCATAAAATGCCACCAAATGTGTCAGGCATGATTTGGCCTTAGTGAAAACCGTGTTGGCTGTCACCAATCATGTCCTTATTTTTCCATGTGCTTTATAGCATATTGTCCAGGAGAGGCTGCTCCCTGATCTTTCTCGGCACAGAAGTGATACTGACTGATCTGTAATTCCCTGGGTCTTTCTTTTTCTCCCCTTTCAATGATGAGAATTGTGTTTTCAAGTCAGTAGGAACCTCACCAAACTGACATGACTTCTCAAATGTGTTGGACAGTGGCTTTATCACTTCCCTCTATCACTTTCCTCAGGACCTGTGTTGGAGAGTGGCTTTACCACTTCCCTCTACCACTTCCCTCAGGACCTATGGATGCATTTCATCAGGTCCTTGTGCAGGACTTGTGTGCTTTCAGGTTCCTTCAATGGTCTCAAACCTGATCTTCTGCAGTGGGCAGGTTTTCATTCTCCTGGTTTCCACCTCTGCCCTCTGTGACCTGGGCAGTGTGCCTGGAACACTAGTCCATGAAGACTGAGGGAAAAAAGCCATTGAGTACCTCAGCCTTCTCCACATCCCAGGTAACCAGGTCTCCCATTTTCTTCTGGAGAGGGCCACAATTGTTTTAGTTTCCTTTTAATCACTGACATACCTATAGAAATTTTTTGTTGTTGTTGCCCTTGATGTCCTGGCCAGATTAGCTCTATCAGGGCTTTACCTTTCCTAACCTGATCACTGTCTGCTCAGCCAATCTCTTTGTATTTCTCCAAGGCCTTGTTTCCACTCTCTGACCTGCCCGTGTTTCCACCCTCTGTAGGCTTCCTTTTAATGTCTGAGTTTGCCCAGGAGCTCCTTTGTTCATCCAGGCAGGCCTCCTGGGGGTTTTGCCTGACTTCCTCTTTGTTGGGATGCATGACTCCTGAGCTTGGAGGAGGTGATCCTTGAATGTCGACAAGCTTTCTTGGGCACCTTCTTCCTCTAGGGCTTTATCCCATGGTACTCTACCAAGCAGATCCCTGAAGAGGGCAAAGTCTGCTCTCCAGAAGTCCAGGGTAATAAGCTTGTGGTGCACACTGCTCCCTTCCCTAAGGCTTTTTAAAACTCCACCTTTTCATGGTCACTGCAGCCAAGGCTGTCCTTTTGAGCTTCACATTCCCCACCAACCTCTCCTTGTTGGAAACAAGGTCCAGCATAGCACCTCTCCTTGTTAGCTCCTCCATTATTCAGAGAAGGAAATTATTATCAAAACGTTCCAGGATCCTCCTGGATTGCTTATGCTCTGCTATGTTGTCCCTCCAACATATCAGGGTGGTTGAAGTTTCCCACAAGAAACGTGGAACTTGCATGTGAAGCTGCTCCTATCTGTCTACAAAGGGCTTAATTGATTAGAAATTCAAATAGCTAGAGTCTAGTAAGAAACATATTATAAGCAAAAGAGTGAATGAATTTTAATAAATTACATTTGAAGTAAAAGATATATTATTATTATTATTATTGGAGATTTGTGTAAACTACTTTTTAATTGATTATAATACATCTTATTCCTACCTTTATAGTTACTTGTCTTTGCTTTTAACTTAATCTTAGTGATTAAAAATGAAAGATATAAAAATGCATTAAAGCGGTTGCAATCTCTAAGAAGTAACTTGTAGTAAAAAATACTGGATCATCCTAACAGTTTTACAGAATAACATGGAAGCCACACCCCAGCTGATTAACTCTTTTACTCAAATGGGGATGGATGGATGGATGGATGATGAAAATAGGTATAAACCCCCTATACGCTCTAGTGTGGATGCACCTATTAACATACACCCCTCCTAAAAAGACATAGCAGATCTGTGTTCAACAGTCTGCCAGACAGTGGTTGCCTGAGCATGTAGTGTTTCTATTTAATATAAATATTTTGGAATTATACAAAATCCAAAAGAAAACTGTTTCCACTGTCTGTGCAGGCTGAAGTGATGGTCTCATTTCAAATGCCAGGATGCAGTGCAACCTCGCTGCTATGCTCCTTTCTGCTCACCGCACAGCCTGCACCCCTGTGGAACTGATCCTACAGAAGCTGAGCAATCTGCTGGGAGCAATAACACTCTGAAATAACAAGCTTATGGCTTAACCACACGAATTATTCCTCTGAGCCTGAAGCACAATTTAAGCGCTTAAAGCTAGGCTAAGTCCGTGGGGAGACCAGAACTGGGGTGCCCTGCCCCTTGCAGGAGCACACTCCCTCTGCAGTGGTACTTCCACATGTGGCAGTAGGTGTGTGCAGGGCTGGATCCTGTATTTGATTGACAATTGATCATGTTATTCATCATGGTAAGAGTCCACCCAACAAAAGAGAAGGTTGGCTGCCTGGGACACAAATGTATTTTGGGAGCACTATTGGAAGGTAAAACTTCTTCAAAACATATAGGCAAAAGGCCAAATGAAGAACTGAGCTTGTTAAATGAGCTGCTTTTCAGCTGGCACTGCCAGCCAGAGCCTGGTACAGCGTTTTTCAGGCACATGCCCTAATTTTCACTAGCTTGGATTATTGTTGTGCATTTAATAACATTTGATGATAGTCCAGAAAATCTTTGTGCCTACAAGACCAATGTGAGATAGTGGTAGAAAAGGCTGCCAAGAGCATCAGCTTGGTGAGGGAAGATCCGCATTCTGGAGATGAGACTCTTGCTGGCCTCGACAAAAGCTGTTTGGGGTGAAGCATGCTGGACTCGTGCTGGGTTTGTGGTACCACATACATATCCTGGTCAAAAATACAAACATCCTCTTTTGAGTGTGGTTTTTTTTAATCCCACACAAAGAATTTTTAAATAAGATGTCAAGACTGCAGCAAGCCAGTGGGCTCTGGAGACAGCTGTGGGAAATGAAGTGCACAAAGCTTTACCTCATATGTAGTGTCTTAATGAGCGCAGGAGAGTTAACAAATGCAGCTTTTAAAGCAAGAACAACACAAATGAGCAAGCACTGGGAAGTTTACATTTGAAATCAACATTTGTTTTTTACTTTAAAAATACAGGTTTGCTTCCAAAGGAGGAGTAGTTCTGCTGGGTCTGTTCTTTTCTGGTTAAGCAGGAATTGTAACAGTAAATAGTTTTACTGTAGAAAGTAACATTTATTAGCAGTCAATTATCTCATTTACTCAACATGTAAGGGGAAAACAGATCCTGATTTTAGCTGACCAAGGCAGTTGGTAGCCACCAACACAGAAAATGTTAATATTCCACCCTTCACAGATAGGCTGTGTCGATCTATCAGTGTATTTCTAAGTACCCAATCATTGTCACATCTCCCTGGGTACTTTACAAAATCAGATAAACCATGGCAACTGAATAATAATGTGGCTTGAAAGGAAAAGCCATTAACAAAAAGAAATGCATTCTCCCCCTCTAGTTCCTTAATTTAAAATTCACACCAGGCTCCAGCAATCTGAATATTAGAAAAAAAATTTCAAAGAGAATACACAATGACTAAGTGGTTATATATTCCTATCTCCTCCCAGAAGAGTAAATGACAACTTGTGCTTGGCAGAAACCTGAGGAGTTGCTCTATACCCAATCAGACCAATTGTATCCAGGTTTTTTTGCCTCCAGGCATGGCCAGCAGCAAACTGTTTTTGCACAGCATGTTTGGTCTTCAGCTTTGTAGCTCCAAAAAGAAGGCTAAACAACTACCGTTCTTCACTGGGAGCCATGGAGAACAGGAAGGCATATCTGCCTCGTGCATTTTTCATCTCGGCCAACACGGCAACAGTTAATCTCATTAAGGCTGCTGGCAGCTGTGGTGTGCCAGGGACTGTGATAGAACTGTGGAGCCCTTCCCCATCATGTGGCAGTGCATCAGAGACTGATAAAGCCCACTTGCTCTATTCGTCGCAGAAGTATCTAATTATTGCTAAGCTTTCAAGAGTGGTTCGTGGTGGTGAATTCAACATGACAGTTGTATAATGCATGGACAAGAATTATCTTTGAGCAATTTCTGATATCTACAAGGGTGGTTGCTTTTCTTAAGTATGAAAGCATCAGCAGCAGACTTCACTTTCTACCCTATTTTCTGTATAATATGCTTGCTCATTTTCCTGTCCTGCTCCTAGCTCCCTCATATAGAAGAAAGCATTCCATGCGTATTTTTAATATTATCCTTTTCTCTGGTTTCAACTATAGTGTTTTTAGCTGGAGTATTTTAAACTATACACCCTAGAGACCTCCTTCTACATTAGTTAATAGGGGTCCAGTGACTTGCAGAAGCATTTGGTCTTCTTTTGATTTGGTACTATTCTTTGTCCCCTTCTTATTACAGCTTTACATTTATTTGATCTGCTTTCTTATTTCCTGTTGAAATTTTTTCAATGAAATATCCGTGGTGGTGTTCATGTTCTTTCTTATGATTTATTTGATTTAGAGTACTGTAGTGCTGAGGCAGAGCAAGCTGCCTTCTGCCTTGCATTTCTATCAGTTAATTTAACGGCAACTATCTGTCCTACATTCAGTTTCATCTTCCATTATGTGACATTTTAATAGTGTTGTTAGATTATTTGGAAATTCTACAGCCTTTTGTTTTTTTATTATGAACTTGTGTCATCCTGAAATGATGTAATTTCATTCATTTCACTTCAGACTCTTTTCTGGGTATTATAACCCATATTCACAGATGTCTTTTCACTTGCACCCCTCCTTTTTACTGAATATTGGTTATATAGGCTCTTTCTTAGCTTACAACTTTTCAAGTTCTTATAAAACTGGAAAGGAATGGTTCCCCATATCAGGTTTTTATTCCATCAGTAACTGGAGAATATTTAGAAAATTTGTATTAATAAACGTTATCATTGTAAGGGAAGAATAAAAGTAAACATGGAGTTGGAGTAAGGTCACATTTATTCTGAAATAAATACTGAAATATATAAAATATATAAAAAGTTATATAAAACATATAAAAGTATAACCATAAGTAATCAAAATAGTTCTCTTCTAGTTGCAGAGCCCAGACTAATACAGGCACAGCTTCTTTGCTGGACTATACCTACAATGAGCCACCAAGTAGGAAACTAACAAAGCAGGCTTCGTATACTCCATATAATTAGAGTGATTAGTAAGAATACCTATATATCAGGAGAAGCAAATATTAGACTAAGGGTAAAAAAAAGTTTTTCTTAACAGCTTCAGCCCTCAGAGCTAAGTTAATCCTCCACGTCAAACACACACCATAAACCAATTCACAAATAGTATCGGCTATCTGCTAAAAAATATAAAGCAAGTCATTCATTTACAAGAACCTGCTAAGGTCGATAAATCCTCAAAGCCTAATGAAGTAAAGGGCTTTGAGCAAGGATTTAGCTAGGTCTGTGTGCATGGGAAGGATGCTCTCATACCACACATCCACCCCCCTGAGCAGTTTACAGAAGGCCTTTGAGGTTTCAGGAAACAGCTGGACACACAAACACAGCTCCTGGTGGTTCTTGTCCCAGGCTCTCTGTGTAGCTCTGTACCAACAAACCTCATGGGGCTGCCCAAAACCCCAGAGGGTCACAAAGCTTCTGCAGGCTTTTCTGAATGCAGACACATGAATAAATTAAATGGGTTGTACAGCCTTGTATTTCTGCTCAACTGACAGACACGGGTAGATCTGATTTTCCAAAATCCTGATTTCAGCACAGCCAACCAGTAATATGCTTATATCAGTTCTGGGAGCATGTTTCCAGAGCATCCTTGAGCCCAGAGCCTTGACAACTACAGGGCTCCCCAGTGAACCACAGCTTCACTATCTCCTTTCAAAAAAGCTGCAGCCTCACTTTCCAAATCACTGTTGGATCAACAGTGGTTATATATGAGACTTGTAGGGTTACTTATTCCATGAGTTAAAATAAACAGGGGAAGGGGTGAGATCTTCTGAGCAAGATACACACATGCACACAGGGATATGTATATGTATATGTATATGTATATGTATATGTATATGTATATGTATATGTATATGTATATGTATATGTATATGTATATGTATATGTATATGTATATGTATATGTATATGTATATGTATATGTATATGTATATGTATATGTATATAACAGGTAAGTTGATAAAAATCTAACCCAAATCTTCAGCTATTTGCTTCTGCCTCAGGAAAAGATGCACTAAGCTGTATGCCCAGAGGACTAGCACATCTCTCCTCTGGCAAAGCAGAGTGGGAGAGAAGGTGCTCTACAGCCAAAAGCCCCTTGACTGGAATGGGATTTCAGGTTCCCTGGAGGCACATCTGAAACACAGCAAAGTAGCAGCAGCTTGTGCAGATCCCTCCCAGGGCAATATGGCCCAGGGGAACGGATGAAAAAAAGGTTGCAAATTTTTTAGGACTTAATATATTAGTGCAGTCATGGCAATTTCAGGCAGTAGTCTACCAGTTCCCAGGAAATTCCTGAGCACTGCTACTCTGGTCTGCTTGGCACCGTGCTGCAGTTGGTGACAGGGCAGGCACAAGCTTGCATTTATTTCTGCAAAGCAGCAAGGTGTCACGAGAAGTGGCTGCTGCAAGTCGGTTTTGGTGGAGAAAATCGCAGATTACTGAGGCCAAATGCATTCGAGAGTGGGCAAGTTGATTCTTCTGAATGTATAGCACAGAGATGAAGAATTTTCATTTTTTGCAACCAACTTTTATTTGATATCATCATAGACTGGCTGGGATTGGAAGAGGCCTTAAAGATCATTTAGTTCCAACACTCCTGCAGTGGGCAGGGGAGCCTTCCTCTAGACCAGGTGGTTCGAAACACCACCCAACCTGTCCTCGAACACTTCAAGATATGGGGCATTCACAGCTTCTTTGGGTAACCTATGCCAGTGCCTCACCACCCTCACAGGAAAAAATTTTCCTATGAGCTAATATGTTGCAAGATGGTTTGTTGTTAATTACTGAATTATTTGGTCTGCTTGAGCTTCTTGTTGGAATCACTCACATTTTATTTTGAATTTGACTGTAGATAAAGTTTCATGCTCTGTCACTGTGTGGGAGTCCTGTGGGGTCTCCTACTGTTGTTTTGCATACTGTGTGTGATCCAGACCCTCCTTGTGCCAGGGACACCAGCAAGCCAATTATCTGCAAAACTGTGCAGTGGACATTTGCACTTTGGTAGCTGCTTATACAGTTTTTAATAACCTTATAATTTCAGCCAAGACCATGCTTGGCAGGACAAACAGAGTTTTGTCCTGTCTCTGGACTGTGCCTTGCCAGAAGTGCCTCTGCCAAGATGCAGCTCTAACAGGATTAGTCTGGAGCAACTGATGAACCTAGGGAGTTGGTGTAATGAAAAAATATGGCATTTTTTTTACTTGATGTGATTAACAGATAAAATACGACTGGTTAACAACACCAGATAAACATCCTATAGCAACTCTTTAAATAACATAATGGACCATTAGCAGTTCTAACAGGCATTAGCTCAACCCAGCTTTGTCTGATACAAATACCAACAGCTGCTCTCTAGCAGGAGCCAGGTGGCAGGGATCATATCATATATTTTCTGAAGAAAGCTTATATCTCAGCCTTTCACTGTTACTAAAGCAAAGACATTTTGAACTGGACCCCTGAAAACCCTGTTAGAGTCAGCAGAATTTCCAACACTGTCTTCACCCGGAGCCCTAAATCGAAGCATCTTTTTTTATAAATGTGGTGGCAATGTATCTGTTTGGAAGAGAATTATTCAGGACAAAAGACTATGAAGTACACATTTAAAAATGGAAGCAGATGATCAGGAGAAGCTTCCCAAAAATCATACAATTGTAACACTGAAGAAAACTTTAAAACAGCTCCAGAGCCAAACTCATGCTTTAGGGCAGAACCAAATATTTTAATATGACCCATTAGCCATCTCTAACCTCTTCTTAAACCTCCAGTGAAGATGACATAGAAACTCTCCTCAAAATTCCAGTGCCTTACTAGCCTGAAAACTGGAAAATGCTTCATGATATAGAACATAATTTTGCATTATTGCAAATCTAGCTATCCTCTTGTTTTCCGTAAAGAAATACAGTGAAACACTACCCAATTTTTCTTTGGTATTTCAGGACCATTATCATATTGACTCTATCTTCCATTTTCTAAAGAAAACAATCATATATTTGAGCCTTTCTGTAGAAGTCAGGGTGTCTGAAATGCATTGCTCTTTTTCTGTGGATCCTCTTTTCTCAAAGGAGAGAACTAAAGCTGGACACAATATTTCAATAACACCTAAAATTTCCAAATTATTAACTCCTACATCTTATCTGACACTCCTGCCAATATATCTCATGAAATTTTTCTTTCTGAGCAGCAGATTACTACTTTTGTCTCTTGTTAAGATGGTGATTCATTGTAATCCTAGATCCTTTTATTCAGAGTAATCCCAGATCCTCTCTCTATATAACCTCAAGCTTGTATTTGTGCATTTGATTTTTTCTTCCTTTAGTGCAGTACTCTGTACTTGTCTTTATTTCAGTTCATCTTATTGACTTCAGGCCATTTCTTCAATTTGTCAAGACCATTTCAAATTCGACACTTGTCCTCCACAGGGTTTACAACCCTTCCCTGTTTGGTGTCACCAGCAAACTAATATACATGCTATTCCATCTTCTAAACTGCTAATGAAATTATTGAACAGAACTGGCCCAAGATAGCCCCCCACGGGAGCCTGTATAAAATCCTTGTCTGGTTTGATAGAGAGTGTTGATAAGAATGTGAATCATTCTGACTATGTTTTTTCAAGCAACATATCCGTTGCACAGTAATTTCAACGAGGCTGTCTCCCACTGTGCCGTGTAATGTTGGAGAACATTACACAGAACAGTGTCAAAAGCCCTACTGAAGTCATCAGTGACTGTTCTCTTCTCCTGCAGGCTTGTAAAGAGAGGAAATCAGATAGGTTTGACATGACTTCTTTTTCACAAACCCATGCTGTTTCTTATCACCTAGTTATTCTCCAGGTACCTGTATAATACATATAACAATGTAATAATGTAATAATTTGTTCCAGGATCTTTTCAGATACTGAAATTATGCTGATTTGTCCAAAATTCTCAAGGGCTTCCTTTATACCCCTTCTAAAGACAGAAACCAAGTCTGTAATTTTCTGTGCTCTGAAATTTCTTCTGCACTCTACGTGTTCTCAAAGATGTACTCTTCAGATTGTCTCTGTTGGCTTCCTCTGGCTCAAATTCGCCCAGACCCACAGTCAGTGACTCTGCAATGGCTCTCCAAGGCTGTCCATGATCTTCCCCACCACAGCCTCTGGTGCTGTGCCACAGCTCTTGCAGACGAGGGAGGTGTCCCTGGCTTTCCTCCCCCTCGAGCTGCTCCTCTGCCACAGCTCGGGGGCTCCCACAGCAAGTCCAGCCCTGTGCTACCTCTCATGGGCTATTACTGGCTTCAGTAGATCCACCCCAAGGAAGTAATTTAATATTAAGCATGTGAATTGTTACAGACCTTAAATTCTGAGAGAGAATTTTAGCTTTTTAGCGTTTTAGTAAGTCTTCTTGGATAAGGTCTTATTATATCCTATGATTCTATATATTCAGCCTAATATGGTAGGCAGGAGAGTACTTCATCATGAAACTAAAGCTTGAATTTGGCTAATTACTATTCAAAATACTTTTTTCCTTGGCTCAGTTTTATATGTCTCTTTAAAAAAAATTAATATTTATTAGTTTCTGGAAACAAGCAGCCAAAAAGAGAAGAAAAAAGGCATTAATATATCAGCCGTCAATGTGTCACTTGTCGCATGCTCTCCTTCTGTTAAGTATAGCCTTTCTTTCACCTCCATCTGCCTTCTAATGAATTTGAAAGTAAAAAAACCCCAAAACCCTAGAAAAAATACAAAAGAGAACAAAATGCAAACTCTTCTATTGCTTACTTTTTCAAAGTGCAAAAAAATGGAGATTATTTTCTTGGAGGAGCTGATAGAGCTTCTTGGGACAATTATATCAGTAGTATAAAAAACAGAGTAGGTGTCCTGCATGAAACTGTCTGTGTCGACCAGGGGAGGCTACAATCTAATACGAGTTCTCCTTCCCCCTTCAGCCCATATTACTATTTGATCAGAAGAAGGAACGTTCTGGCAAAATCAGAATTTGATTAATTAGGTCCTACTTCAGCTAAGGAACTTCATTTTCAGACATAACCATCTTCTTGCAGGGTTATTTCTGTTCTGAAATCCTGCCGTGGTGTTTCTCCTGCAATCAAGAGCTGACAAGCATCTGCCCTTGCAGCCTGCCAGCCAGGCAGCACTGTGTTTTGGAAAGCGGTGCTGGCTTAGCAGAGAAAAGGGCACAGTGCTCACTGTGAGACTGTCTGTGACACCCACCAGGAGGAAGAGCGAACACATTGGAGAGGAAACTGAAATGATGTGCACCTTCCTCACATGTGGAGCTGAGTACAGCCAAATCAACAACTTTCTGATTGGCTCTGTAGCAGACATGACATTTTCAAGGTTTAATGCCAAGTGCTTTTCCTCTGTATTTCTGTTTTCATGCTGAGAAGTGATCAGCATATTGATGCAAAGCACATAGCTCCACTTTTCCTCCAGCTTTGCACTAAATATTTGAAAGCTGGCAACTGGAGTCATAGGTGCAGGGAAACATCGCTTCCAGGAAGAGTTCTTTGCACTTAGCAGCCTTGACTGCAGATGTTTTTCTTTGTGAACTTTTCATTACCAGATTTTATATACACCTACACATAGATCATAAGGTATTAACCCATTCTCCAGGGAGTCTGCACTTGGTATAGTAGATGAATGTAATAGCTTGAGCTTCCAACATGACTTTGATTATTGCAGCTGAGTCTGGATAGATCTCCAAGAAGTCACAGTTCTTCCTCAACCAAGCCCTCCAGCACACCTGCTGCATAAATCTAAAAATAAGCACACTCTCTCTTCCATTAGACATACATGGAATTTTTCAAATTTGTTTTCATCTTACACTGGGACAAACAGTTGAACTCTCTTTTTTGGGGGGTGTTTTTTTTTTCTCATTGTTTGTTTGTTTTGGGTTTGTTTTCGGTTCTGTTTTGGTTTTTTGATAGAGCAAAATATATTCATTATGCTGATACCATCATTTGTGATTTAATGTATCCTAAAGGTAAACTGCATTATTTTGTTTTCACATAATATTTTGGAAAAACTTAGTTCATCACCTCAAAATATTTCAGTGTGAGTGGGAGACTGGCTGTGCACATTTTCAGTTTCCAGATACTTGTGACCTCCTTTCACCCCCCTCAGATACCTCAAGAACAGGCCGTTACACCCGTATATGGCTACCTCACACTTTTTAAGGAATTCACTTTCACAGGTTCCATGTTTATTAAGGAATCGGTATTACTTCTGCTATACATACAGGGGAAGTAATAACTCCAGGATAGGGAAAAAGAGTTTATTTGAGGTCCAGTTATAATACTCTCTCTGACACATCCCATACACGTTTTTAGCTCCAAATAACAAATCATAGACGCAGACAACTGCAGGCTACCCACATCCTGCTCCTTCTCCATCCTTTTTGCCTGCTGTGAACTCCCAACCTGATTCCTCAGCAACACCTGCGAGGACAGCATGGCTCTGGCACAGAACTCAATTCTCTCCTCTGTCATTCTTGAACAGATATGCCTCACACTGAAACTAGGGACCTCAGAGATGTAAAAACCTGTGACAGGTGTCAACAGTCCTCAAAGGCTCCCACAGCACTGCAGGTCAGTAGGTCTGAGCTGTCAGCTCATCTGCCCCAGCTGTGCCTTATTGTTACTGACTGGGAGGTGAGGTGGTGCTGCTGGAGGATGCACCAGCTCAGTCGTACTCAGTGAATTAGGGGTGAAATATCTTCGCACAGGACTGCAAAGCAGGTATGTCACACAGAGAAATGGCCTGCAATCTTTCATAAGATATTGCAAAAATGCCACATCTTAGGCACCATCATCTAGGTGCTGTCCCACATTGCACATGTAGCTATGCACTGACTGCTTCTCAAACTAGTGCCTAAGTGGCATAATTTACATCATTTATAGCAGTTGTGCAGTGATTTGCCACTCTGTAGTAAATATTAGTTGTTGGTGGTGAACTACAGGTCTCAAGTGTTTGTTTATCATGAAAATAGAGAAGTTTTCATCATTCAATTGTCAAAATTTATAGGTTGTGACTTGTGTCTGTGCCTTTCTTCTTCAATATGACCTCAACAACTGTAGGAAAGAAATATTCAGAAAAGTACCCCTGCTCTATGAAAGCCTTACTTTTCTCCATAGGAGAATTAATTTCTATTTAACAGGTGGAAACATTTATAAAATCCCACAGTGAAGTAAAAATAACATCATTTCTGCCACCAACCCAGAAGCCCCCCACGGCTTTCACAGGAGGATTTGCCCTAAGGAAATACTGCTGCAGAAAGTAAAATTACAGCAGGCTAATACATACAGACAGCCAAGTTATAGCAGCTTTATCACAGACTGCCTTATACCACTAAATCAGTTTTACTACATGTTTTACTAAAGATTTTCCTTAGAAACTGAGGAGATTGTGACAGGGCTTCTATCAACTAATCTCACTCTTTTGGCCAAATCAATAGATCCATATTGACTGGGAGATTCATATCCTGGGAGATTTAAATGTATTCTTTAATATTGACCAGCCTTCCCTTCTTTTTCTGCCTGTTTTTTGTAAGACTCAAACCAGTCCTTCCATCTCATTATCCATTTGCTTACTCTCACCATCCTTAGTGACACCAATTTGTCTTGTGCAGATGCTGGAAGTGGAGGGTACTCTTTTGCTGTGAGTCGTGGTATCCTCTTTTAGTCTTATCTTTTTATAGTTATACCTGGGATACTGCAGGGCTGTTCATGGCCTCCCCCTGCCCAGCTCTAGGTAATATCTGGGGCTCACTTTCCATCTTCGTTGTTCCGAGCACACAATCTTAAAATGGCAGCTTGCACCTGCTCTTCACTAAATGCTCTTCTGGCTCCTGGCATCTTCATTTTAACAAGGTCCTGCAAGGATGAGCCACCTCTCCTCACCTCCTTAATGCAAAACTCTACATACTCCACAACAAAGTGGAGCTGCAGTTTCTATCAAGGCTACTGCATTTTATTTATAACCATTTTGAGCAGCAGAATGTAAATCCCTTTCTAGAGGGAGGTGGCCAGAGGCGTGTTCCACGTGCACATGGGGGTGTGTGTGTATGTGTAGCTTTGGCTGTGTTCCCTCCCCTCAGCTTCCTAGCAATGCCAGGGCACCTTCCCTGTCCATGAGAAAATGTGCCAGATGCCCTGTCCAAGCCCTGTCCTTTCTTTGTGCCATGAAGGAGCCCAAGCAGACTTTTGGTATTAAATTTCTTTCACTTTATCCCGTCCCAATTTCACGGCATTGTGTACTTTTTGACTCAGGCCATGCATATGCATTGTAAGAGGTTTGACCAAAGCTCCTCCACGGTCAGGAGCTGCATCACGTGGGTTTACAGCTGAGCTTTCAGCTTTTAGGGACTGTTGCATTACAGGAAAGAACAGGACAGCATCTTTCCTTCCCTCAGCAGTGCATTTGGGAGTCTGCTGCTGTCCTGCAACTGCCCCTGGTGCCTGCAGGGCTGGGGATAGCTCGGGGACAAGTGTAAAAGCAAGGCTGAAGATGTGTGCCCTGAGCTCCCAGAGGTCCCTTCCCTGCACCTTGCTCCTGCTTGCTGCTATAGGGACAAAGCATTTTTAACGTAGGCACATTTATATCTTGTTCCAAGTTGATGCAGTAATCAGAATCTGGGTTTTCCTAATCGAAGTAGGAGTAAAATATTAATCACCTGTCTGTTACTCTGTTCAGCAAAGAATGAAACTCCAGGAGACAGTTACCTTCCAGCGGCACCCAGCTGGTCCTTGGCAGAGAGCACCAAAGATTCCTTCAAAAATCCCGAGTGACAGTCCTTTAGGGCAATGAGAAGGGATTGGAAAAATGTGCAGTATTGATGAGGATTACAGGAGAGAGTGAAGAAGCACTGGTTACTGTTGAATAACCCCTTGGGAACTTTGGTTGGTGCATTGAAGGATATTCATGTGGTAAGGCTGATTCAGGTGGCAATTTGTGCTGGCATCCTTTACTTTTCTCTGAAATTCAGCAAGCCACAATAGATTAGGAAATGAAGCTTCCTGTCTTTATTTTCTTCCTAATAATTATTATGGTCTGTGTAAAAGCACTGCCCACTCAAAGATCAGGGTCCAATTTTGCTAAAGCTCTGCAAAAAGATTTTTAAAATGTCTTTTCCTTCCAGTGGAGAGAGATTTTTCAACTCCAGGTGTAATGGTTCATTGTGATACAGATGATCAAAGAAGGACTGGCTGTCTCAGAAAAGGAGGATAAGTATCAGGGCCCCTAACCATGTAGTTAATGTTCTGTAATGAATGACCACTTTAAAGTGGTTTTTTTCCAGGGGTCTTCTTCCAATTTGAAATCAGTGAGTTAATCCACTTTAATGAAAATCAGAATGGCAGTTCATGGTGGAGATCAAGGGCCCAACTCCCCCAGTACCCCATCTCAGTTACAAGTGAATGCCAGAGAATGTGGGGAAAGGAGAATTTGATACCTTCCACAACTGTTTTAAGCTTAGAGAGTTTTCTGACCCTCATACGTTTTCTGTTTTGAGTGATCCAAAGTGGACCTCTCCTCCACATGCGTTTGTCCAGCCTCTCCCTAAACCTATAGAAACACTTTGCACTTACAGCTTCCAGTGGCAGGAAATGTCCCAAGCCTATCCTCACAACTTTTTCTTGTTTTGAACCAAGTTCATGTTAGCTGTACTTGCAGGCTCCTACTTCTTGTAGTAGAAGAAGCAATTGCTTCTTCTTCACTTTCTTTGTCCCATCATGATTTTATACATTCAGTTTATTTCCCCTTATTTTATCTTTTCAGATGGATGATCTTTCCCTGCTTGTTCTTTCAGACAAAACTAAGGGAGATTTCCCCAGATTTAACCCTCCATAATAATCTTTCCTGAACCTCCCCCCACACTAGAGGATCAAGAGACACAAATATACATTATTTTAATATCTTGCCCTGTGCACTGATGATATCTCTTTATAGACTGCTGATCTTGTTCTCATGACCTTAGGATAGACAAACGATGGCTAGTCAGACTAGAGAACAGCTAGGAAGCTTAATTAAAACCAGTAAATCTAAGGTTTTAATGGTAGCTAGAGTAAATGATGAAGTTTTACCAACTCTTTTCTCCAAACTTTAACCTCATTTTTCATTTGAATTTACAAGTTGAATTATCACTGAATATAATTCTTGTCTATAATGTGCTTTATTAAACCACGCAGGCAGGTTTATCCCAATGGGATCATCTCTTGGAAAGAAAAATTGAGCTGATTAAATGATGCCCACTTCATCCTTATTACAAAGCTCTTTCAGTATAATAAAGTGCAGCCATGTCACAGCTCCTGGCTATTTGCAACACTCATTATTATCCTTATTACACCTCTTCATAATTTGTCTCAAGCATTTACTGACATTTATTAATGTATGTGTTCTGATTGCAAAGTGTCCACCTCAGGTTTTACAGCCAGCACAGGCTCAAGCGGGGTATCTAAACCCATCCATCAGGCATCCAGCCTACACCAGTTTGTCAGGGAAAAGGCATCTGCTATCTGATATTTCCACAATCTCAGAGCTCAAAGCACCTTTTTGCCCCAGGTGTGCTGCCACACACACCAGAAAATGCTCCTGGTGTGAGCATAGCTTCATACTGATAAAAAATCAGCTCAAGATATTTTTGCACATTTGATTGTCTACGGTCCTTCAGGCTGATATAAGATGATCTAAAACTGCTTCAGACCACTCTTGCCAATTAACTGAGTCCCTGCTAGAGTGTGAATGGATATCCATGGTATTTTTATGTTATTCAGAGTCTGAAAAGCATACAGCTGTGTTTTAGGGGTCCTGAACATGCATTTAGCTGAATAGGTCTCATTTCAGGTACTAAGCCTTTTCCCTGTCTCAAGGGGTGGTATGTTTGTAGTTAGATTTTTAAAAGTTATTGTTTATTTCCAGGTATGATTGGAACTTTTCTTGCCAAGACATCTGACTCGTGACAGATGTTGCTCACTGTAATGTAGTTAGCAGGTCTTGTTCCTTGCTTTAGAAGAACTGCTCCTTTCCCATTTCAAGCCCGTCCCTCTCCTCCACTATAGTATTTCTTTCCTTCTGAGTTTTTTAATTGGCTTTGCAGTTGGACCTCCCAATGTAATTATGAGGCACATTATCCAAAAGAAAGACTGTAATCAGAATGTACAAGGGAGTGGGGAGTTCCTTCTGATTTCTCATTAGTTCCAGAAAAAGCTACATTCAAACCCAGAAGGGTGGAGAATTAGAAAATTAGCCTAAAAATAGTTGCAAACAATTATTGTGCACACGCACATGAACATCTTCAGACAAGAGAGCAACTGGATCAAAAGTGGTGTAAATAAAAAATAAGAATTCCCAAAATTTAGTAAGAAAAGGAAAACCAAACATAGATCAATCAGTGTCCAGCTAAAGTAAGGACACAGGAGAGACATTTTCTAAACATATTAGGAGTACAAGGAAGAGTGGTCTTTGTTCATTATTAAATTAGTAGCAAATAAGTTTCTGTTTAGTAAGGATGTAGTAGGACTCAGGTCGTGCCCTGTTTGGCTCAACCTTTTCATCAGTGATCTAGAAACAAATATGTCCTTATTTCCAAAAATTATTCAGATTACAGAAATACATAATCTTGATACATAACCAAAAAACCCCCCAAAGGAAAGTAGTTAGAGATCTGGATTGCTCACAAAGGAGAACAAAAATACCTTCTATATTGTTGTGGAGAAGTAGAAGCAAAATTTCAGCATAAAAGGAATGTAGGAGTGTGAGATTTATATGGGGAAGTCACAGGTTCTGAAAAATGGGTTGTGACTGTCAGCAAGTTGAGTGCAGGCCACGTCTTTAGGTGTGGTACCAATACACACTTTGGATGTAGAAAGGAAGGCATACCAAGCAGAACTTGAAAACGTATATCTGACAGTAATTCAATTTCTTCCAGGCATCTTTACTTCAATAGAAACACTGAGAAATTTGACATAACTCAGAGAAGAAAGCCTTGAGAATGATTAAAGGATTGAAAGATGCGCCTTGTAGCAAGCCACTCAAAATGTCAATATATTTGGGTTATCAAAGGGAAGGTTAAGGAAAAGTCTGTTTTCAGTTCAGAAGTATCTACAGAAGGAAGAAAATGTTGCTAATGGAGGATCTTCAGAGTTAGTATAAGAAAACATGGCTGAAAGTTGAGGTAAAAGAATTTCACATGAGAAATCAATTGGAAAATTCAGCAGGCAAGATAATTAAATGTGGTATAACACAGAGAGGTATTAGAGCAGCACTAGGTGTGTCTTTCTAGAAAGTTTGATCTTTACCAAGATACCAGATAGTGAGAAGGAAGAAATAGTAACATATTCTTGGAAGCCCTCTTTCTATTTTATTTTTGCAATGTTTCCATCAGAATACCCCAAATTTCTGATTCACTTATTTTTTCATTAAACCCTAGAATCTCTATGATTACTCCCTTATTTTTACCATTTCTTCTTCCCTTCTTATTCTAATGTCCAATAAATTGTTTCAGGAAGAAGGAAGGTGAATTAATACTGACACCACAAATCATTGTCTAAAAAAATAAAGAAGTCTCTAATTAAAACATATTTTATCAGTGGAGGTTATTTTTTTTTTTCATATTGAATGTAAATAATTTTCCAGTATGTCTACCAATTGCTCATTGGATGAGCCTTGACCTGGAACTTTGATGAAAGCATTAAGGGATTTAATGAAACCACAAAATTGGTTCCAGGAATTAGCCATTACATGGAGAGGGGAAAATGCAGATAGCAGTGCAAGACTTTGTAGTTCTCCATGTTACACTGCAGGAAGGTAATCTGGTTTTAGAGTGACAGCTCAGCCATAGGATAATTGTGCTCTTTAATACACAGAAATGCAGTGCACCTTCCCTGGAAAGAGAAGATTTCATAACAGTTTAGTCACAGCTATTTTCAGTGACTCAGAGAGTGCAATGACATCTATAAAAACTCCCGCAGACTTGGAATCAGCTGTGGGGTTGCTGATGAACTGAGCCATGGAGACTTATACCTCACTGCTACCTGTTTGCCTTGATATGCCATGAAAATTCCTCCAGACTGTAAGAACACTAATATTCATGCTGTGAGCAGAATGACCCAGGTAATTATATGTGGGCTGTGCTTGACATCAATATGACAGCTGTTTGGGACTTATTATTTAAAGAATTAAGTGTTGACAGTATAATTAATACTGCTAATGCATAGGAAATAGGCTCAGTCAAACACAAATTATTTCCTTTTTGATAAGTTTGCAGACTTTGTTATTAGAGATACCACCTACCTGTAATCCATCCAGACTCCTTAGTAAAAGATACCATTGTGGTGAAAAATATGGAGTGCAGTATCAGCAAAATACATCTTAGAATGGATTCAATGCTGTCTAGCAGTCCAATTTTAAACAATATTCAGTGGGGCATTGCTGGCAAATATTCTGCAAGCTTTGCCTGTAGACTGAATACTACCAAAAGTTTTGCAAAGATCTGAAAATAATCCAGAGATCATTCCTGAGAGAAATTTTGGATGATCCTGCTAAAGTGGCAAATATTGAAGAAGGCTAGACAGTCTTTTGGGAATGAATCTGAATAACTCAATACATAAACCCATTCATACAGCAAATAGTTTCATACAGCTAATACATCCTAATATACAGGAATAGAAACTTTAGCCCATACCAAGAGAATGGGTCTTTATTGGACAAATTGTGGGCTCCTGAAAACCCTTTGGGATTAGAAAGAGTGAAAACGTGAAAGGAGGCCACTGCTAAGAAAAGTGCCAATCTTCTAAGTAGGAAGAGAGGACACTGAGCAGGGGTAAAGAGATACTTTTATACCAGGGACAAGTGAGCCTGGTACAGACCATTCCCCATATATAGCAACATGTTTTGGAACAATGTTGAAATATTAGAGAGTGTGCATAAAAGATTCGCAGTAATGATCGAGCGTGGGAGAAAATGTTTCTCAGTAAAGAGATTTTCAGTATTTTACAGTCTAGTTATTGTGTTGGGCTTTGGTGTCACAGTTCCTGTTGCTTGACCTAATTCTTCAAAAGGTCTCTCTGTGTATCAAAAGGGAGCTTGAGAAGCAAATTAACTGCAAAGTATACATCCCTTGTTAGGAAAAAATACTCGGGACTACATCTTCAGCCATTCTGGGAAAGTCATGCCAGGAACCAAGGCAGAAAAATTTAAATGGGGAACAAGACAGATTCTTAATTATGAGTGTGCTTGGCTATTGCTAAAAATTCACAGTGGTGGTTTTCCCTCTCTCATTGTATTCCTATCAGGTTTTGGAGGCATTTAGGAAAATCACTGTATTAAAAATGAGCTTTTTGGCTTACTGTAAAATGCAGTGGGGAGAAAACCTTCAGCCTGGTAATACAGGAGGCCACTCTCTAACAATGTAATGCTCACTCTGGCCTCAGATTTGGTACAGTACTGCCACTGATTTAAGCTGTTTGAAAAAGGAGTGATCTGGATGCAGTATCAGAGAAACTGTATTCCATGATGGGCTAATGAGGATATAAAATTCCCCTGATCATTCCCTCGTGTTGTCAGACTGTAATGTCTAGCAGTTATTTTTGAACTCTTGCTAATAGGCAAGAAAAGATATAGGGGATTAATCAGAGGAAATTCTAGAGGCTCTTATTATTTCCTCTTCTCTTTATTCCCACAGCAATGACAAAGATGAAGCATCCTCTATAAAAATGCCAGAACTGCTAAATCAGGACTCATGTGAACGCATTTGTGCTCACTGCTGCCCTTGTGATTCTCCTGCTGTTTACGTGGCTTTTATAATTGAAGTGATATTGTTGAAATCGTATCAAGCACAAGAGTTTCATATTTATTCTTCCTCTGCCAGACTTTGGTCTCAGCTTTCTCTGATAAATGATGTGAAGCAGTACATTCTCTTCCAGCTATGCAAACACTCATTCTTCCACGCATCCCCAGACACAGCCATTCACACCATCCCCAGGGCTCTGCTCTGTCTTCACTTGTTTGCATCATTAAAAGAAGAGGCAGAAGCAGCACCCATATCAATGGGAGGAGTTATGCAAACACAAGTGCATCACATGACAGAATAGTTTACAGCAAACCAGAAAGTGCTAATGGAGAATTTTAAACCCCCACGATGCTCCTTCTCCTCCATCTGGACCTCTGGCAATCTCTGACTGGTTAGACGGAACTTTCTCAGCTCTGTAGGATCTCTGCCACCAACATATTAATGGGTTCAGTCCATTTATTCAAGAACAGGACTTCATAAGTTGCCTAGGTTTAAAATGCATTGAACTTGTGGAACGCCATCCTCAAATAGCTGTCTCCATATTTTCATATACAATTTCTGCCCTTTCTCCCACTTAGTGAAGCACGTGGGAATGCACTGCTTGCATCACTCAGCCTTCCCATCCACCCAACGTTTGCTGATTTTCACATGAAGGAAAATTAAAAAGTCTTACTCATGGTCACACAGCATGTCCACATCAGGTTCAGTCAGGAGCTCATGACTCCCAAAATATCAGGCATGACAGGCACACATTCTACCATACACTTTTTTCTATTCCTTCTTTCCCACTCAAGTATTGCACAGAGCTCAGCTGGTGAGAAGTTTTGTTTTGAAATTTAAATGAACTTCAGTGCTGGCGTGTCCTATTGCATTTTTCTCATCTTCTTTTTTGTTTGACTCTGGGAGTTTTACTCTGGTCTGAGGTGACACAGGATTGCTGGGCTAGTATAAACGTAAATATGATAGCAAGAAGTGAAGGTTCATATAGAGTCCGAACGCCCTCAATTTCTACTGAAATCAATCTTACAAGAGTGGGTTCTGTATTTCCACACTGCATGCCATAGATTGTTATCCAAAATGTCAAAGTAATATTGGGGCAGCAATGAATGACCACTTAGCTCAGAATTTGTATTTCATGCAGCACTAAAGCCCCACTTCAGTTTACTAGATAACAGAGAAATGTAAACATATATAAATTCTTACTTTCTGACATAAATAGATGTTTATAAAAACACTATAGGAAGGAGTTTTCACTATAGTTTTGTTAATACACAATCTGTTTTGTTTTGTTTGTGTCCACTTGCTTTTTTTCTTTGAATCACATCTTATTAAAGTGATGCAGAAATCAGAACTGCAGAGGATATTTAACAGACATGATAATTGAAGTTAGAGTGTTGAAATTAATAAGCAGATTAGAAAAAAGAATTTTTTGGTTTTTATCAGAAACAAAAAATACATTACCCAGGACCAAACCATTTTCCTTCCCGGAACCCTTCTCAGATGTCAGTGTCATGCTGAGCTGATTTTCTTTGGCACATCAATTTCCATTTTGGTGAAAAGAAATTTAGTCTTTGGGCCTTGGATCCATCAGACCGCTGAAAATTAATGCTATTTTGAAAAATTCAGCAGAGTGCATCTGGTCTGTAACACAGTAGGAAAGGAAAAATTAACATTTCCATTAGCCTCAATAACAGAAATGTGACAGTGTCTTGAACACTTCTAGTGTATTAAATAGATAATAAATGAGCATGGAGCAGTGCTTGTCACCCGGAGAGTAAAGTAGTTGCAAGGAAATACCAGAAAAAGAGACTTTTCCTGGTCTTTCCCTGTAAGCCCACCACTCACCGGTGCTCTGTGATTGTGATGGGGATGTGGTGCTTTTGTAAATGTATTTCAGATGATGTGTGTGAGTCCTCACCAGTTGTATACAGGACTTGGCAAAGAAGTCAGAGGGGAAGTTATTAGCCAGAAAACCAGGACAGATTCCACCTTGGGTAATTTCTCTGTGTTTAGTAGTACCTTCAGGAACTGAATTTGCTCTTCTTCACTTCCTGTTCTAAAATAACAAACTACTTTTCAAAATTGTTCGTGTGGAGCTGGATTGTGTTCCCCCAGAATAAGATTACTTTCCAACAACAGGTCCCTTGTATAAAGACATCCCTCAGTTTAATGTGTTCCCCGTTTGCCACTGAGTTTGTTACTCCTATGGGAGCCAGGCTGTGGTGAGCCCAGGACTGATCAGCAATATGCCAGCCCAGTCCTGGGGTTTTGCTCAGACTGCCTTGCTCCCCTGCATTTACACACTTACTGAGCAAAGGTGACACAGAATGCAGGAATAAATACAAAAAAACCACACTCTATGAGGAAGGAAATGTCATATTAGATCCATATTAGACCTGGCTTTTGATAAGAAGGGATAATGAAAAATGACATGAGAAATAATGAAAGAATGACAGTGAAGGAAAGGGAAGTGAGAGGGAGTCAGGAGTGAGAAAAGGGTAAGAAAAAACAGTGATGCTGAAGTAATCTGGAGATGTGAGATGGAAGGCTTGCACTAAAGGCTAAGCAAAATTACACCATGCTTTTTGAATGTCCATTGATTTCCTTTCTGCTCACTGTGGCGATTTTGCAAGTACTGTTACTACCTTGTCCAACAGTAAAAACCTCAAAATTAAACCCTTAAGAGAATACATTTACAATGGAGTATCTTAGACATTTTGGGAGCTTTCAAATTGAGGAGTGCTACATTAAAACTAGGTTATTAGCTATAATTACACGTTAAAATCTTGTAAACCTCTGGTTTCTTCATTCTCATCACCGAAGCTTTTTATATCACAAGGTTTTTATTCATTTAATTGTAGCCTTGCACTAAACTTGTTCTGCATTTTATCTAGCTTTGATTTCTGGAACAATAGCTTATCCTTTTGACTATGTAGCTTTCACATCCCATTGTAGCATAAGAGAAAGATGAAGATGCTGAGTTGATTCACAATAATTATATTGTTCCATTGTAAAGAATCACAGAGCACTCTCCTTGAGTGTCCTTAAAAAAGACCTATATGTAATTAAGCATTAGTAAGGCCTACCTGGAAAGCCGATATCCTCACAAAAATACCTGTCTTTGACCTCCACTTTGATCACTGTTGTATTAGATGTTTTATATGCAAATCAATTAAATTTTCTTCCTAAAATATTGTCCTCCTTTTCTTTCTAAAATATTGTCCTCTTCCATGATCAGCTAGAACTGTGACTTTCCAGCCAAATTCATTCTGGTGTTTTCCCTCTGCAGCTCACTGCAATTCAAAACTACCCACTTTCACCAGGCTCTGAAATTTGGTCTATATTCAACACCTCCCCTTGGATATTTAATCATGGGCTTAACTGAGAAAATCTTTAATCATGAGAAAAACCAAAACTCCTCTTCCCTATCAAATTCTCAAACTCTTATTATCTACAGCTGCTGCCACTGCCACTGTTCCTGTATTGCTCTGGACACTTTGGGTTTTATATTTCTCCTTTCTCCAAACATACAGACCACATTGAAATGCAGCAGAAACTCCTTCTGAAGCACATCACAGTTAGTGCTCTGCACATTGCCATTCAGACCCTCCTCACCTCCCACAGCATCAAAGCCTACAGAAACACATTTGGTTCCCTTGCCTGCATTACTTTCAAACTATCAAAAGGTTAGACAAAAGCCAGTGAGTTTCTGAGGCAGCAGCCCAGCTCTCCCACCCTGCTGAAAGTCGTCACAAGTTCCCTTTTCCTGTTGCTGAACTTGAGATGTTACATTGAGGCTTTGCACAGCTTTGCCTTGTCCTACTTTACTGATTTTGTCTTCGAACATGTCACCCTTACGCCTTTCATTACCATGCTGCCAGCTCTGAGGGCTTCCTTCCCTGTCTCGCTCACAAAAGTCTGTAATCTTTGCACATCGCTCCTTGCACACGCTGTGCTCACCCTGCCGTGAGACCATGATCCTGCTTAAAACCCTCCTCAAGACATCACTGCCTTCTGCAGCCTACATGTGCAGCCTCCAAGAACTTAGTCAACCATTGATAGCCAATGCACACTGAAGCTGATATTCTTGAGGTTTTCTTATATTATACTTAGAGATTCAGACTTAGCGGCTCTGGAAGCACACATATGCTTATGTGCTTTATGTTACCACAGCATTGTGATTATTCAGCTCACCAGTGTGCTCATCTTCCATCTGCTTCTTCATCCTTACAACTTGTTTTGAATTCCATTTTAAAATTATGCGGCACAGACAATGTCTTCACAAGTATCCATAGTCTTTCCAATTCTAGGGGACCTTGTTCCCGGTTGAAGTAAGACTTTGGATGCCATCGCGTCTCAAATTTTATTAAGAAACAACAGTAAGAGTGATTATGTTCCACAGCAAGAAAATAAATAAAAATGGCTAGTAACAAACAGGACTGAAGTCTGAAATGTGTTTCTGTATAAACAGAAATAAAGCCAATTCCTAAATTTCTTATTAACAGTTAGTAAAAATACTTCAGGATAAGTGACATCCCTCAGCTGTGCTCTTAGCAATGGTCAAAGTACCTAGAACAGAGAGACAGACCCAGGACTGTACAGTGGTCATTAGGCTAGGAATATTGTAGTAGTCAATTTCCAAGTGAATTGTTCCAGTTATGATCATCTTTTCACACTTGTCAAGATACTACAAATAAGGTTAGGAAGCTGAATTTTAGGAGACCAAACAATACCGAAGCTATGATATTTTATGCTTGAAGGTATATCATTTTTATGTGTTTTTAAAAAACAGAACTGCTCTGACTAGGTTTTGTGTAGACCTGTTCACAAGAGCAGACAACTTTCACACAGGGAAACGTGCAGCCCTGTGTGGAGCTCAGTCTCCCCTGAGAGGGCACATGCTGTGAGCCAGGGGAAGGTCTGTGGCACTGAGGGAGCACAGCCTCAGGCAAAGAGCATCTCTTGCAGCTTTGGCTGCTGGATATTTAAGGGACTGAAACCGTGCTAAAAATAGCTCAATTGGGATCTAAAACTGTCATTTTGGCCTAGGCTGTAGCATGGCTGCAGCAGGTTGGAAGGGCAGCCTGCAGCCATGCTGCGATAACCAGATGGGCAGACACGTGGGGTCACAGGGAAGCCCTCGCTGGCACAACAGTCCAATGCTCCATATAAAGGGCAGCAGAGAAACAAATGTGTCGCTGAATGTGGGATACCAGTCTGCTTTTCTTTCAGGAGAGGTGGTGATATCTGATAGTTTTAGGTTCTGAAGGCTCTGCTTGCTGCTAGAAGCTGAGGTAGAAGTCACATTCATCTTCACACGCGGTCCCCTGAACTGAGAGCTTGTCTGTCCTTAAGTTGAAGTATTAGAGTTACACCTTAAAATGGTGCTTAATCCTGTTTTTCAAGATATTATAAAAGGAAGCAAAAGGTTTTGGGTGGCCTCAAGTGGCACTCAGGTGGCAAGTGGGACTTGCTTTGAATGGCACCGAGATCAGAATTTAGTTTTGCCTTTTTACGGAGCTGCTGTTGTCACTGGAGGAACAGTTGTGAACATTTTGCCAGACATATTATGCTTTACTAGAATATAGAACATACTGAGTTGGGAGGAACCCATCAGGATCATCGAGTCCAACCCCTGGCCCTGTGCAGGACAGCCCCAAGAGCCACACTATGTGCCAGGGAGCATTGTCCAAATGCTTCTTGAACTCTGTCAATACTGTGACCACTTCCCTGGGGACCTCATTCCAGCACCTAGCCACCCTCTGGGTGAAGAATCTTTTTCTAATATCCAACCCAAACCTCCCCTGACAACTTCAGGCATTTTGTCCCTGATCACCACAGAGATCAGTGTCTGCCTCTCCTCTTCCCCTCAGAGGAAGCTGTAACTGCAGTGAGGTCTCCCCTCAGTCTCCTCCAGGCTGAACAGACCAAGTGCCCTCAGCTGCTCCTCACACAGCTTCCCCTCAAGGCCCTTCCCCATCTTTGTTGCCCTCCTTTGGACACTCTCTAACACTTTAATGTCTTTCTTACATTGTGGCACCCAAATCTGCCCCCAGCACTCGAGGTGAGGCTGCCCCAGGGCAGGGCAGAGGGTAGATAGAGTATTCTTAGGAGCAATCTCTGTGCTTTTTCTTCCAATGAGTTTACGTGTAAATGGTAAACAGGGATTTCCAACCACTGTCTGTGACTAAGCAAAGCTCAATTTATAGGGAAATGTCTCTTTTATTATGGAAACTAACAGAGTTGAAGAAAAATTAACTGGACAAGCTTGACAGTAAGTTCTTCAGGTGGTGAAGGGTTAGAGAATTCAGGGAGCCCTGAAAGCAGAACTAGTGTTGCAAACAGCTTTGGAGATGGTTTAGTGAGATGAGAAAACTCTGGAGGTTTTTTGAAAATGAGTTTATCTTTGTTCTTCCCATCCACACAATGAGCTCCTAAACCTCCCTTATCTCTCTAGAGTGCAGATGCTGCTTTGTGAGCTTTCTATTTTAACTATAGCCCAGTGATAATTTCTAATGGTAGTTGCTCAGCTTGCTAAGGTTTGACCTTTTCTTGCGGATCAAAGTGATAACCAATGTAATTTTAAAATCCTATGGTCATTTACTTTAATGATACAACATACACCAGAAAATAACATCCTAACTAACCAAATATCAATAGAATGCAATTATTTAGGACAACTAAAATAATATCTTCAAGGTAGTCGAGAGTAAATCTTCTTTATTAAAAAAAATTATCTTGGTGGGCTCAGCTCTGAAACGTGTAATTTGTTCAACCGTGTCCTATCACTTGTTTTTATAGGCAAAATTATTAGCCTAGAGACAATAACCTTTTTACAAGACTATGTACTGGGTGGAAATTTATTGCTCAATAGTAACGAGAGGTAAGAAGCAACCGTTTTATAATGTTACCTTTAAAAGCCCCCTTACTCAATATTTGCTGACATTGTATTATATCCCATAAATGCCTTGCACATATTTGTAATAAAAGCAAAATTTAAAGAAGAGAGTGAATCGCTGGTGTCCTCGTTAAGAAGTAGCTTTCTTTGGCATCGTCAGGAAAAGCAGTAGTCATGCCAGTATCCCCTTTCATACAGACATGTGGGATAGAATTCACTTCTAAATGATGGCAACTGTGGTGACTCAGCTGGAATGCAGTAGTGGCATCCCCTTGGATGCAGTGAATGAAGAGAAGCATAGAGCCCAGTGAGCGAATTAGGCTCTAAGAGCTCCACCTGGGCCACCTCGTCCCTCTGTACCCATGTGGGCAAAGGCACTTGTTTCCACACACAAGTCTTGCCCAGCAATTCACACCCTCCTCTGCCGAGGGCTATTCACATGCCCTTTCTTCCAAGAAGGCTCCTACAGTTCTCAGCACACAGCTGTCAGGTAAGATCATGCTACTTATTCCTGGTTGTGATATGATACATGCAGGAAGAGGCTCCAGCTAAAACCTGCCTCTATTGTGCAAAAATAGCAAATGTGCTTGCCTTCTCTAGACTGAGATTCTCACAGCCTAACTAGCAATATAGGACACATTTACATCTCCCCAAAGAAATCCCCTTGCTCCTTGTGTCAGAGGCTCTTTCATTGCAGCTGTGGAAGGATTACAGGCTCAGCTGACTAAAAACCTCTCCCACAAACCCAAACTACTTGAAGAGCTCCCTGTCCTTGCAGCACAGCAGGACTGGTCACCAACCTCGAGAGGAGTGCAGGAGCTGCTCACAGGCCTCCTGCATGTTTCCCAGGAGTTGTACAAAAGGAAACTCCATGTTTTACTCCTGTGCAGGTGTAGATATAATTCAGATAGGATGATTTCTCTCCAGAGATACCCTTGTTCGAACATAGATTATTTAGCTCCATATTGACTAATCCTGCTGCTGTTGCCTCAGCTAAAGCCCAGCTGAACCTGGAAGAAAGATGATGTTTCTCTTTTTGGTTCCTGGTGGACAATACCAAATTACCCTGTCCAGTATTTAGTTCTGCTACTTGTTTGTTTGTTGGATTTTGTAGCTGAATTGTGCAGAGTAACCCTGCAAAATGCTGGGATTACTCTGAGATCCATAAACAGGGTGTCTGGCTTGGTTGAAATATATTGCTTACCCCACACACTCCTCTTTAGAGAAAGTAGCAGAAGCTGTTGAAGGGATGTGTGGGTTTGGATTTCTTTGTGTGATTCATGTATAATGGGAAGAAAACGGGTAAAGAACAAGCCTGTGGAAGCTGCTGAGGTTGCTAAATTGTACAGTGGCCAAAGCAAGGTGGGGCTGCCCAGCTGCAGAGTTGCTGCATGCACCCTGCCCAAATCGGGGTAGGGTAGAGGCAACAGGCATGTCGTTCTATTCTTGCTGCATCCCAACCTTGACAGTGGATAAATCACTTAGCCGTGTGCCTCCCAATCTGCTTTTTATTATTTCTTTGGGGTTGGGAACATTTCTGACCCTGCCTTTCTGCAATGCCTCTCTTTGTATGGGGGTCCCTCCTTTCAGCTGTCCCTGGACATATTATATTTTTAATACATATCATAAGGATAGAAATAGGAGGTTTTTTTACACATAACAGGAGAAAAAAAGGCAGACAGTAAATACTAAAACTAAAGCAGAAGACACCCCATCATTCTTTCTATGTATTTCATTTTAGACTAGGATTTGTAATTTATAATAAAGCAGTAAAGTTTTATGAATTCTGGTGGGTTTGTTTCACTACCTATTCAAACTTTTGAAATGGGGTTAGTAAAAAGAGAAACAGAGAAGACAATAATCTATACAAGTGCTAGAAATGGGAGCACAGGGGAGCAGTTTGAAGCTCTACTTCCAGCTGTGCAAAAATGTGGTTTCTGCTACTGCTTTAAATTGGTCCTGGTTGTAGGGCTCAATTCACAGACCGGACCTGGATGCCAGTTCTGATTTTCTAAACAATTTAAGTTTAACTCTCTGTTTCCTGTGCTCTTTTCATCTTTCTGCTATCATAAGTAAGCCTTGCTGTCTCCTGTTGTCCTCCCTTCCCACCCATCTAGGACCGTCTGTCCTGCCCAAAACTGTTTTGTCAGTGCTTTCAGGTCTTCCAAATTTCTTTGGAAAATCCCTTTCCCAATTTTGCCAAACACCTGTCTCAGCAGCAGCTCTCATCCCTCGCGTCTCCTCCACTCATCTCATAATCACCATTACTCACTGGATTGTGCCAAACACGGATTTGAGCTCTTGGCAGGATCTCTGCCATTACATGTTTGTTTGAAGAGTGTAGTACATACTTGACAGCTTGAAAAATAAAGCAGGTGAACCATAATAATCTATTAAGGCGTGATTTTTAGAGAACTGAGAGCTGGAAGTTTCTCCAAAGCTCTGGGGATTTTACAGATGACTCCCAACCATAAATCTCATACAGATCTCATATGGATCTCACTCTGGGTCTGGGGCAGGGCTGAGAGGGTAGCCCACAGAAAACCTGCAGTAAGGACAGGAGAGCTAAGGCTCTGGGTGCTAGGAGGAAGCCCCTCCCATGCTAGGGAAGTAATTTCAAAAGAAGCAACTCTTGAAAACCACTTTTTAGACAGCCAAGGGTACGGTATTTCCTCCAGGTGGTGACCCAGCAAGGCAGGGTGCCTCCAGCAAAGGCTCTCATTGCTGGAAGTCACCCCCAGGTATAATCAAAAAGCTTTAGCAAATCTGGAATAGGATCTACTCTGGCAGAAAAAAAGCACTGACCTTGCAAAAGAAGTCTTGTTTTTACCATGAGTATCAAGACAGACCCTTGCTGAACATGGGAGCAAAGAAAAGGATGACATGCTGGATGGCAGCACTGGATGTACCTATGCTGATAAAGAAGTTAAAAAGTGTTTTAAGCCTTGGCAGCAAAGAGGTGAAGAGTTTAATTAACAAACCCAAACCTATTCTCTTGAGGAAGTGGTGAATTTGATATTAAAAAGGGAGAAGTACTCCAGTTTCTCTTGTACTCTCTTGCCACACCGAAGAATGTTTCAGTATTTCAATAACCCGTTTTGGCTACAAGGCCAAAAACCTCAGTGGTATGTTCAAGGAAGCTGCAAGAATAAAAGATCAGTTACAGCATCAACATTTTGGTCCAAAACCTAATCTTTACCCTGTTTCTCTGTAACATCTGAATGTGAAGTGCAGCAGTTTGATGTTCACTCATCTCTGCTAACCTTGCTCAAACACTTTCAGATTTAAAAAAGTACTGGGTTTTAATTTCTGCCAATCTTTGGATAAGCTCTGATAAATCCAAAGTGATTTCAAATTACAAAGACGATTCCAACTTTGAAAGTACTCTAAAATGCACAATACTGCAATAAATCATTCCATTTCCTCTACCGATGCCATAAGCCCCCAGGGCCTGTGCAATAACCACTCCTTTATTCAATCTGCTTCATCCTTCAATGAAGCAGATTAATTTAATAATCTTAATACAGGGAATTTTATTTCATGCTAATCCCTGCAAGTTGGAGTCCTCAATACACATACCCTAGACACTGACAAATTGAAAGTTCTTTCAAAAGCAGAGCAATAGAAAGACCAAGGGAAATCATGACACTCATCAGTTCCAGTGGCAGCTCTGATGCTGTCTGCACTCAGCAGAGCAGACAGGGGGTCAGATCTGAAGGCATCACTCTGTGAGACAGACCGAAATGTGGAGTGAAGCTGAAGACATTGAAGCACTGTGAACTCTTCCTTTGGACATCATACTGTAAAGGGAAAATAATTGAATTAGTCTGAGGCTTGGCTGATGTTGACATTTTCAGTGAGAGGAGTCAACTTACAAGTTTCTGTATCCTTCAGTCCTTGCTGACATAAAGTAATAGTTCGTTCCTTGCAGCATCTTAGTCGCTTAACATTCCAGATACACTGTATGAAGCACCTTGAGATCAAACACGCTCCCTAGATAAGCATAAGCTCCTAGCATAGAAGGATACTATTTACTTCTTTGTGATGCCCTTTCTTCCTCTCACTTTAAAATGAGATCTCTGTTGGTAAAAATTCACCAGACTGACAGCTTTACAGACTGCAGCTCTAATCCACATGACAAGGATATTGCAAATTGCAGGACCCCAGTCATCCTCCTTGCCACACTGTCCAAACAAGTGCTTACCAGGAAGAAGCTGCCTCACTGCAAAAAACTTCACTCACTGCAACACTCATTCAATTTATAATTGGTTTTTAAAAGGTGTTAATTGGTATTCTAAAGCAAGCAACAAGTTACCTTGAGAGTGGAGTTGGAGCACAAAAATGCTGAAGACAGCACCAGCACAGTGGTGCTCACCTAGCTTGAAACATCTTCACCATAGAGATGAGCTATGTGTCCAGAAGTCCTGCAGAGTATAGGGACTACTCAGAACTCTCCGGAAGGATTTGTCTCAGGTAAATTGGATCTGACATGCCTTGTTTACATGCAGATACCTACATTGCAAGAACCTGAATTTGGTCTGATTAATTCCATTCCAAATGAAATTTCAATAGACAGAATTTTTTTTTTAGTTTTGCTCATTTACATCAAGTTGACAGTTATGATTTCAAAGAAAGCAAACAATAGTATGCTGAGATTAAACTGTGATTTTGAAAGATGCTGTTAGTCCACTCGAAGTACTAAGCTGCCACTTCAGAATGGATAATAATAATAATAATATAAAGCAAAAAGGAATATATTTTGCAGATAGAGTACCCAGTTTTCAGAATCTTAAACTGGTATTAATATTATTTATTAATCTGATTTTACCTGCAGAGCTCAAGAAATGTTCATGCAACTTCACAGACAAATAAAGGCGACAGGCCTTGACTTCAGAGCTTAAAATAGTAATGAGACTAAACATAGAAAGTGATGACAACAAATAAGGGATAAAGTGGGGCATGGAAGAAATAGTTCACAACAGTGCAACAGCATGAGAGAAGCACTTTGGGGTAGTTACACCTCTTTACTTCTCCTTTGGCTCCCCCAGTTAGTTTGCATGTGTGAAGACAGTGACAGGAAGGGAAGTCAAAGACCTTGTCCAGGCAGAAAAAGTGCCAGAATTGGGACTATAAATTTCAGGAGTTCCCCAGTGCCACCTCAAGCCACTGTACCAAATTACTTTCGGAAGAGCTCACAACAGTGGAACAAGTAAAATTCTGAAAGCATATTAAAGTAAACAGTTCACTGTTTCTCTCCTTACTGAAAGAGGTTAAAGCAACGTAAATAGAATTTCAATCAATCATTCCCATCCTGATGGACAAATTTCAATCCAATGTAATTGGAAATGGCAGTTGAAAAACCTTGATAAAAGGGATTTAGATGAGAACGCTAACAAAGAGCAGTAAAAACTGGCATGTCTGATGCAAGATTGTTTTTCCTTTTATCCCCACAGTAATTTTCTAACTCAACTATTGAATTTCTCATAATATCCTGAGGGGTGCTGTGAAACCTGCTATTCAGCTGTTTGAAAGGAGTCCTTATTGTCTGAATCAAGGAGACACATTCAGTTCATGAACCTAAACCAAGTTTCTTTTTTCCATTCCAAGATTTTTTGGACAATGCTTTCCTCATATAATTTCAAATTACAGATCCATTTCACCCCAGGCTTACAACTACGGTTTCAGGATGTTCTGGGGGAAGATGATTGATTAGGTGCCTGACAGAACACATGCTGAATTAAGCAGGATCATCTAATCCCTTCCCAGTTAATTATGGTGTCTTCTGGGATGATTTGTCCATAACTTCCCTCACACAGCACGACAATCCTCTCCTCAAGTCTTTAAGATCACCAGCATTTGTGACCCTTCTATACTGATACCCCTTGAAATGACCTAACACCGCTGTGAAGGAATCACACATATGACCTTCAGTCAGGGGTGACAGCATAGGGTTACAGATATGGCTTCAATCAAAGGATGCACAACAGCCTGTGGGATAAGCAGAGTAGTTTTTACAACTTTATCAGGCAGACAGCCACAGGAAGCAGCAAAGAGGGAAACAGCTGTGTGTGAACTGCCCATGCGCTGGTCAACAGCAGCTGAACATGAGCCAGCCATGCCCAGGTGGCCAAGAAGGCCAATGGCATCCTGGCCTGCACCAGCAATAGTGTGGCCAGCAGGACCAGGGCAGGGATTCTTCCTCTATACTTGGCGCTGGTGAGGCCAAACCTCAAGTGCTGTGTCCTCACTGCAGGAAGGACATTGAGGTGCTGGAGCGAGCCCAGGGAAGACAACAGAGCTGGTGAAGGGTCTGGAGCATAAATCCTGTGAGGAGTGGCTGAGGGAGCTGGGTTTGTTCAGCCTGGAGAAAAAGAGGCTCAGGGGAGACCTTCTTGCTCTCTACAGCTCCCTGAAAGGAGGGTGTAGCCAGCTGGGTGTGAGTCTTTTCTCACAGGCAGCCAGTGACAGGACAAGAGGACATGGCCTCAACCTGTGCCAGGGAACCTTCAGTTTGGAAACCAGGAAGAATTTCTTCATGGAAAGGGTTGTTAAATATTGCAGTGGGCTACCCAGGGAGGTGGTGGAGTCATCATCCCTGGAACTGTCCAAGAAGCAATCAGATGTTGCACTCAGTGCTATGGTCTATTTGACATGGTGTTGTTCAGTCTCAGGTTGGACTTGAGGATCTCTGATGTCTTTTCAGCCTAAATGATTCTGTGATTCTGTGATATGTGCAAACTGGGGATATGATGCAGTGAGAAGATAGGTGACAGGAGAAACAGAACTGATGTGATTAAGGCGTAAACCATGTGTACATACTGTGCTTCCCTATATTACATGGAAAACTGATTATTTCTGTGAAGTAGCAGAAATGATGTCTACATCTTTTAAGGAGTGAGTGAACTACAATAATACATTGCTCTATAGAATGAAATCCTACAGCACATTTCACAGAAATTGTACCATCTGGAATTCTATTTTTTTATACCTTATACATTAAAATAAAAACTAATCAGTGAAATCTATCAGTGAAATATGAAACCAAAGCAACCCACATTGCACTGGATTTCTTGTTGCTAGGCATCATTTGTTCATACTGTGATGCGAAGTGTTTTGCTTCTAGTGTCAAAAAAGGTGGTAAGATTCTCCCACCTTGTAAACATTTAATCAGGCAGTAGAGCAGATAAGCAAGTGCTGAAAAGAAGACTGACTAGGTTCAGCCTCCTTTTAAATTCCAGAATACCGTAATCCAATCCTGTGAAATGGACCATTCCCCGTGGTCCTGTTCATGCCTTTATGCTACTGGCTTTGTTCTCAAGCTAGCAGCCTGGCTCCTATCCACTTAACCTTGTTTTGAGCACAGTAGTTTGGATTTCACTGTAATAGGTTGTCGTGGTTTAATCCCAGCCAGCAATACCCACTCGCTCACTCCCCCTCAGTGGGATGGGGAGGAAATAGAAAGGGTAAAAGTGAGAAAACCCATGGGCTGAGAAAAAGACAGTTTAATAGGTAAAACTAAAGCCATGCATGCAAGCAAAGCCAATCAAGGAATTCATTCACCAGTCCCGATGGGCAGGCAGGTGCTCAGACATCTCCAGGAAAGCAGGGCCCATCACACATAAGGTGATGTGGGCAGACAATGCCATCACTCCAAAGCTCCCTCTTTCCTTCTTGTTCTCACAGATTTACAGTGAGCATGGCATCAGATAGAGTGGGATAACCTTGTGGACAGTTGGGGTCACCTGTCCTGGCTGTGTCCCCTCCCTACTCCCTGTGCTCCCCCAGCCTCCTCCCTGGTGGGGTGGGGAGAGGAGCACAAAAGGCCTTGGCTCTGTCTAAGCACTGCTCAGCAATAACTGAAACATCCCTGCTATTAACAGTGTTTCCAGCACTGTCCAAAACACAGCCCCACACCAGCTGCTGAAGAAAATTAACTCCATCCCAGCCAAACCCAGCAAGCGTGTACTTCAGCAAGTCATTAAGTTCCAATCTGAATGTGCCAAGAAACAGAGAAGCCACCCTTTCCCTGAAAGTTCTTCCCAAATTATTCACTCCGACTGCTTACAAACTGAGTGTGACTTGCTCTAGATTCCAGCTACCTGTTCCTTCTGCCTTTTTTTTCTCCTCTGTAAAAGATCTCTCAGTATCTAAACAAAAGTCTTTTCCAGTAGTTGCAAAATAATTTTTGCATGATCTCCAGCTCTTCAACATCCTTTAAAAAATGTGGACATTGCAAATAGAATTCAAATAATCTAAATGTAGTTGTCTAGAACATAGGTGTCTTGTCTAATATAATAGCTCTGGCTCCCTATCCAGTCAACAAAGTGAAACAGACAGCGCCAGGAGACAATTAATCCCACCTCTCTCAGGCATCTAGGGAGGCTGGATGCCCTATGAAGGTGTCTAATTGAATGCACAGGATGTCTGAAGAGCTAGTTTAGACTATATTCCTTTCAGTTAAATCATGAGTGCCAGCTGAGATGTGTAGCAACACAGAACTGTACAAATTCTCATACCAAGCGAAGAAGATATCACCGCCCACTCATTCTACTACTAATACATCCATCAACAGAAGTAGCTTTTTCCACTTGGAATTTATATTCAATTACTCCTTTGCTACAAGCACAAAATCCATTTTTAGAGTCACGTTTATAGCATATGTTCACACATTCTGTAAATAAGCCTATGTATTCCCAGCTTATGGATGTGGGCGGCTTTTTTTAAATTCAGTTGTTACAAAAATTCATGCTGTATAAAGAAGATCGGTTTCTCAGACAGGTTCCTCAGAACTCCCTTACCACTGTGTCCTTCTTATTGTTATATGTGTTTTGCAACTCTTTATGCTGGTCTGGGCCCTAGAAATGCAGTACACTCTAGGATGCAGGGTGCTGCCAATAACATTCACAGTGATGTCCCTGCCTTGGAGAGATTACAAAATAAAACAGTTCTTCTGTTCATCTTTCACTGTAAATGGTGTAACATCCCATACTGCTTCAGTTCTGAGGAGTTCAGAAAGAAGGAAAGAAACAGCCTCACCAGTGAGTTTGGAGCTTGTGTTTCACACCTTCAGTGCTTTGAAAGGGACCATTATCCCAAATCTGTAAGAGAGGATTTGATTGAGGGTTCAGTAGTCTCAGAGCAGTTGGAATGATGGCCATAGTTGGATGGCTTTTCTTAATCCAAAGTTTTGTACAGCAAGATCACAGTTGTTATGGTCTTGCTCAGACAAAACATCTGCTGAGATAACTCCAGCTTCTTTCACATAATCTTAGCGGTTTAAGCAGAAAATACCAGAAGCTGCTGTTGTTAAAAATATGCTCTATACTCAAATAGGGTGGCTTGCAGAACTGTGGCTCCCTTTAAATAATACAGAGGACTAATATTAATCTGACTGCAGCTCCTCACAGATAATCCTGGGAAAGCTCCACACCACACTGAAGCTCATTTTGATATGGAAGAAATGTAACAACGACAGGCTGCAGCTCTTCATGAATTGCTTCAGTGTGGGTCCCCCACAGGGTCACAAGTTGTGACAGCAAACCTACTCCAGGATGTGCTCCTCTCTCCATGGGGCCACAGATCCTGCCAGGAGCCTGCTCTTGCAAGGGTGTCCACGGCGTCACAGCCTCCTTTGCACAGCCACCTGCTCCAGCGTGGGGCTCCTCCCAGGGCTGCAGGTGGATCTTTCCATCCCCGTGATCCTCCATGGGCTGTGGGGGCACAGCCCATGACCGTGGTCTGCACCATGGGCAGCGGGTGAATCTCTGCTCTGGTACCTGGAGCACCTCCTGCCCCTCTTTCACTGACCTTGGGGTCTGCAGGGTTGTTTCCCTCACACATTCTCACTCCTATCTCTGGCTGCAATTCGACAGAAGGCTCTTTTGCCCTCTGTCAAATACCCTATCCCAGAGGTGCTGGCACTGTCACTGATGGGCTTGGCCTTGGCCAGCAGTGGGTCCATGCTGGAGCTGACTAGCATTGGCTCTGTCGGACATGGGGGAAAGTTTCTAGCAGCTTCTCACAGCACCCCTGCTACCAAAACCTTACTGTGCAAACCAGCTACACCTGGAGTGCCCACTGGGAGCCTTGTCTGGGAATGCACTGTTTGACTTGAGCTGAAGCTGTTCCATAAAGCAAGCTTAATAAGGAAACGACAGAGAGAGTCCTCCAGAGGGTGTTCAATTCCCTTGTGTCCAGCTGTGTCTGGCACTGTAGGTGTAACCTGGAGGACCTGAGAAGCAAAATTTCTCCGTGCTGAGCAAAGCTGGATGAAAGAACAAGTACATAACCTGTAGCATGGCTTGACACCTGCTCCCTTAGAAAATCTGGGTTCTAATTTTACTTCCATTAGAATCTGCTCAGACTTACAGAGGACCTGTTTTTCATTAAGCCATTTATTAATGTTACTGATTTTGAAGTTCTTAGGTGTTTGAAAGTATTATCTTAGCCTGTTCACAAATAACAGAGACATACAGTGTGAGCATAAACTTTTATTTTGAACCTTTATATTAAGTACAGAGACTTTCAGATTATATGGGGGGAGCTGTGGGGATGCTGAATAATGTTATCAGACAATATCCTATCCCTCCTGTTCTATGCTCTAGCTGTGGAGGAAAGGAATTGTATTTAATACTGATAACATGGTATTTAAAAGGCTGGCTCTAGTGACTTCAGCACGTGATTCTTAAAAATTAAATAGTGTTCCTATTTTAAAGAAACAACAAAGAAATATCAGTGTGTCCTGGTTTTGGCTGAGGTAGAGTTAATTCTGTTCACAGTGGCTGGTATGGGGCTTGCTTTGTGTTTTGTGCTGGAAACACTGTTAATAACAGGGATGTTTTAATTATTGCTGAGCAGTGCTTAGACAGAGTCAAGGCCTTTTGTGCTCCTCACCCCACCAGTGAGGAGGCTGGGGGAGCACAGGGAGTAGGGAGGGGACACAGCCAGGACAGGTGAGCCCAAATACCAAAGGGGCATTCCATACCATATGTGTCATGTTCAGTGTATAAAGTAGGGGGAGGAAGAAGGAAGGGAAAGGACCTTTAGAGTGATGGTGCTGTCTTCCCAAGTCATTGTTACCTGTGATGGGGCCCTGCTCTCCTGGAGACAGCTGAACACCTGCCTGCCCTTGGGAATTGGTGAATGAATTCTTTGTTTTGCTTTGCTTGCATGTGTGGCTTTTGCTTACCTGTTAAACTGTCTTTATCTCAACCCGTGAGTTTTCTCAGTTTTAGCCTTCTGATTCTCTCCCTCATCCCAATGGGGAAAAGTGAGTGAGCTGATGTGGGGCTCAGTTGCCAGTTGGAGTTAAACCACAACACAACGACAAAGAAAACATCCCTAGGGAAGCATGTGCATGAAATTCCAGATGATATTGAGAAAGGCAAAATGCAGCTGTCCCAGTCTCACACAAAGGGACCTGATACGGTGACATATTCTCATCTTGGCAGATACTTCCAGACTTCGCTTTGTTCCCCTACACAATTTGTTTCTCCTAGAAAGCTCAGGCATGCAGCAGAGCAGCTATTGTGCCAATACAGAACAGAAAGACAGAGAGGTTGAAGATGAGATCTAAAATATATGCATCTATTTATGCAGGCAGAATGTAAAGAGGCGAACCACAAGTGCCTACTTTTCCTTGCAAACACTTCCTTAGGGACCCAAAGCTGAGGCACACCTCTGACCTGTATTACATGCTTTTACAAACAGGCTGATAGAGGTATCAGCCGTAGACACTCAATTCTTCCTGGAGCTCCACACCAAGATCCTTTTTTCCTGCTATTCAACAGCTAATACATGCCCTTCCTCCCTCTCCCCCCACCTCCTTTCCAAATTTGTCTTTACTCAGTTAGTTACTTCCATTATGAAAAGCTAAGCATGGCATTTTTTTCATGTTAAATCTATGCATTCACTTGTCAGGTGGGTCAACAACCAAAGAAGGTTATGCATGTACAATAATTGGTTTATGCAGGTGAGTCATGCCCTTGGTTTTCTTCTGAATGTAGATTTTACTTCAAATACTTTGCTTAGATTCCTTTGTGCTTTATTCTGCTACCTGCTTTAGGAGTTAAAAACTCAAATTTCCTGTGATTTAAGCTGTAAACAGACAGGTTAGAATAAAGGAAAGCATTGGGAGACACCAAATGAGCCAGCTTTCTGTCACTCTTTTCAGGCTGATTACAAGTCTCACACTGTGCTATGCACCCTTGGAGTATTTTACAAAAGATTTAAAATCTGTTGAAAAGGTAAATGAAATTCATCCAGAAAAAAAAAGACAAAAAAAAAAAAAAGAAAAAAAAAAGAAAGTAACATTTTTTTTAATAGTCTTTGTTCTACCCAGATAAGGTACTGCTTTGGTATCGTTTACAGTCTCCATGCACAGCAAAGCATGCTGACATTCTGAATGGCTTTAATACAGTAACACTGTACTTGGGAGACATCCTAGCCTGCACCAGGCTTTGCCATCTTGGAGTCACCCTCCCCTCCAAATGGTTGTAGCTGCTTAGTGATTTAAAAAAAAAGTCATTTCTTCAGCCTTCTCATAAAGCATGTATATTATTCTATGAAAAGGCTCATTAAAAATAGGATTTTAACCATCTTTCACTTGCCAGTTTAAGACTGAAAAATAACAGGAGTGCTACAAACTGTGCTAATATTATTTTAATCACTCGTTTCTTTTAATCTTCCACACATCTGAGGCAGAATAGCTTCTCCTGAAGAACAAAGCATTCAAATACATATTTTGTATTTTCCCTGCCGTGTTAATGAAACTGGGCAGGTTCTAGGGAAATTGAATTAGTCTTCTCTTTAAACATTCATTAATTTAAACAGGAGGACTGGAAAATTGGTCACTAGCTATTCAGTAAATAGCACTCTCAAATTGGCTGTCCTTATAATTGCTATGGTGTTTTTTAATAACATTGATTTCTTTAGGCAATGAAATAACATATTGATACAAGCACATTCAGGACCATTAGAATGATTATTGTTCAGCTGTTTTCTGGAGGGCTCCTGCTTAAAAAAAGGATAGCTTGATACGACCTTGTACATATTTTGAGAAGGTATTAAGTAATAATTCGCTATCAAACCAGTAGCAAACCTCAGCAAGCCCACAGCCATAAACACTGTAAATCTTAAAACAAAAACGATGTAAGCCCTTTGGTAAAATGTACACTCAATCCTGTTTTCATGAAACAAACTCTTGAATATATGATTCTTGAATATGGGCCTTATGCTGTTATTTAGTTTCTTTTTAAAATGCAATTTACATCGAGTATACCTATACTACAGACAAGACATATTTCTGCCGTGGAGTTCCTGGACAGAAGTTTATGAACATGCCCACAGAGTCTGCAGTGGCCAGGGCATACCCAGCCTGCCACACATCTACTGCTCAAGCGACAAGCATTTGCAGAGTAAGTCTGAGGTCTCCTCCAGGAAGCACTGACCATCTGTCCAAAAAATCAGCTGCATAGCTGGCCCCTCACCTTTCAAGTGTGCCCACCAAAGAGCCAAGCTGTGTATGTGTAAGGGACACCTTTGAGCAATTTGGGGAGGATTGGAGAGGTGCCTGTCCAATTTTCTACTTAGCTGGCTGTTTGTTGGTCACTGATTGCCTTCACACAATGATGAATGATACTGTCCAGTGTGCTAAAGAGAAATTTCAGAAGACAAATGAGAAAGACAAATACGAGCCACAAATATAATTCTATTTCCTAACCTTTACAGGAACACACTTCTTTACTAGTACAAAAAAAGGAAACAGGAATGTATACATTCCATTATTACAAGGTTTTCTGTTCTGTATATTGGACATATTGTAGCCAATTGCATCTCCCTACACCAGTTTCTTTGAGTTCCTGCATAGGAATGTGAACCTTCTTCAATGGCAACTTCGAACAAGTTGGCAATGAAGGAGTGAAGTGGAACCTGAGAAAAAGGTGGGGATTTTGGATGGTTTAGGTTTTGTCTTTGTTTATCATCATCCAGCTCTATTTTGGCTAGCAATAACTTAAATAATCTTCCCTGTGTTCAGTCTGTTTTGCCCATGACGGTAATTGGTGAGCAATCTCCCTGTCCTTATCTCAACCCATGAGCATTTTTTTTTCTTCCTGTCTTTTTGAGGATGGGGAGTGAGAGAGTGGCTGGTTGGTACCTAGCATCTGGCCAAGGTCAACCCATCAGATAGGGGTGTGGAGAAAATACAGGATCTTCACTCGGGTAGATATTTAGCCCAGGGGATAAAAACATCCCCAAATGACTCCACCTCTTTTTAACTAAGTCTCCTAATCCTTTGCCTCATTTTCCCTATATGTTTGTTTATGATCATGGAGGCAGTGGTTCTATAAATATTAATTTCCTTCCTGTGCTTACTGTTCTGTTGATGAAGACACACAGCCCCATAATGCTTTGAGATGCCACCATCTGCCCCAGCTGGGGAGTACTGTGGAAAAGCAACGTGGAACCTGAAGGCAAAACAAAGCTTCCCAGGTATTTGCGGAAACAGGCAAACCAAGGGGACAATTCATTTCCACAAGCAAAAGGCAATTAATTATCCAGGGCTGGAACTCAGGCAAATGTAGCAGGCTGTGGCATTTTGTTCAGTGGGTGAAAACACTTAAAAAAAACTCCTTTCTTGCTGCTAAGGGCTTTCCATGTGACAGGCTGCCCACATGGTTATAGATAATAGGCCAGTGCTTTAGCAGTCCGTGAAGATTTAGAATGCTGCATTTTTGCAATATCTAGCACAAGCATAGACTAGGTGATTTCTCTCCTCTTTGGAACTGTCCAAGTATAGTTTGAAGCATTTGCAGGCTCCTACAATGTTTTTCATTCAATTTGTCTTCTTTCAGTTAACAGTGTGAGTCTGTTTAATATTTCTTTACAGGTCATATTTTTAGCCAGCTCAGCACTCTTGTTGCTCCACATCATCCTCAAAGCTGAGTACAAAACCTTGGGCTCGAGACCTCTAGGTTATCCTTTCAGCATTATTCAGCGTTCAGTTACTGCAGCTCTACAAATCTGTTCATACTACCTATCACCAAATTGCCTGTGCTCACAGTTTCCTTCATGCTCCTATGAAGGTAGATCTGCTTATTTTTGTTTGTGCTCATATCATAGATTCATGGAATAATTCCATTTAGAAGGGACCTTGGGGCTGCTCAGCCTCTGCAAAGAGCCTGTCGATCTCTTGCTCACTCTTCCTGACAGTGTGCAGCTACTCACCTCCTCTGCCACTCCTTTGCCTGCCAAAGCTCCTGCTGCATGTCCTGCCACAAGGACACCATCACTGTCCCCTGCCTGAGCCCCAGGGCAGCAACCAGGCACTGCCTGGTGCCTGAGACTTGGCATCCTTGGATCTGTGGCATCCTCCCACACAGCTCTGCCTGGATTGAAGTCTTTGGTATGCCAGGCTTCCTCCCAGGTAGGAGACCATGTCCCATAGCATCTCACCACAATCTCTGGATTATGTATGTAAAACTTTTTTGGTTTTGCCTATATATACACACCATTCTTACATTTTGGTCCTTCCACTTGTCTGAAGAAAGCTTTTTCTACTTCTTCCTGCTCAGGTGGTCTGTAGCAGACACCCGTCACAATGTCATCCATGATGATCTACCTTCTAAACCCAACCCATAAGCTCTCAGCTGGCCATTGCCCTTCCCAAAGCAGGGACAGCTGCACCCTCATTGCTCTCTCACATAAAGGCAACTCCCAGTTTTTCTGGTTTCCCAGAAAATCTATGAGGTCTTGCCCCACCATGCTACCATGTGGACTCATTTTTGTGCACATCATTAGGATAGCCCCATTTCTGCTCCATTCTGCCTTATGTTATAAGGTCTCTTGTCTGTATCACCCCACATCCTTTCCTTGCCAATCACTTCCTCACTCGATTGTAGATCATCCTCACCTCTCTCCTCCATTACTTCTATTGTAAAACTTCTCCTCACCAGGTTGGCCAGCACGTTGGCAAAGACATTTTTTCCCTGTTTTGTCACAGGGATCCCATCTCTTCCCAGAAGTTCTTATCATCAGAAAGGCTTCCAAGGTCTTGAAGATGAATCTTTGTTTTTGACACCAGCTACGCAATCCCTTGTTGATATACAGGATTCCTCCACTCTTCCTTAAGACCTTGCCCTCACTGATGGTATGAGGATACACTCCTTTGACCTCTCTTCCCTTGGCTACCACCCTTGGATCCATGCAGTCATGCTTGGTATGCTCCAGGTCTCCCCTGAACTCACTGGTGCCCCCATGGAAAAGCAGCAGTGGGTAAGAGTCCCAGAGCTGACAAGACTTGGCAGACACCCCAGATCGAAAGTCCCCAGCAAACCTCCTTTCATTAACTTGCAGCATTATCTTTAAAGAACTCTCATAGGTCTCCCTAAGATCCCAGAATTTCCCAGATCTTGAAGCTGGAGGCAGCGTCGGGTGCCGCTGGGTATGTCCTGCTTTGGCTCCGTGGCAGTGCCGTGCCCAAGGATGAAGGCAGGAGATTCACACCTGGGAGACCTTTGGGGCAGTAAGAGCACACGGGGGGTGGGAGGGACTGTGCTGGGAGGGGCTGTGTCCTCATCATGTGCCTCAGGCTTGGCTCCCCAGCTGGGCTGGCCCCATCTCTGCCCCAGACCAGAGGAAGAGCCAGGCCCCATATGAAAGGAGAGGAGTTGGGGGTTTTTTGTGAGCCTTGTCTTTCATTTTTCAGGACCTTTTTTGAATAAAAAGTCATGGTTTTTTTTCCCAGTAACATTTTGTTTGAAATGGTTGGCAATCTTCATTGGTACTTGCCCAAAGGAAAAGGATACCCTGATGGGGAGGGGAAGTGCTTCAACAATAAGCTCACGTGCCATCGTGGCCAACATGCTTTTCATCTTGTACAAATGTCGGTGAGAAGCTCCTGCCTTTGAGGCCTGACTGAAATCAGAAAGGAAATCCAACAAACCGTGAAGACTGTAACCTTTTTCCATGGCAGAATTGAAAGAACAGATGAAGAACAAATGCATAACATTGTTCAAAGTTTTGAAAAGAGGAAAACAAACTGGAAAAGTGTGGAGGAGATAATTCTGGACTCACTGCAATTAGGTACAGGCTCTATTTGGGATGTGTTGCTCTCGGAAGACCTGTTTATTGAAATGAAAGACAGCCAGCCAAATGCTTGGCTTAGCCTCTGTTCTTCTCAAAACAACAGGAGATATCTTAAGCAAACAAAAATTCAAGCAGTGGCTTTCCTACGGCTTGGTCAAAAGATTTTAAAAGATGATGATTTTGAAAACCTGGATGCAGAAAGCCCTGGGCTGGCTGTCGGTCTGTGAGTTAGTTATGATAGTATTGCCTGATTTAGACATAAACAGTTGAAGAGATGACCTTATTTTTACATTGAAAAAATTATATCAGATGTGACTAATTGGAGACTAGAGGCAGGGGAGAGCTCAGAGGCACAGTAATTGTTCTTGTCTGATCAGAAGGATCAAAAAAGAATCCCTTAGAGAGATAAATTAAAAAATGAGAGTCCTGTGGTATGTTGATCATAAGATTGATTTTTTCTGGACGTGCCTGGACAATATGCTGAATATGTTTAAATACAATCTTGTTACCAAGGAGCTGAAGGATTTGTTTCCTTTACTATATGTCTTGTTCTATATAATGGTCACATTTCCATTTGTCTGCTCAACAGCAGCACTTTAAAAAAAAAGATACAACTCTTCTATTCTTTCAGGACCAGAGGACATTCTATCAGGCTGTGAAATATCTGCATTTATAGGAATTTCAATGTTATGGATATGAGTGAATGATTGCTAACAATGATTTTCAATTGAATAATTTTGTTTCAAGACCACATTGACCCTCTGTTTAATGGCTGAGGACACATAAAGACCCATTCACTCAGACACGGAGCCTCCTGAGGCATCAAGCCCAGAGTACAGAGGCCAAAGAGTGGGCGACCTTTGGGAAGACCAGCACAGCCAGCTGCTAGCACCAGCCTTCCCTCTCATCCTCTGAAACCTGTCACCAGTCAGGACTTGTGCCTGGGAATGTCTGAGCTGTTGCTGGCACTTGGTGCTCAGGGTGAGCTCATCTGATCAGGAAAAAGAGAAGGTGCTGCTGTCCACTTTATCTTTCCCTCTGTCTGCACATGCCAGCATTTCTGAAACTGGACCATTTTTTCCCCTCCTACCACAAAATGTAATACGAAGTGAATAAACTTACAGTTTTGTGATGGAGCATTGTTCCAAACACCCTTGGGAAACTTACCATAAAGGAACTTCTTTAGTGCTATACAGCCTCGTCCAGGAAAAGCCTCTGGGAGGGACAGATCCTGGTCAGAGCAGAAGGTGTGCCATGCCCAGGAAAAGCAGCTGGGATCCCCTGCTTTAAGTGTGCCTCAAGGTTTGCTATTTTTTCAGCTACAATGAGATTTCATCAGAGAGGGACATAAGAACTAGTAAAATGGCTGAAGTCAATGTCAACCTGAAAAATTCCCAGTCCTTCCTCTTGAAGTAGAAGAGCAGTATCACTTGATAAGGGAAGAGAGGTTTGAAAACACTTTGTCTCTACAAGGTTTCCTTCCCAGCACTCCTGCTCTGTCAGGGCTCTTCTGTCACCTTGAGAAAGGGATGCAGATACATTCCTACATGAAGCGCTCTGTGGGAAAATGGCTTGAAGACCAGGCCCATGAGATAGTAGAATCCCTGTCTCTGCAGGATTTGCCCCTGCAGAGCACACAAAGGGCATTGTGCGAGCAGATGGCAGAACCTTGAAGATAAACTGCAAGGACAATGTCCTTGGAGGCCCGGAAAGTACCGAGGTTCGTGAAAGAGGGATTGTGGTCAAAAGGATACAGAAAATCAGTTAGTGGGCCCACGAGGGGTCCACAAGCAGGCGGGAATAAAATGATGTAGCTGTATGCAACTAACCAATAATAGTATGGCAAGCAGTTTTATTAACCAATGACATTATGACATGTAGACACGCTAGGTGCTGGAAAAAATGTACTTAAGGCCGAGAAACTGTGAAATAAACGGATTGAAGCTTATCAATCATATTGATTGTGACTGCTTTTTTCCCCTCGTCGCCGATTGCGGGGTTTAGTCACGGTCCAGGCTTCTTTGATAAAAGTTTTCTTTTTAGTGAGTTTCTTTTCTATAAGTTCTTTTCTCGCCCTGCAACATGTGGTGGCAGGTTTAAGGGTCCTTTGATTTTGGTGACTGCAGGGACCATTACAACGTCCCGCGACGGCGCTCATTTCAACAGAGCATTTCTCTCTCACAATGGTTTTCAAATCTTCTGTTGCGCAGGCAGCTGCTTTGAGTGGCTGAACCTGTCTGAGTCTTGCTCAGGATCCACTCTTCACCATTCGCCTTCCCAGCTGCACAGATGCTTTTCAGAGACAAGCCCTGATCCTGGAGAGTGGAACAGGGCACTCCAGAGCAGGACCATCCCAGGCACAGGTCTGCTTTGCTCTGGGCCTATTTGGAGAAAAGGAAATGTTTCACACAGGCTGTGCCTTCTGACCCTCTTGAGGCTCCTCTAGCTGAACTCTTCCTTTTAATGGATGCACAGCCAGCTCACGCCACGCTGAGAGAGCTGACAGACACAGCTAAGTTTCCTTCTTTGCCTCTTGATTTAACTTCACCAGGGTGCATGAGTTAGATACACAAACTTGGTCTCCTCAGTGTCCTCTTGACATACTAGGTACAGAGCATTCTCAATGTTGAAGATATTTCTGTCCCCATTGCAGGCTTTCTTAGAGGGGTATCTTGTTAATGCTAGTGTCAGATCTTTAACTCCTCTCTGCTCTTGCTTTTATTACCATTTCTGCTAACTAAGGACAGAAAAGCCAGTGCCACTCTCTGCCCTTTTGCTTTTGAGGCATTGCACTCAGCACAAGCAGGACATAAGATGTATTTTTGTCTGCTGCTGAGCTAGGCACTTCATCTTCTCTGGCATTCATGTCTCACTACACTTTTCCTCTGCCCAGCTAACAGGTTTTGTAAATTGATGTACTACTGTGAATCCCAGAAAAGAGAATGAGGAGAGAAAGAAAAGAAAAGAAAAGAAAAGAAAAGAAAAGAAAAGAAAAGAAAAGAAAAGAAAAGAAAAGAAAAGAAAAGAAAAGAAAAGAAAAGAAAAGAAAAGAAAAGAAAAGAAAAGAAAAGAAAAGAAAAGAAAAGAAAAGAAAAGAAAAGAAAANAGGAAGGAAGGAAGGAATGGTGCGGAAGGAAGGAAGGAATGGTGCGGAAGGAAGGAAGGAAGGAAAGAAGGAAGGAAAAAGGAAGGAAGACTAAAACTTTTAAGCTTTTCTAATGCCCCACTAGAAGTAAAAAAAATTGAAAGTGAAAGCAAGGCTGGTTGAGCTTTCATATAATTACCAGATTGGGGTATCAGAAGAAGAATAATTTATCCTTTGGCTGATTGAAGAAAGGAAAAAAACATGTTATGCCATTTCACAGAAGAAGAACAGAAACATGAAAGGCTAAACTCTTCCTGTCCCAATTTGAGCTTCCAACTGGGACAGCTGTGCTAGGAGCAGCAGTGTTCCCTTTGGCGTTCATGGAGCAAAACAGGCATCTCAGAGAACAGTTTACTAAGGCAGCAATCACACTACCTACACGAATATGCTCAACACTGACAACTCACTGTTTTCACAATCACACATAAGAATCCCAAAACCACAAACTGTCTCATATTGAAAGACTTAAGAAAATGCACTCAGGGGTTCTTCCATTTTCTGCAGCTGTTAGGCAGAGATGGGTCACAGATTTTCTCAACCATGAGACTCAAGAAGAATTTTTTCAACAAAGATTCTTCAGTAAACGAACATCTACTGATGTTAAGGTTTTTTGGAAAAAATGATGCACCTCTCACAAGCTTCAGACTAAAGATGGAGAGCTGGCAACTTTCTATCTCCCCTCTCCAAATGATAGATTTAAAATGCCATTTTTCCAGCAGGGCTTCCCTTGCCTGACTGAAAATGTTTCTGTTGTTGTTGAACGTAGCCTGCCTGACCAATGAAGTGGCAATGCATGGCTGGTATCCGATGCTCCCCCTGCCATGTGTCCCTGCCATGTGTCCCTGCCAAGGCTCCACACACAATTCGCTCTATTGAAAAGCCAGCTCATTTCCACTTGCAGCCAGCTCTATTCATATTCCTCTCAGAGTTAGTGACAATAAATATTATAAAATCACACAAATCCAGATGGTGTGGGTTGGAGCTGCCAGCTGTTCTACCACTTGTGAATTGCCTCTCTTGTCCTGCAGCTTGGCTTCCAGAGAAAGCATCTCATCAGTTTCCTATGGTCTCATTGCATTTCTTTACAAGCCATCCCCATCCTGAGATATTTTCAACTTTCACTGTAGATATATATAACGGACAGAGAGGCAAAGCAAATTCGAGACAGAAAATCAAAGAATCTTCTACCTCAGAAATTGAGGATTATTTTTCAAATAGTGACCTTAACCTCTCAACAGCCTCTCAGTTTTCATCCATGAAAAGAGACTACTTTGAGAGTTCAGCTGATTTTTTACTAATTCTCTTTCACAGGAGACTTACAGCTAAAAGAGAAGCAAAGGTTCTCTAATCTTGCCCATAGTTAAAACGAACACAGAAATTGAAATGCTGACATGAATGGTGTAAATCCTAAACATTGTGACAATTACCTTGTTTTTCTGCTCTGAGTTTTTCCACAAGCTTTGACTCTTTGAGCCTGGGGTAGTACCTGCAGGCCAGAAGCAGTCTTCAGTCCACTGAAGTTACCATCCAAATGATTACCAGGGTTGGGAGAAAGGCTGTAACACAGCTATGGCTAACAGGGCTGTCATGAAAATAGATGAGAACATGTGACTGCCATGGGTCTCCTCCTCATATTAGGCTTGAGACTTTTTGTTGAAAAGAAATGCAGACAAGAGTGAGTGGGAAGTGAGGGAGGTGACACACGCCCAAAGTCAAGCAGCAAGAACAAGGAAAGCCCAAAGTTTCACAGTAGGAATAGGGAAAGAGAAAGCCTGAGGCCAGAAGTGCAGGCCACTAGCCATGGGGCCATGCTGTCAGTCAGCAGGCTCTGGGCTGTGGTACCAGAAGGGAGTGGGCACCAGCAGTGATGCTGCTCACAGCTGCTGCTCTGGCTGGTGCCATGATTTGGGGCTGTGGTGGTGGGACAAGGGTGTTTGAGGAGGAAAAAAATGTTCTCAGTGCTCTCCAGGCTGGCATCAGAGTGCTTTACCAGCAGTCTATCTCATTACATTTGCAGCAAAGACTATCAATTTCTTTGTTTAATCTCCTCTTTTCCTTGTCTAGTCTCCAAATAAAAAAATAACAGCAATGGAGAGGCGGGTCCAGACAAGCTATGAGTCAAGCCATCCAGTTAGGCTCAGTGAGGAGCATGGTTGGGCACAGGCAAAGCCCAGGAATCCAGCCCTGAGCTTAATCCCAGCTCCAGTGGAAGCCCCCAGTGAGGGGTCTCAAGGTTTTCGCCCATAGCTCTTTTCACAGCAGTCTGATCCCAGGTTACAGGGCTGCACTGGATCAGGGCTGCACTGGAACACAGAGAACCAAAACCATCGTAGAATATTGCAGAGATTGTTGGTGCATTCAGTGCCAAAAGAATGAATATCATAAGGACAGTTGTTCCACTAGGGTTTACAAGTTTCCACCCTTGCAGAAATCCTGTTTAAGGCTGGCTCAGGACTTTTGAATAAAGCTTTTAGTTCATGTCACAGAAAGGTAAAATTAGATTTGTAGATCCATAAATGCATCAGATAGTGAATGCAACATAAACCTCTTTTGAAACACTCATAATTTCTACTTATCTCCAAGTCAGTGACATCCAGTCAGTTCTGGATGAGAGAGAGCATAGGAAAGGAGGGGAGTGCCCACCTCCAGTCTATACACAGCCCATCTCACAATGGCATGAAAGCTCCTCTTTTCATTCTCCAGCCATTACTTCAAAAATATCCTTGGGTCAGAAACTCTCCAATCTAATACGCTCCTTTCTGTGTCTGTACTCTCAGCATCCCTCTGTGCAGAATCTTGTAATGTTTCATTAATTCCCATATGCCTCCTGATGCTGGAATTTTACCACCAGAGACTGACTACAAGTGGGATATCAGGAAAGACAGAAACATTTCACTTAATAGACAAGACAATTTAGGGCAACCACCAAATTGGAGTAATCTGGTTACAAATTTCACATTTGATATGATATTTTATATATTTTATACCAAAGTAGAATTATATATTCTGCCAGCAAAGTCCTATTTTTACCTTTGTTCTTAGTCTGCTTATACCAAAACACTGGGAGTTGTATAATTTCCCAAATTATTTCTGAAAAAAGTGTGTGATGCTCACTGGGATTTACTCAGGTGCCAGTGGGAGAGTTGTCTCTGACACAGCTTTCATCCTACATGTAATTTCACCAAACAGGTCCCAGAAGAGACAGATTCTCTCTAGCAAAGATCCTTGAACTACCATGTGACTTTTATTATACAAATTTATCATTCTTCTGAGTTTATATTAAAAGATCTTTGCGAAGTTCTGTCCAAAGTCTGCCTTGCATTTACCTGGTGGGAGTCCTATTATCTCAGTAGCAGTGCAGCAAATGAGTCAGCAGAGGATGTGCCACTGGGTACGGTACTCAATCATTCCCATCTGCCGTGTTTGGGGACACATCTGAAACAGGCATCAGCCTCCCCAGTCGTGCCCCAGGGAGGCACTTACGCTAAGCGGCTGTGACTCAGCAACATTTCTTAATTATCTGATGGTTGCAGGAGACTTGGAGATTGAAATGTTGTCAGCAGCATTTTACCCAAAGTGGTGAAAAGCTTCTAAAAAGCACTACTGGGACATATTCTTGCTATCTTTATGGCACTGGGCCTCCATTACCATAAACAAACTCTGATACCTGAGTGCAGCCTTTTGGGAAATTTCATATAAAGCCACAGGAAGGCTCATTGTAACCTCCTACGCCTGTGTCCTTAAAAGCGATGTTACTCCCTGTGTAGGCTGGGCTCTTCTTTTCCCAAGGCATTAGGGCCTTCTCTTGCTGCTCCTCAGTGCCAGCAAGGCTGTGCTGCCCTGGCACAGGGGTCACGGGTTTGTCACCATCTCCCTGGGTGAATGGAGCTTGACACCGGTGTCTGCACGGTCTAAAGGTGGGACAACAGCAAAGGCCTTAAAAATACAGACAATGGTTGAGAAAAGAGGTCCCAAAACACGTACCAAAGCAGAGATGGGCTATTAGCTATCGTTTAAACAAGCCAATGTGGAAAGCTGGGAGAAGACTGCCTCTGCTTTGGAAAAGCGAGCAGCAGCTGAGCAAGGAAAGAACAGTGAGCAGCAGGTACATGCTGCAGCCTGGAAATTTTTCTGAATTATTCTGCACCCCCTCCAGAACCTGGCAGGGTGTAGCCTTGGGTGAAAGTCAAGTGCTGGGAATTTCCCCAAAACTCAGCCTTATAAAAGGATCAAATTCGGGGAGGAGGAAGAGAAAACAGATGTTTCCTCTAGATATAGGTTTCCTCATTGAAGGGCTGGGTGTGGTCACCTCCACAGCAGTGCCTGAGGCCATGCAGGACCATGGCCACCAGTGGCAGTCACACAGGTCACCTCCATGGTGTTGAGCACTCACCGCTCCTGTCCAGGCAGGATGACTAAGAAGTGCCAGCTTTGGGGGTGGCATGGTGTGACTGAGGAGAAGAAAGAAACAACCACCAGCGTGGGGGGTGTTGTCAATGTGTGTCAGCGTAACAAAGGGGGTTTTTACAATTTAAACTGTAAAATAAAAAGGTGCCATTATCACTGCATCCTTACCGTAAAAAAGGGGAAAAATAGAAAGAAACTTATTTTAAGAGATGAGTTAAAATACAGGGTTTCATAATAATCTTTTCAAACCTGACTGAACTAGACTGCTCCTGAGCTTTGTCTAGATGCAGAGAAACCCTTCACAGACTTCCTGAGAGCACCTGTTAGTTAAGGATCAGCATTAGGTGCCTTGTGGTTTTGAACAAGTCTACTAAATTTCTGCATTTTCAGTTAACTAAGTACTACAGATCTGCCTACAAAAGACTGAAAGTCCCATGTAGGGCTAAAGATCCCAAGTCCTAGTTGTCAGAAGTAATTCAAGGCTCTAATTTCAGCTGCCAGTTTGGAAGTTGAAAATTCAAAGCTTATTTGGGTAAGCTTTCAGAGGAAATTGGAGAAGTGAAAATGTGAGGTTCCTTTTTTTTTTTCTTTTCTATTCTGAAATTTGAAACAGCTGTCACAAAATGTTTATAACCATACATAGTGCTCAATAAATGTCTAAACCTGGAAAGAACTATGCATGAATTACGTCTGATTTATACATTAAATAAAAATAGAAAGAGCCAGTTGAATTTTAAACATTCTCCCCACATTCAGTAAGACTAGAAATTACAATGTCTATAGAATATTGCCTGCAAAAATGTCTAATGCATTTCACATACAATATAAAAAGTATTTTAAAAGCATTCTGCATATTTATCAGACAAGTTAAATACTTGGGCCTAATTAAACCTTCTTAAATTGACTTTTCATAGTGAAAAATAGTTTTATTTTTAACTTCACCCCAAAAACTGCAGACTAAGATTAAACATAAGGAAAAATCTGAGCTGCCATTAATTGCTGCAAGTTATTGCTCTTGGACAGGTCAATAAACTCACAGGGCACATAACTTAGCTTTCAGGAATCAGACCCTGGGGTGAGACAGGACAACCCCACCCCAGCCCCGGATCCTGACCACATCCCAGGCCAGCTCAGAGAAGGCCAAATCTTCAGCTCACCCCCTTTTGGGGCAATGAAATGTTTGATTGCAGCATCTTCGGAGAGGCGGGAGCAGGGCCCTGTCACGACCCTGGCCCAGATTCTCCTGGGCTGGCTGCCTGTGCCAGTAAGGAGTGCCAGCCAGGAGTGCCAGCCTTCCGAGGGGCAGACAAAGCAGGGACACCAGTGCTTCTGAACACCCAATCCACCTGCCCCCACTGAAGAGAGACAGGTTTTAAAGAACAGATTTCATGGAGCTGAAGCACCAGTTCCATTATAGGTACAAAGGGGTCAATAAAGTCATACTGAAGTTTTGCCTACAACGTGATGCAACTCTGAAGATATGTGAATCCAACATCCAAAAAGCAATGCCATTACATTTATTTAGTTGCAAAATACTTTGGTAGATACTTTTGCTGCTTCTTGGGAGGATTAAACTGTAGATACTCTCCAGTCACACTTACTGACTCAACTTTGCAGGGATAATACTTGGCCTGATTAATCCCAGGGAACGAAGACATTTAATATTTTTTCTTACAGTTTATTACCTAGCCCTGGCAAACAAAGCAAAATAAATCAATTAAAATGTAATTTTAAGAAGAGTATTCCCAGGTTTGGTTAGCTAAATCACATTTTTGCAATTAATGTGGCCTTTATAAATGTTTTAGACCTTGCTCAAGATCATCTGCATATATCAAAATAAAACATTCTCATCCCAGTTTTATGGCACAGCTCTGTTAAAAAAATATTTCAGTGAAACAATTTCAAAACAAAACCTTGTGGTTTAGCTCCCTAAACAACAGAGGTAGTTGAGATTTATTTCTTCTGTCTCCACCACCACTCTGTGCATAACCAAAGTGTTTCCCAATTCACCTTGCACAAACACAAGTGCTGCCACTTCAGTCCTTCCTTGTGTGCTCTCCCCTCCAGCGCAGAACTGAGCTCTGTGTGCCCCCATCACCTGCCAGCCGAAAATTTCCTAGGTTTTACCCCCAGAATAAAGCAAAGTAGGTGAATGCATACCCTGAGAGATACGCACGGGAGGGGACAGCGCAGCTGGCAGCAACATCAGCGTCTCCATAGAGGCCCCGGCCCTTTTGGGAGCAGTTCACGCTCCCAGGGCAGAGGAGGGTGACTGTCTGACAGCCAGACCTTGCCAAGGGGCGGATGAGCCACAGCAGCTGCCTCAGGGAGCTGTAAGTGAGTTTTCTGGGGAGAGCACCACTGACACATCATGTTATCGGCTGCAGTGCAGTGCCAGCCCTGCGTGAGCTGACAGCAGTAGGCTAATGGAGCCACCTTCACACCCAGCTGGATCTGAAACACAGACCACACGGGAAGAACTCCTTCAGTGTAAGGACAACCTCTTTAAGAAGAAACATGTGAGATTAGGAAACCCTTTCCAAACCTGCTGGGCCCTTTGCAGAGCTTCATACATCTCCAGTCACACCATGTGAGTAACAGCTCATTACAAAACCCGAGCTGAAGCCATACAATCCTACAGCTTCAGCACAGGATAAATACAAGCAGCAGGTTAAATGTTCCCCTGCTACATTTAAGCAGCAGTAGCCTGGTTTTGGCACTGCTCCAGAGGGTTTATGCCTGCATGATCACAGTGGATATTTTACTCTTTAATGTTAGCAAGGTTTTCATAGTGTACATTTTTCTTAAATTAAAAAAACAAAACCATGGACTTTTAGAAAAGTTCACTCTGGGCCTTCTGTCATTCCTCTACTATCCATGGTCACTTTGCCACTGATGACAAAAAAAGGAGGACCAGAGCCTTTAATTCCCTACTTTTAAGTGTTAATATATTTACAGAACACTATACAAACAAGCGCCAAACAGCAGTTACACATTATTAGAGCTACACAATATTTGTACCTGTTGCTAAAACAATGCTGCTAAAGGAAGAAGCTTTATTAGTTCAGAGTTATTGGCTGCCGTTATTAAAAATATATTTACCTGAAAGGAAATCCAAGTATTTCATTTTACAAATTATTTAAAATATAGCAGTAAGCAACATAAACTATTGCTTTTTATGTTTATACAATTTTTTTGGCATAACACTGCCATACAGTTACAGAATTATAAAATATCTCTTTATAGTGCATTACAAATCCAGAAACTGGTTACCACTCCTACCACATACATATGGTATTGGTAGCACCAAACATGCATGGCATTCTGTAATTAAACACTGCAAAGGAATACAGAGAAGAGAGCAGGACCATTCATATAAGCTGACATAGAGGTGCTCCATTTTGCAAGTAAAAATTGTTGGGCTTTGGGTTTTTTCCTTTTTACTGCACTTTTTTCTTAGAATACATTTGAACAATGAAGTCTAAGATATTTTCAAATTTTATCAATGCAAAACTACAAGAAATCATCTGTTGCCAAAATCAAACTGCATAAAGGGCAAACAATCATGGAATACATTAAAACACAGGGAAAAAAAAGCAACTAATGATTAGCAAACATGCTTCAGCAGATCCAAAAAACGTAAGTCCTATGACATTTTTTACTGCAAAACAATAATTTTCACATGGTTAGCCACAGTAGTAAGTACATTCAGTATATTTCACAATAAACTTTAGTTGATGAATACGCCACTGAACTTGTAAGCATGGTAGAATTAAAGAGCCACGTTTCTCAGAAGAGAATTCTTTCAGAACGATTTGCCAATTCTCACATTTTTTTATCTTATAGCAAACAGCATAATGCTTTTGAAAATAAATATAGAAGTGATTACAAGTGTAAAGCCAGACGAGGTCTCTATTGAATTGATCTCTATAGCTTTTGAACTATGTTTTAGGAGTCGATTACGTACAGCATGTAACAAACCTATTCTTTAAAGTAAATTCTTGCTTTCACCGAAGGTCTTAAGTAAATGTACTTAAGAACAAGGGCTGAAAAGGGAACACAGCTTTCAGGAAAAGAAACAGTTCATAGGAAATACTGAGCACAAAGATATTACAGAGACACAATTTATAGTCCTTTGGAGAACTGCATCTAAATATCTCTTAGTAGTGAATCTATGGTGTTGACCATAATGTGACTTGAGGGGGGTTGTACATGCTTATGTCTTTTTTGACCCATCCCTCATTTTCAGACTCTGATGGCCATCAAAAATATGTTTTGAGCAGTAACTCCAATTACAGTTGCAATTGTAAACACGTATCAAAACAAATTACCAAAATGTGGAATGATAAGTATGGTTCTCAGCAAACCCCCGACAGTATTTTCACCTTCTACAAGATCACAATGTTAGATTCATTGATGCTGGTTGCTCCAAATCCAGAGGTACCTCACTCATATGTGGGCTAGGAACAGGTTTTTCATTTGACTGATTTTGTTTTCACACCAGTAACAAAAAAAAGTCAACCCTGTTCTGCAGTTGGAATCTGACTTTTAACACTTAATCTACACTTTCAACACTAGTCTACAAAAGGATTGATGCATAAAAACATATTCAGAAGGAAGAAGTAAGGTAGCATTGTCATCAGCTTAGGACAGGTTTCTGCCTAAGCAGACACCTGCTGCCTAAAAACAGAAGAAACATGGGGCAATTTCTGCCTAAAGAGGTATTTTGTCATTAGAATCTCCCATGGTGTTTAAAAACAGAGTGGATTACTCTTCATCTTACAGAACTTTTAGTACTGTGTTCAAACACAGTAGCGATTCTTGAATAAACAGATCTGAGACAAATAAGAGATCACTTTCTCCACACAAAACATTATTAAAACACAGAACTCACAGCCACAAGGGATTGTGGAGGCTGAAAGTAACCATGAGTTCAAAATCAAAAAGTTCCTGGAGAAAAATGGGGTCACCGTATAATTTGTTTGTTTCACACCATCTGTTGGTGGCTGCTGCTGGAGGCAGGACACGAGGCCAGAAACAACTTTGTTTCTGATCCACACTGGCAAGTCTGAGGACAACGTACATCATCAGCATGATATTATCACACTTTTATTAATGGCAAAACTTACTTCACATACTTGCATCTTATTCATAAATACATCTTTTGTCAAGAAAATTCAATATGGTATGTTTCCTGCAGAAGTGCGGTGTAAAAAAATTACATTTTCACTTAAACATATATAACTTACTATAAATTGTGATCAGTACCATCACAACTGTGAGAAGAAGAAAAGTGTAAAAAAACCACCTCAATTAAACAGATATACATAAATTTTATTTAAAAACAAACAAGAGCTGTTTTCCATTTATAGCCAGTAAATGTCACTTGTCTTACCTCATTGGATCATCCGTCAACATTATACAAAGCTTCTAAGGTCTGTAAACCTTCTGATTATAGTACAGATATATGCAACTGCAGATTATTAGAATTATCCTGGAATAGTTCAGGAAGGCTTACACAAGGTTACATGAAATATTAACGATGATTATACAAATGCCTAATACATTAGAGTGCTTCCATCTTAGAGCAGGAAACTGAGGAGCTGACCCAAACCAGGGAGCAGCTCTCAAAGGATTATTGCACACATTTTTACCATCCCTCAGGATTGTATTCGAGCAACATGAACACAAAGACCTCACCCCTGCTCCTAGATATGTGCACACCTGTAACTACTCCTCTCTGAATAGTCTGTGCTGCACACCTCATGTACCCAAGCTTTCAGTCTCTACACCAACACAGCATCAGGTACCGAGGCACAGTTGTGTCAGGCATAGTAGGGCACAGAGCTGTAACTAATCTTAAAGTGCTGCATTTTTGCATGATTTGTATGATCGCCTTCACTTGCATCTGTGTACTCAGTAACATTTTTTTTCAAGTTGCACATTCATATCCCCTCACCATAAGATACTTAAAATCAAAGTCACAGGTATGTGCATGTACACACTACTCCCAGTTAAGAGTACCAGAGGCTACTCAGATGTGCTTACTTGCAAAGAACCTTCATATGGGAGGTTCTGCTCAATTAATATATGAACAGCTCAGATTCTAGTCAAACACTGGGCCCAAATACACTGTTGTAGCAAGTACACAGAAATCCCTGAATACTTAAGCATAGAGCAAGAAAAAAAGAAATTTAACAGTGAGCAAATGACCTGACTTTCTCTGCATACCCTCAGTTCCTGAAGTAAGGGTTAAACAACCATGTACTGGCAATTATGAGAATTACAATAATTTCAACATATATATACTGTATATATACTGTAAACCTGAAAACCAATACTTAGAAACTTCAAGGACGGGGTGCTTCTGGTTGCTAAGGCCATGATTCTATTAAAAAAATGCATACAGTGCACCCACTTGATCCTCACAGATCTCAATGGGATGCTACGCTGTATGATTGCCCTGCAATAAATCCTTCTTTTCAGTACTTGAATAATCAGAAAAAACAATTCCTCTGTGAAAAGAATGGTAAATCGTCACATTTTACATAGGGCAGAATTTGTTAAAGCTGAAGTGTCTCATGGGAGTAATTCTGTTGATAAACCTGTAAAACAAGGATTAGAGTGCAGGAGCCCACCTGACACAAAAAAACCTCACTTATATAGTCCCCATAGTTCTTTAATATGCCACTACTCTTCTATGAAAACTGAGAGAAACATACTGAGTTGCAGATTTAAAAAAAATAAAAAGAAAGAATTGCAGAGTTAATACAGATGTAAGTACCAAAGTTCTTGACAATATTTTCAGATACCCTGGCCCCTTAATGCAGGCAGCTCTGCCAGATTAAAAGTATTTTAAGTAGTTAATGATGAATGTCAGAACAGTAAGCATGTATAGGTGAGAGCTGTGTCATGATAACGGAATAGTGTACTGCAGAGAAATCTTCTGGATGCACATCCTGAGAACTTTGTTTGACATCAGCGCAAGACTTCTCTTTTTTTTTGTTCAGTAGACAAAAGACCTCCTGAGGTCATTGATGTTCAATCAAATGACAACCTCCGGCATCCCTTATTTCACTTCAATACTCTGCATTTTTTGTGATGAGTTTAACATTAATACTAAAATCCATAAATTAAAGGCTCTGTATAGCTACTTATGCTATAGTTATGTTCCTTATACAAAGGGTATCAATTTTCCTTATGCCACTCAAGAAATAACTGTGTAAAAACAACACTATGAAGTTTGCATGGTTAGGCACTCAAGATAGAAAAAGTCACAGGCAGAAAATGAAGTGTCCCCCCTTTGCATACATGGAGGGGCAGAGTCCTTAAATACACAGACCAGTTTTATCACAGCATTTCTCTCCCCTTCTGTTCTGAAGGTCAGAGGCAAATATGGACAAGGGGATCCCAGGTCAAGTCCAGGGAACTGTGAAAGGCTTCTCAGGATCTTTCCAGCCTTAAAAAGGCTATGGCTGCAGGAGGATTCTTTGGGCATTTCTGCGCAAACAGACTTAATGCCTACTTGAGTGATCTGGGTTACCCTAAAAAAATAAATCCATGTATGTAAGTTCCTTTCCTCACAAGTCAGCACAGAAGGAGAAATATGTCTTCCTTCCTCCCTGCTTCTTTAGGATGGAAAGAGCCTAATCTTTGTCCATGGGTACCAAGATCCCTAACTACCAGTCTATTTGATCCTAAGAACCAGCACTACCTGGGGAAAACAATGGATAATGCATTGCCATGATGGTCATTAGCAAAAAAGAATACAAGGCATTTTGTCTATGCTCTGAAACCCCTGAAAATTTCATCATTCTGAGTTACAAGACTTATATGAAGTCCTGTAGCATTCTGACACTCAAACTGTAGTCAGTCCCTTGCCCCATAACATTTAATCAGAAATACATTAAAGGCAGTGGATAATACATACACTTTTAAATAGAAAATACATACAGAAGTTTTAGAGTATTTTAGGACTGTAGGAAGTGTGAGTTGTACCTGCATTATTTTCTAGTATATATTCTGCACAACTAACTTGCTGGGCATTATCTTGTTTGACTTGAATAGCAGGAAATCAGAAGAAGCTACTCAGAGAAAGCAGACAGTTCTTCTGTAGAAGCTGGGGAAGATCTTAATAGTGAAATTCCTACTTGTTAGGCTCCAGCCAGGCCAACAGACTGGTCTGCCTCAAGTTTCTGCTGATTATCAAAATAACATAAAACTGTGAGAGACTTATGATAGCAAAGAGAGGAAATAGCTGGAAAGAAGCATCAGGACTGCCTTTGCCTCTGAGACCAGCAACAGGGGACTCTGTATTGTGCAGACCCTACCCAAAAATGGCCAAGAAACATCAGAGTTCAAGTAAGACCCAACTTGACATGCCTGGTGACCTTTTCTCTGACAGCTTCGCGGATTAGGCAGTGCCTTGTGGTGAAGACACTGCTTTTCAGCTGTCTAGAAGCATTCCAGGTTCTGAACCCTGCTGGGGGAGCTGTCTTGTTACAGCTGATCAACAGAGAGCTTTCAAACTGAGACCAAATTTGACTGATCAGAGACCCCTCCTTCCAGATTAGTTGTAACAAATGAGTCAAGAGAAAGGAGACTTTAACAGCGACTAAAAGAAGTCTAAAGTGCAACTTCCCTTGTATCCAAAAGTTGTGGATACAGTTTCATTGTGAGTTAAAACTTTTATTCAATGTACAGTCATTCCCAGCTGTACCCGACATGATATATGATATCCATTGTTAAGTGCCTCCAACAAAGATGCTAATCTAAGGTAAAAGATACTGTGCAAATACCGCTATTAAACATGAACATAGTTCCTAAAAAATAACCACTAGGGTAAAAACTGTGTTCTTGAAATAATTTCTAGTAATTGCATAAATGGAAAACAAAACTTAAAGCAAACTTCAAAGAAAACTTAAAAGAAACTTAAAAATTCTGATGTTCCAAGGCTTTTTAGTGTTACACTTTTTTTTAATACTGGATGAATTTTAAAAAGTAGATAAGCTTTTCTGTGCAATCTGTCTGGAAAAGATAATGGATTTCTTAGCTTTCAATATGCACAATTGTTTTAAAGAGACACACCTGGCTGATTGCTGATAACTGAGGTTGAAAAAACCAAAATTCATTAACCTAACAGAAGCCTAATCTGATGCATTTGTAACAAGCATAGTCTCGTGAACTTACACTAGATGGAAATTTCAACCAAAATGAAGGAGCAATGCATAATTTGCTTCATTCAATGTGAAACAAAGATTTTTTAAATCTCAGACTCATGGTTTGAGCTCATCCTTAGTTTTTGTGGTGTTCCCCACTGAAAGCGTATCCTTATCAAGGTTATCCTGTAGATCTGCTGATGTGTCATTTGAAGAATTCTCAGTGTTACATAAATCTTCCTCTATAATGCCTGGGTGATTTCCAGAGTCATTGTTCAGATTTTCATCATCTTTTTTGGAATGAGAAGCGTCCTCCTTTCTGTCTGAAGTACCATGAATTTCTTCTGATTTTGAAAGCTGGCTGGTATCAGTTTCAATGTTCTTTTCACTGTTGTTCTGCCTAACAGCATCACAGTTCACTTCTTGTTCGTCCTGATCATTTTCTTCCCCATTTTTTGCAAATTCTGCCTTTCTTTCTTCAGTTGTTTTACCAGCTGAACTTCCACTTGCCAATACATTCTTAAGCTCTTTCGGTTTCTTATGTTTAGAAATATGACTATTGGGAATAGAAACTGGAGATGCTGGCTTCTTATTTGCTTTGCTTCCCTCTGATTTCTGTTTTCTTGGGGGTCCCCAAATAAAATGCTCTGAGGGTGTATAATGTTGCTGCGCAAACCTCAGCAGTTTCCTCCTTTCTCTTCGGTCTCTAATAGTATACACAAAATATTCTAGAGCACTTTGCTTTATGTTGGGAATGGTATCTTCCACAAGAGCTTCATGCAGAATAAATTTTACCAGGGGAGATTTGAAACTCTCATATCCAAGTTCACCAAGGCTTTTCAGAATTCGAGTGATTCTCAAGTAGTTATGTTGAGACCTTTGAAAGAAATGGGTAAAAAAATTCTATTGAATCAGAAAAAAACAACTTTACAAACACAGAACTGGAACTGCAATTCCTAAATCCTTTTTATCACTTCGGGTACGTACTTCAGGCTTCCTGTACGTTAATTTCTCACAGCTGCTGAAGCTTACTTGCACCTCCTTTGCTAGGATGTTGTGAATGAAAATAAGTGTTTGTAAAAATCACCAAGGGAGAGGGCTGAGAGAAAATAAAATCACCTGTACTGATTGTGATTCCTTCTGCTCTATGCCATATGAGAAGGGCAACAAAGCTGGTGAAGGGTCTGGAACCCTAAGTCCTATGAGGAGCAGCTAAAGGTAATGGGGTTGCTTATTCTGAAGAAACAAAGGCTCAGGGGAGACCTTGCTCACTACGACTCCCTGAAAGGAGGCTGTGGCAAGGTGGGGGTCAGTTTCTTGTCCCAGGCAGCAAGTGACAGGACAAGGGGAAATAGCCTCAGGTTGCACCAACGGGAGGTTCAGGTCAGATATTAGGAAAAATTTCTTCAGTGAAAGAGTGGTTAAGCATTGGAACAGGTTGCCCAGGGAAGTGGTGGAGTCACCGTCCCTGGAAGTGCTCAAAAGAGGAGCAGATATGGCACTTAGTGCTATCGTTTAGCTGGCATGGTGGTGTCAAAGACTGGACTCAAGTATCTTGGAGATCTTTTCCAACCTTAATGATTCTATGCTGTTCTTGTTCTGGGGAGAAAACCCAGTCACTTTATAAACTATAGTGTTTGTAGTGTACTTACAGTGTAGCTACAGAACAGGATTCATTGCATTTCACTAAACTTACTGAAAAGCTGGGTCTCCAGCCTAGACTAGTACCTGCACTACTAATACAGTCAGTGCTGAGGAAAAACAGGCACCTCTGGAGAGTAAATCCCACTGTTGAATGAAATATCTAAGAAAAAAGAAATGAATTGTCTTCTGGAAATGCTTGTGAAGAGCTCTTTCCTTTATAAAGTACACTACAGTATACAGTAAACTTTTATGTTTGAATTTTAGATGGATAAAATTAGGCAAACAGAGTCCCAAATCCTGATGTAAAACTGTAGCTGCTCACTGGTAAGAATAGGAGTAAAAACATGCAGTAACATTTGGACTTCCTGAAAACCTATTTTATCTGCAGCCTGAGTCTGAGCCCACACCCATACTGGTTCATATAATGTGTAAGTAAAATTATTAACAAATTATTCCCATTATTCACCTGAAACCATCCATCAGCAATTGTATCTACAAGCTTTCATCATGACAGGAAAACAAAATATTGCAACAGTCTGCAGGTCTAAGGTCAGAGGTATTAGGAAAGTGAGCACAAGATTTGAAAACAGCTTTTGGAACAATTAATCTATATGAGAGAAAATTCAGTGCACACTTAGGTGTGGAGGGATGTCCCTTAAGTCCCACCCCTTCCCGAAGAGCGCCAGATCTAGATAGTCTAGGGGAGCGTGACACTCAAGTTTGAGTCCTCCCACGGGGGGTGTTCACCGAATGGCCCAGCCCTTGTTGCTGGGGAATTCCCCTCTTCCCTCGCCCTGTGGGTGTTGCAAGGAAATATCAATCTCCGGGAACACTCCCAGGTTTCCAGAGGGTTCTGTGGGTTTATATCAAGCATTGGTTTGTTTCCCTATTTGTTACTGTCATCCCCCGTCCACCTTACCTTAATTTGCTAGCCACCGGGTTGTCCATCCTCCTTGCCCTCATCCTATTGGTCACTAGTATACCTCAAAAGTCAGGTACCCGCACCCCTCGGGGCCGTTTTTGCTGTATCCTTCGCCACGACCACCACCCCTGCCCTCTGCCTCAATAAAGCGGAGTTGTACAGCAACGCCCTCCCTGCTCTTTTGTTCTCCGGACTCTCTCCACCAGCTGCGGGAATGTGGTCTCACGCCCCTCTGGGGCTCAGACCTGCCTGCCTGGGAGCCAGCCGCTGAGAAGCCCAGCCAAGCGCCGCCAGCCCTTGAGCTAGCCGGACCCCTGTAGCCGTATCACCCACGGCGACACTTAGGATTCAGACAATACCAATGAAAAACGACTGATATAAATTTGCTGAACACTGGGCCAAAGTTTGACTTAATGCATGTCTACACCGCTCCAGACCAGCATTTCAATTAAAAATATCTAAATACATAGTATTTCATGTTTTGAGGAGGTAGGGAAATCTTGTTATTTAACTTTCATACAGGTGTGGAGAATTGATCTTTCTCAAAAAGAAAAGCAAATACAAAGATAAGCAACTTGGTTTTTTTTCCACCTGAGAAGCAGTGCTTTGGGATTGGGTGAAAATGCATTCAGTAGCACTCTGTAGTAGTTTGGAGCTGGGATCTTCTTCAGCAACACCTAAAGTTGTGCTTTCAGGGAATTCAATGATGTCAGTTCAGCTGGTAATGGGTGAGATGCACAATCAAAAAAAAGGGAAGGAGGAATGTACAGATAGAGGCACAAACCAGGCATCAACTATTTATTTTTCTCTTTTTTTCTGGCAGTCTTTGGAAAAAATACCTTTGTTTTCTCTAGAAAACAAAAGGATAAAGAGATTCTATAGCAATTCTAGCAAGTGGAGTGCATGTCATTACTTACTCATTCAAATGCTGAAATCTTTCTTGCCAGTTAGCAGCTCGCGCTACGTTTCCAGTTTTATCAATTAGTTTTATTCCAAAAAACTCCAACATCATTTTGTAAGCCAAAAGGAATCTTCTAATTGCTTCTTTTGTTTTCTTGAATTCCTAATAGACAAAGAATACATCCAAAATTCTAACTGGCACTAAAGCAAGTACTTCTGCATTGTATAAGACAATTATACATAATAAAAAGCAGTTATGTATCAAAATTAACGTGATGGTTTATATTGAGCTCAGTTTGTATTACCTCAATTTCATATGTAGTTAATTCTTTAGCATAGAAGTTCAGACCTTGTTCCCTCAGTGGGAAAAGCCTGTTAAAAGAAGAAGCGCATTATGGCTCAGTATATGAACACTTAATCAAATTAATGCTTTGAAACAGAAATAGGTAATAAGTGACCAACCACTGTATGTAAGTGTGGTTATGTTCCAGTTTTTCATAGTCTCCTTTCCATTTATTCAGGACTTCTTCAATATAAACCCCTGCATAAAAACAATTTTAAAACTGTTAGGTAGCCATCAAAACCAGCACTCAGCTACATAAAGTACATGCCGTGTTAACATAATGACAGAACATATACTGTAATTCTGTTTCACGTACTATCTGAAATAAGGTCTACTGTGGTCATAAATAAACGGATTTATTTTAAAATTAGTTACTAAAACTTGATTAAAAATGAGATATTTATAAAATGTCAGTATAAACAACATCAACTGACTTATACTGGGTTACTAACAAGCAAAGGTATGTGACCATAACCTCTGTAAAATACACCCAAGAGTTCTCATGTCACAGATCCCTTTATCACACTGACTGGTAATTGACAAACTGCTTCCATAAAATACTGCACTGTGAATCACCTCATTGCTTTTACATGACAAAACTCTGCATCTATCTATCTATCTATCCATCCATCCATCCACCCATCCATCTAATCTTTGTAGAACAAAGCCTCAACTCTTTATGGAATCTCCCATACCAGGAATCTCTCCAGCTGCAAATAACGTAATGATTGGGAAATGTTTTTCAATTAGGGGTGGCCAAGCATCACACTGAGACTGTGCTCATGAAGTTCAGTCATGGGCCAGGGCACTTTTCCAGGTACTTCACAAATATACAAAGTACATAAAAGGATGATCCTTGCTCCCAAACCTGTACAACATCTCTCCATGAATGAGCACTGTGTTTGTCTGTTTCTATTCTGAAACCAACAACAGTTTTAGTACTGCTGCACAGCCTCTCCCAAAGTCAAATAGCATAAGAGCAGCCTAAAAAACCCAAAACTCAAGTAGACAGTCTCCTGCTATACATTTAAGATGCCTCTTCCCCCCCAGTGAAAATTTCCATTTGGGTCTCAATGGCAAAGGAGGACACATCTGGTAAGTTTATTTAAGAAATTAAGAAAGCAGCCAGTCGAAGTGGCTGTTAAGAAAATGGGGTTTCCAGTGTAGGCAAGGCTGGAAAAGGACCTTGGAAAGAGGACCTTTGCCATCATTGCATTGTATCCAACCTATCTTTCAAGTATTGGAAAACTTGCTGCTCAATCCCAGGGCAGAGAGACAAACAGGACAGCTCTGAGCCAGAACCACAAGCTAAATCTGTAGGTTATGGAACCAAATGTTAGATCTAGTATTGCACTAGGAATGGTTTGGGTTTTTTTTAACAACATTCTCCAGTATTTCAGCCCTTAACATGGTAGCTAAGGCTCCCTCTGAACACTCTCACAGACGGATGGACTTGGGTCAAGGTAGTGGTTACTCTTTTCCATTCTCACTACAAATTTCTGCATAACCAGAGCTCACAGCCAACAACACTTCAGCCTCCATGGCCTATCAGCTACCTTTGACATTACTAACTGTGGTTTTCTCCTAGAATACTATGAGAAATGCTATTCTTTACCAATTTTTTGAGGGAAGCCCTCCTCTAGCTTTCATGACTATCTCTTCTTGTAGCTAATGCTCTTGAACTGCTCCTTCATTTTGGACTTCAAAGGACTTCTTCCCCACAACCTTTTCTGTCTTTAAGTTTCAGATCCATATGGTCCCCAGGTTCTCACAGACCTCAGTGCCCTTCTCTTTTTCCATCTGTTCTCTGTGTAATGTCTCCGAAATCTGCTACTTCTTTACTGGCAATTCACAGACCTATCTCTTCTTGCAGTCAAGCTAAAACATAGCATCTGCCTATGGGTATCTAGATAAAGCTCAAGTTGGTTAAAGAAAAGGTCTTATCTTTCTTCCACAACCTGAGTTGGTTTTCACTTGATAAGTGTATTACCACTATCTTGTCTACAAAAAGCTCTCATCTTCAACTTTCCTATATGTACATCTTTACATCTTTCTGTCTAATATTCCTTTCCACCCAGCTTCCTATCAGAACTCTCACATTTTGCATCTCAACATCCTTTTCCCTGACCTTGAAAAGTGCTTTCTTGTAATGCTTACATCTACCCTGAATGCTGCTGAATGCAGCTACCCTGAATGCTGGTAAGATCACGTTTCTTGACTATCTTTTTTATACTGGCCTTTTTTTTTGCTTTGCATTCTTCAATCATGAAACCATTCTCTAACATCAAACAAAAACTATGTGTATGTTCACTTCCAAAGCCTTTGTGACCTGTCTCTTACTACCTTATCAGAACCCATTTGTTGCTATGAGACTGATCCTGCTTCCAACAGGATCCTGCCTCAGAGGCAGCCTACACATCTCACTCCTTCTGCACTCCAATGTGCACTTCGCTATTTCCTACCAAGCTGCTCTCATGCTGAGAGGATCCTTCTGCAAACACCTTCAAAGTAACCTTCTCATCATTCTCTTAATTATTTTCGGCCTTCAACTTGTCTTTTTTGCTAATGGCTAAGCTCTCATGTGCTGAGACACCTGTCTATCATCCTAACCCAGGCTGCTTTATTGCCTCCTGCTTCCCCATCTGTCTGCTACCCTCTTGTCTCTCACACGTCGACTGCAAGCTCCCTAGAGCAGGGCCTGTCATCTTTCAGCTTCTCCTGTGTTTGTGCAGAATGCTGGCTCCTGCTCCACTACCAGAACTACAAGGGGCATTGAGAAATGGCTTTATTATTGTTATTACAATAATCTCACACAAGATTAAAGCACATTTTTTTCCCTTGCACAGTTCTAGGGGTAACACCCAGAGATCCCTGCCACTCCTATTCAAGCAGCAACAGTTTGTGCAATATAGAACAACTTTATCTTTGTTTAATAAAAGGCACTGCCACTGCCATAAAATAGTGGTACAAACAACGCCCTGTACTACTTCATGCTGATAATGTCCAAGAAAAGCACTACCTCCTCAAGGCAAAAGCTAATTCTGTGTTAAGCATAACCTGCTCTTGTGTTATCAATGTGCTACTCCAACGTGGGAGGTTCATGTTGTACTATATATTCCTATACACCTTCAATTTGCCACAATTATCACCACTGTTTCAATTTGCTACTCTCATTAGTGAACATTCTTCTGTTATCACCATTGTTGCCACAGATCACTCACCATCAGGTTTGAACGGGATTTTATTTTTGTAAAACCGGAGATTGCACAAGTCATTTTGATACCGAAGATCTTTAAAGTTCTGCTAAAAGAAAGGATATAGGACATTATCAGCCTACAAAAACCTATCAAGACTATCCAGAAAGTGATATTGGGCTCTTTGAATAATTTAAGGACAAAAAAATTTCAAAGTTTTGGAACCACAGAGCTCTACTCATGCACTTAAGGACTCAGTTTAAGGATCTGGAAATTCTTTCTGGCTGGTACCTTCTCCTACTGAGGCAGCAGCAAGCAGAGCAGCCCCCTCACTTTAGTCTCAAGGAACTTGAGAGACAAATAGTAAGTCATCCAAACTCTATAATCTACCGTCTTTGATATTCAAGGCACAAGCCTTTTCCTGGGCTCCTACCACAGTTCTCAGGCTTACACATCTGATGTGTTTGCATGCATGCCCAGGATGAAAAGACAGTGCTTCTCCCCCATTGGCATATGTTGGGCGTCTCTATCAGCTTTTTGATTCATATTTCTTGTACTTATTGGACAACACAAATGTTTAAGAATGTTATCTACTGGAAAGGCAATTTTGAACCATAACATATTCTTACTGGATACTGGTGTCGGTACTTGTATAAATCTCTTGCTGCATAGAAGCTTCTCTTTGGCTTGGCTGTCAGTTCAGTTCCATCACCACTCTGAAATAGTTAGAAAGCAGATAATCATCATACACAAACCTCCTAAACAGAGAATTTGTGTAATATTAAAATAATTGCTTTTCATTATGGATTTCAGCAATGTAAACAAACACAAGTGCCTACTCTTTGGTCAAATGCTGAAAATTTCCCCGCTCAATACTTAATACAACACACTTTAAACCTAAGTTCAAAAATGTCGTATAAAATACAAAAGCAAGACTATGACTTATCCTTCCCATGTGGCTGAATTTGATTTAAATCAACAGGCTGACTGTCATTTCCAAATGCAAGACTTCAAAGTAATCTAGCAAGTGCTAATACATGATGAAATAAGTAACTGAACTTGAAAATGCAGAGACACCACTATTTTGAGGAGGAAATCACAGTATTTACAAAAAAAAAAATTCACGTGTACATAGACTTAAGTTCTATTATTACACCCTGTGGAAGAAAACTAATAGTCACTGAAAAAATTTTATTCTACTCCTTGCAATACGCATGAAATAAGTTAAAGTCAAGCCTAAAAGGGGAAGTTCTCTGTGACTGCACTGGGCATTTGCCATTCTTAATGCCCATCCCGTGGCACATTAATGACAAACAAGCAACTATTTTCATTCCTCCTTTCACAAGACCAACTTTGACCACACCTGCAGGCAAAACACGACTGTTTGAACAAGAAACACCCCTTGACACCTGGTTATCCAGCACAAGTACCACCATGTGTCAAGCAGAAAAGGGAAACGTGCTTAAGCTTATTTAATTTTGCATGATCTCTGAACCAAAACACGATACATCTACCAAGCTAAAAAAAGACCCAGCTGGTCCACCCCACATTGTATTGTAACTCAAGTAAAAGTATTGTCAGGGGAACACTTTATTTCCTTAAGGTCGGCATTTACAAAGCTTCCTCAAGAAGAAAACTCGCTCTGAAAATTCCTCACACCCACCGAGGAGTCACCAATCCATTGCCACATACGATCCAATATTCAGATTTTTATCCCGTTTAATTAAGAGGCCCCGTTCAACGCTCCGTTTAAATTAAAACACAACCTTCCCTGGAAATAATAGCAGCGGGAATGTCAGCGACACCAAGGCCTCGATTTTCTCCAATAATGACAGGGGAGGGGTGGGGAGAGATAAAAACGGGCTGGTCCCTCCCGGAGATGCAGCGCCGGGCAGGTGCCGCCGGCAGCAGCGCGGGCCCGCGAGTGCCGCAGAGCGGCGGCAGCGGCGCTGCCGGACCGGGCTCGGCTCCGCCCGTCCCCG